>JAODXP020000021.1:38255573-38265573 GCA_027497455.2 Sardinella longiceps | reverse complement strand
AATGAAAAAATTGAAACCATACGACTTAAAATTAGCAACATGCCTACAGCCTCTCTACTAACTACTGATAGCTGTAGCCAACCCGTAGCATACCTTGACTCCTTTATGCCCACTGATATATTAGAAATTTCTTGTCTCATTACCAAAGCGAAGGCGTCAACATGCCTACTTGATCCTATTCCTACTCACCTCCTCAAGGCAGCCTTTACACCTCTAGCTGAGACATTACTTGAAATTATCAATAGCTCACTCCTAGCGGGACATGTACCAACTACTTTCAAGACATCAGTCATTAAACCATTGATTAAAAAACCAAACCTTGACCCTGATGTTCTGGCTAATTACAGACCTATATCCAACCTTCCTTTTATATCCAAAATTCTAGAAAAAATTGTGTTCAAACAAATTTGTCGCTTCCTAGACGAAAACAAAATCCAGGAAGTCTTCCAATCAGGATTTAGAGCTAATCACAGCACTGAAACGGCCTTAGTTAAAGTCTTCAACGACCTCCTTCTTTCCATGGACAATGGTAATATATCCATATTAATTTTACTTGATCTTAGTGCAGCTTTTGACACCATTGACCACAATATCCTACTACACAGACTCGAACATACGATAGGCATTAGAAATTCAGCATTAGCTTGGTTCAAATCCTACCTCACTGATCGATACCAATTTGTACATGCCCACAACGTCTCATCTTGTCATGCTAAAGTTAAATATGGCGTTCCGCAAGGCTCAGTACTGGGCCCCCTACTATTCTCTCTCTATATGCTACCTCTGGGTGAAATCATTAGGAAACATGGCATTGCATTTCACTCATACGCAGATGATACACAGCTTTATCTCTCTATGAAGCCTAGCGACTGCACTGCAACAACCAAACTCAATGCCTGTCTTGAAGATATTAAAGTTTGGATGTCAAAAAATTTCTTATGCTTGAACTCAGATAAAACTGAAGTTATGATGATTGCCTCTAAACAACTGAAGGACACCTCGCTTCACCATCATAGCTCACTTAGCAGTCCTACACTCTCATTTAGCTCACAAGTGAAAAATCTGGGGGTAATTATTGATCAAGACCTGTCCTTGAATAGCCATGTAAAGCACATTTCTAAAACATCATTTTTTCACCTTAGAAACATTGCTAAGGTTAGGAAGTTCCTGTCCTTTGAGGATGCTGAAAAACTTATACATGCATTTGTTACCTCCAGACTCGACTACTGCAATGCTCTGTTCTCAGGGTGCAGTAACACCTGCATTAAAAGTCTACAGCTAATCCAAAATGCAGCAGCTAGAACACTCACTAGAACTAAGAAATATGAACATATTTCTCCCATTCTAGCATCTCTACACTGGCTTCCTGTCAAAAGTCGAATTGACTTCAAAATCCTTCTCATGACGTATAAGGCACTTAATGGCTTAGCTCCTGCGTATATTACAGATTTACTTGTTCCATACCATCCAGCAAGACCTCTGAGATCTCAAAATGCTGGCCTCCTTGAAAAAGTGACCATATCTAAAACTACAATTGGAGGAAGAGCTTTTGCCTATCGAGCACCTCTTCTATGGAATTCTATTCCTCCCTACATTCGCGCAGCGGACACTCTCAATACCTTTAAGTCTAGACTTAAAACCTTCCTTTTTGACATTTCCTATAATTAGGAGTGGGCCATGGCATATCACCACTCCTCTTGGGCTTTCCTGGGAGGGCTACCTCTGCTGGTTTTCCAAGGCGGCCACTGACCACCCCTTCTGGGTTGGTGAGATGCCATGTACCATACCTTAGTTATGCTGCGATAGCCTAGTGCTGCCACCTTCTGCACACTTGCCATCCTGTACAACCCTCTTTCTCCTCTCTCTCTCTCTCTCTCTCATCACTCTAGCTAGATTATATGACACATATCATGAAGTGATATCCTCCTAGATTGGCCTAACCCTCTTGTTTCTGCTTCTTTTGTCTCTCTTGCCTCCTCTGCCCCGACGCACTGGCTGAGTGATGAACCTCCCTGCCACCAACCCTACCCCACTACGGATGCTGCCCCGACGCACTGGCTGAGTGATGAACCTCCCTGCCACCAACCCTACCCCACTACGGATGCTGATCAACCCCCCCCCCCCCGGAGCCACACACCAGGACCATCCTCCCCTTTTCTCTGAGGCCCTGATGGAACTGGCCTGATGGCCCCCTGATGACCACTACTTAGATGGCGACCAACACCCAATGAACTCTGATCCCACTCCAATTACTGACTAATCCCACACTCCAACTACTGACTCCATCCCTTGGCCCTGACTGTCACACAAACTATGTGTATATCATCTCTGACTACATTCAGTACTCATACTGTTTTGTGTTAACCATGGTCAATCTATGCATCAGACTTTACGGATACTTCATTAGGCCCCAGGCAGGTAGGCTGAGTCCATGAGGCGTGGATCTGCCCAAGGTTTCTTCCTACATAACAAATTATTTACAAAGCGAGGGAGTTTTTCCTTGCCCCTGATTCTCATGGATGCTTCCCGTACTGTCTGTAAAGCGCCGTGAGACAATGTACTGTATTTGTGCGCTATACAAATAAAATTGAATTGAATTGAATTGAATTGGACTGAAATGCGTGTCACGCTCCTCTCCCTGTCTAAGTGAAAGTGAAACTGATGTTGTTCGTGACTGGTGGCTAGACTCTGCAAATAAATAGCCAGGTGGATACTACTGGTAAGTAAGGAGACTATTTCAACTATGAGGGATGAATGTTTTGGTTAAGTCCTAAATAATTTATTTAACTGATGTGTCTGTCCCTCTTTCTCATTCCCCAGTGTAAGAGGGAGAGCCCAGGAGAAGGGGAGTGTTTGACTAAAATGAGTTCCTGTGAGAAAGAGGATCATGAGTCTCTTGGGTAAGACAACAGCAACATATCAGCCTATAGTACAATTGTAACCACAATATTAGTCAAATAGCTGTGTGTTTTACTGTAGTTCACAGAAGAAGAAGAGATCTCAGTCTCCCACACCCAGCTGTGTATCTCTGCAGAGTATGGATGACCCATACAACTTTAAAGGAGATTCTTCTACGTAAGACTGATTAATTTCACCATTTCAACATCACCATTTCATGTGCTCTCTCTCTCTCTCTCTCTCTCTCTCTCTCTCTCTCTCTCTCTCTCTCTCGCTCTAACCACAATGGCTGGAAGTCAGCGGCCTCTGTTCAGAGGGAAACTGGCATTCTTAGGCTGGTGGAGAAAGCCTTGGACAAAGTGAGGGGGACGCTGCCTGGAGCATGCAGGGAGGCGCTAGACAGCTGCTCACAAGCTGAATGGGACACACACTATCAAAGTCCATCGATTCTTGTCTCCCCTAACATCACAGAGGAGGTGTGGAGTAGGCCGGGTGGCCTATGCTCCCTGGCGCGGGGAGGAACAAGACCCTTTCGGGAACTCAGCAGGAGGACGTTGTACAATGTACATGTAAAGGTCCATCACCAGAATGTACTGAAACGGGCCGGGGTGTGGAGGTGGGCAGAAGTGTTTGGGCCAGGGTTTGTGGCTTCTTATTGGTCTTTTTATAAGCCTCCCCTAGAGAAGCGTACAGCCGACCTACAGTGGAGGCTCGTCCACGGGGCCATAGCTACGAACAGACACGTGGCTCACCTTACTCCAGCGACTAGCAGCAACTGTCCCTTCTGCGGTGCGAAGGAGACAGTTGTTCACCTTTTTGTTAATTGTGACAGGGTTCTTTTCTGAGTGGGCTCTGTTCTTTGGCGGGCTGGCTTAGCAGACTTGGGGAGGTGCTAGTCCCTGGTTTCTTTGTGGGGGGCTTTCCATATAAGGCAAAGGAGAAGCGCAGAGTGTGCCTTCTCAATTTTCTGTTGGGCTCTGCCAAAATGGCAATATGGAGGACAAGGAAAAATAAGATTGTGGGGTGTGGCTCTCTGGACCCTGTTGAGGTTTTTAGGGGAATGGTGGGAGGGAGGGTAAAAATGGAGTATATACTACAGAATGGTCAACGACACCGTTGGTTTTGTTGATGTATGGGGGGTGGGGGAGCTGCTTTGGAAGGTTGGGGAGGGAGGGGATGAGGTTTTTAATATATGAATACACTGGAATGGTGTAGTTAAGTTAAACTGATGTAGTGGATGGTGTGTTGTTTATCTGGACGTTATTGTATCATTTAAACACTCAAAAGCTGATTGAATAAAGGAGTGTTAAACCTCTCTCTCTCTCTCTCTCTCTCTCTCTCTCTCTCTCTCTCTCTCTCTCTCTTTATCTTTGTATGTCCACGAGGAGTCTGGATAAAAGAGGAGACTCTTCTACTGGACAGTAAGACGATGAATTTCACCCATGTGCTCTCTCTCTCTCTCTCTCTCTCTCTCTCTCTCTCTCTCTCTCTCTGTTTTAGCTAATGCTTGTTGTATCATTCATGTATCATGTAGTTCACAGAATAAGAAGAGGCCCCATTCTCCCACACGCAGCTGTGTGTCCACGAGGAGTATGGATGACCCAAACAACTTTAAAGGAGGAGACTCTTCTACTGGACAGTAAGACGATGAATTTCACCCATGTTTTCTCTCTCTCTCTCTCTCTCTCTCTCTCTCTCTCTCTCTCTGTTGTCACTGATGTTAACACAGAATCTAATCTAGTCAAATTTATTATATGATGCATAGACTCAAAGCACAAGCACAATTACAACCTGTGTGTGTCTGTGTGTGTCTGTGTGTGTGTTTAAATGCTGCAGCCCAAAGAAGAGGAGGTCCAACGCCCCCACATTCAGCTGTGATCAGTCCAGAACTTTGCCAATCAGTCCAGTAGGAGGACATCACTCTACTGAAACGTAAGGTCATGGCTGAGTTTCCATGGTGTGTGTGTGTGTGTGTGTGTGTGTGTGTGTGTGTGTGTGTGTGTGAGAGAGAGAGAGAGAGAGAGAGAGAGAGAGAGAGAGAGAGAGAGAGAGAGAAAGAGAATGAATTTGTGCATTTACTGTAATTTACTTCCACTTGTTAGTCTACACACACACATATTGCCTGATACTCTGCTGTGTGTGTGTGTGTGTGTGTGTGTGTGTGTGTGTGTGTGTGTGTGTGTGTGTGTGTGTTTGTAAAATGAATAGGTGCGCTCTACATACAATGTCCTACTACTGCACAGTGTTGCCATATGGCAATATACCATTCTTTTGACATTTTCTGACATTTTTAAAACAAAATACTGTCTAATTTGCGGCTGTCTGTCTAATTCACAGTCTAATTTACTGAGCTGGTGCTCTATGGGCCATGACAGCATGTTAGACCTGTCCAAAGTCTCTCTGCATTTAGAGTAAAATGAAAATATAGATATTTGTGCACATGAGAATCACAGATAATGTACTGGGCACTGATGTCTAACCATGTGTGCTCACATGGTGCCCTTGATGACTTTTAGTTTTATTGTCTTTAGTGGTGTTTTGTTTTCACACATATCAATGTTTTAATTGTATCTTAATTTTGCTTGTGATTTTATTAAATTTTATCTGCATAAACAGCCATCAGCAGTTGCACAAATCCAACCTGCTGAAGAAGTTCCAGTGTCTGGTTGAGGGAATCCCACAGCAGGGAGACACCAGACTCCTCCATGAGATCTACACAGAGCTCTACATCACAGAGGGGGAAGAGGATGGGTCAATGATGAACATGAGGTCAGACAGATAGAGAGAGCATCCTGGAGAGAAGCAGCACAAGGCAGACCAATCAAATGCAGTTACATTTTTAAACGCATACTGAAAAAGGAGAGAAAAAGGAAAGAAAAGGAAAGAGAGAGGGAAAAAAGAGGAGAAAAAAACTCCACTAGACTCACTGATCATAAACCCCCTAGAGCAGTTCTAACAAAGGGAGTGGCTGGCATTGGAAAAACAGTCTCTGTGCAGAAGTTCATTGTGGACTGGGCTGAAGGGAAAGCCAATCAGGATGTCCACTTCATATTCCCTCTTCCTTTCCGGGAGCTGAACCTGATGAAGGACAAGAAACTCAGTCTGTTTGATCTTATTCAGCACTTTTTCCCAGAACTCAAAGACTCAAGTGTCCTTAACAGTCCAGAACACAAATTAATGATAATCTTTGATGGTCTGGATGAGTGTCGACATCCTCTAGATTTTCATTCCAACCCAGTGTGTAGTGATGTGACAGAGGCAGCCTCAGTGGACGTGCTGCTGACAAACCTCATCAAGGGGAATCTGCTTCCCTCTGCTCTCCTCTGGATCACCACCCGACCAGCAGCAGCCAATCAGATCCCTCGTGAGTGTGTGAGTCAGGTGACAGAGATAAGGGGATTTAATGACCCACAGAAAGATGAGTACTTCAGGAAGAGAATCAGTGATGAGAACCTGGCCAGCAGAACCATCACACACCTGAAGTCATCCAGAAGTTTATATAGACCGTTTCACCGTTGTCAACAAAAACAATGCACCAACGTTCCATGGCCCTAACTTTATTTCCGGTGGACTTCCGCAAACAATCAAAATCAACGGAGTTCTTCTGATCAATGGTTTATGAAGGGTCATACATAATGAATAAAAAGTACATTCCATAAGCTACTTGTTTAAATTATGATTAACCGGTGATGTACGGAATATGATTCAAGGAAAAGAGCAGTGGTTTAACTACATTTGCTCAAAATGCAACGTTAATCGCGGTTCATTCAGTGTTTGGTTAATCCTGCACACTGTGACAGTGCTATTCAAAGCTGTGCTGTAATTTAACGTTACTGAACTGACGGTCGGACTTCTGATAAGACATCAAGAAACAGAGAATGACCGCATACTTCAGCTTTTTCAGTAAACCAAGCCAACAAGATCCGTTTGTAAGACACGGTAAGGAATTTGTTGTCAACAACCAGTGAGGATGCTGTGTTAGTGAGTTCAGCAATATCATGCTGCCTGCTACAACCTCCTTGTTATCGATACATGTGCTATAATAATCCCTCCTATCGCCCAAAAAACATTCCTGCATAGATCGCTATTTAATGACATTGGCTAATTTCGTTTCATCACTACATTAGCGTTTTTACCCATCTCTAATTCTAGGCTTCTGTTGACAACTTAGCTGACTGATGTTAGCTATAGCCTAAACGTGGCTAGCGGCGGAATGTTCCTTCATGACAGCAGACATTATCCTTCACAACATTCATATAATTATGTTATGAACTGTACCCTTCGTCAGGTCAAACACAGCTGATTTAAAACAGATAGAAACTATCTTACCTTTCTCGTCCATTCACGCATTAAAACCTTGATTTGTGTAGGCAAGGGCTAGGTCAGCATGTCAGCTTGTGAGATGAATTGCTAGTGACGTTAACTGTAGCCAGAGTAGCTTAATTAAATAATTAAACAAAAACTTTCCGTGGTTGCTTCCTGGACTGAAAACACTTGTTAACGTTACATTGTGAAGGCGATATAAAGCACGTCCTGAAACCTCTGTTTACAAAGCCTCGAAATGCTTGGCTAGGTGGGTACTGACCACAGATAGGCTAAATGTAGCATATTTGCGTGCAATGTGTATTCCTGTGCATCAGGGATAATTTTTATTTTAAGTAACAAAACGAAACGTCAGTGTCGTGGTTTTATTTCAACCTATATTTCAAGCATTCAGACCTGTGCTCATCCTGGTTAAAATGAACTATTTCCATTCACCAATATTGAAATACTTTCAGTAACTCGGTTTTTTAATTATTATTTTATTTTATTTATTTGTACTCCACAGCCCAGCACTGCACTCTGACGTTAGCTTGCCTGAAAACTATTTTTTTACTACGTTTGAGATCGATATAATTAATGCAGAAGCCCATTGTATTTCAACAGAACGGAAGTTACTTTAGGGCCAAAGGCAGAACGTTCTGATCACGCGCGCATTCCATGAAACCGTCTATATAATGTGTCACATTCCAGTCTTCTGCTGGATTTCAGCTACTGTTGTAGAGAAAACATCACAAGAAAAAATAGAAATACCCAGGACTTTAACTCAAATGTACACACGTTTCCTGACCATCCAGACAAGTATTAAAAATATCAAGTTCACTGGGAAAAAGAGAGAGATGAAGAGGTGATTTTCAAACTGGGGAAACTGGCCTTCCAACAGCTGGAGAAGGGCAATCTGATCTTCTATGAGGAAGACCTGAGAGAGTGTGGCATTGACATCACAGAGGCGTCCGTTTACTCAGGTGTATGTACACAGATTTTCAGAGAGGAGTCTGTACTGTCCAAGGGGAAGGTGTTCAGCTTTGTGCATCTGAGCATCCAGGAGTTTCTTGCAGCTTTATATGTGTTCCTCTGCTTCAGCAACAGACAGAGAAACATACCTGACCAACAGCAAACCTCTCAGCTCTCTGCTCTGTTCAGGGCTGCAACACTTCATGACCTACACAAGACTGCAGTGGACCTGGCATCACATAGTAAGAACGGACACCTGGACCTTTTTCTCCGCTTCCTTCTGGGCCTCTCACTGGAGTCCAATCAGACTCTCTTAAGACACCTGCTGGCACAGAGCAGTAGCCAATCACACAGCTCAGAGCAAACACTCCAGTATGTCAAACAGAGGATCAGAGATGGAAGATTAAGCTTCAGTCAGGACGATATTAATTATGATTCAAAGGATTCAGACAGAGGAATCAACCTGTTCTACTGTCTGAATGAGCTGAATCACCATGCTGTAGTGGAGGTCATTGACAGGAGCTCAGGAACTCTGTATGTAGACATGCTCTTACCAGGAGAGTGGAAGACTAAGAGATTTGAGTTTAAGATGTCAGAAAAGCAGCTGGCTGAGTTTGACCTGCAGAAGTACATAAAGACACCAGAGAAAGATCAGACTGAACTCCTAAGTCCAGATGAAGTTCTTCAGAAGCTGGTGCCAGTTGTCACAACATCCACATCAGCTCAGTAAGTAACACTCTGTCTTTATGTGCTTTATGTGTGTGTGTGTGTGTGTGTGTGTGTGTGTGTGTGTGTGTGTGTGTGTGTGTGTGTGTGTTAGAGAGAGAGAGAGAGAGAGGTGAGAGTCAGCAGACATCACACTGTGGAAAGTCTGGAATGTCTGCTGACCACAGAAGACCTAATGTATGGCAGTGCAATATTTCATAACAGTAGTGTAGTCTAGCAGTAGTAGTCTAGTAGTCTAATGGCAGTTGGGATGAAAGACCTGTGATAGCGTTCCTTCTTCCATGCTGGATGGAGTAGTCTGTTACTAAAGGAACTGCTAAGTGCCGTCACTGTCTCATAAAGGGGGTGAGAGGAGTTGGCCATAATGGATGCCAGCTTATCCAACATCCTTCTCTCCCCCACCACCTCAACAGAGTCCAGGGAACCCCCCAGTACAGAGCCTGCAGTCCTGACCAGCTTATTCCGCCCCATATAGCCCCTTATATCAGGCCTATTCTAATAGAGGCCCAGGGGCCAAGTGACCCAGACGATGTTCCAGTCCAAAAAGTAAAACAGAAGACCTAATGTATGGCAGTGCAATATTACATAACAGTAGTGTAGTCTAGCAGTAGTCTAGTGGCAGATAGGATGAAAGACCTGTTCTAGCGTTCCTTTAGTAACACACTACTTCCTGCATGGAAGAAGGAACGCTGTGCTGTCACTGTGGATGCCAACATCCTTCTCTCCCCACTGGATCTTACGATTTTATCTGAGTTTTCATTTGTATGGAGGCCTGTTAATGACTTTGCTGGTGTGTGTTTCTGTTTTGTTTGGAGTGTTGAAATGGAGGAAAGCCTGGCACTGTTCAGCAGTCTTGGGGCAGTCTGGTGTGGGAGCTTTAAGGAGTTTCTCAACAGTCCTGAAGAGTGTTTTTGGCCCAGACGTGGAGCTGTGTATGCTAGAAGAATAGTAGTTAGAACAGGCAGTGTTTAGGGCATCCCATAATACTTCTGGAGTATTATAGAGTGGACATATATATAGAGAGTGGACAGTGAGGCCAGTCTTCTTCTACAGACGCTCAAGATGGCGGCCAGTGGCCTTCATTCCTCCGAGCTCGGGGGTG
>JAODXP020000021.1:38238073-38245573 GCA_027497455.2 Sardinella longiceps | reverse complement strand
AAAGAAAGATGTTAGTGTAATGTATATTTATATCAGATTTGCATTTCCCCCATTTGTGTATCAATTATATATCTTTGTTTATTATGCATCTTTATAACTGTTTTATAACAGTTTATTTCATTGTGTATGTTTGTGTTCTGGGTGCCTTTGCTCTTTGGGTGTATTATAGGGCCCTTGTAGTTTTTCCTTTATAGAGAGAAATAGGCAGATGTGTATACTGTGTGTGTGTGTGTGTGTGTGTGTGTGTGTGTGTGTGTGTGTGTGTGTGTGTGTGTGTGTGTGTGTGAGTGTATTCGAGGGCCTTTGTGGTTTTTCATTTCACCTGCCTCTGCTGTGTTTTATAACATGTTGTGATTTGATATCCATTAATAAAGACTTTCTATGAGGAGTGTCATCAACGTTTCTTCTTTTATTTTCAGATCACTTCTCCATTGAGCACTTTAACCTTTGCCTCACGAATATGGATTTCTACATTATACTGTGTGTGTTAGAAATGTGTGTATTTGATTCATGATTTCAGATGCTTTTCTACAGCTCTGTCTCCATCAGAGCCATATATAGAGATTAGAGACTCTGTCATCCATTATCTCATACTGCCACCTAGTGGTTCAGAAATGTAACAGCATGTGTACATACATCCAAAGGCTCCATCTTGAATGGGCCAAAAAAGGCCAAATCCTGGAGGGTCTCCCACACTCTCCCCTGCTTTACTAAATGTGCTCCTGATATTTCCAGTTCCAGTCCATTCTGTTTGAACAGTTTGATTGCTTACAGGTTAGACTCCAGTATTCAAGATACACATCTGATGACAGATTTCACATAACACACATCTCTTTTGAAGTGTCATGTGTTAAACAGTGTGTATCAGTGTGTCACTATGACGACCAAATGTTTACTGTGCTGTATCCATGGCAACCTTCTCTTGACTGCAGTAGGTTTGACCTTTGACCTGTAGTCCAGTCACATAGAGTCCCCCACATCACGTCACACAAGACTGAAAAAGAGTGAGGAGGAGGAGGAGAGACAAAGTGTTTATTTATTAAAGTGTTTATAAATGAACCCAACAAGTGATGGTCATTATGCCTGTTGGCTTTAGAAGTGGGAGGATTCATACAAAAGTCAAAACACCTGACTGACTGTGTAAACAAAGTAGCCCATGGTAAATGTAAACACACACCCATAGGACACAAGGGGGATCACCCATCTCTTCCCTGATAGCAGGAGGGAGAACAGAATGTGGGAAGGATGGGAGGGATCCTTGATGATGATGGTAGTACACACAAGACTGAAAAAGAGTGAGGAGGAGGAGGAGAGACAAAGTGTTTATTTATTAAAGTGTTTATAAATGAACCCAACAAGTGATTGTCATTATGCCTGTTGGAGGAGGAGGAGGGACAACTCTGGAACCGCTGGGAGGCCAGCGTAACATCATCAGAGGTGTAGACATGTGGGGTGCCCGGCACTGGCGTGGTGCGTGACATCATCAGATGGTGCCCGACACTGGTGCGGTGTGTGATGTCATCAGATGGTGCCCGACACTGGCGCAGTGCGTGACCTCATCAGATGGTGCCCGACACTGGCGCAGTGATGACATCATCAGATGATGCCCGACACTGGCGCGGTGCGTGACATCATTAGATGGTGCCCGACACTGGCGCAGTGATGACATCATCAGATGATGCCCCACACTGGCGCGGTGCGTGACATCATCAGATGGTGCCGGACACTGGCGCAGTGCGGTGCTTGTGGCAGCGGTGGTGGCAGCCAGGTGGACCAGCGGGAGGAGCATGTTTCCCGTCTGCAGCTGCTGAAGGGCCTCCAGGTGGCGCTGTAGAGCAGGGAGCCGTTACTGTTGCTGGAGGAGGAGGAGGAGGAGGAGGAAGGGCCTCCAGGTGGCGCTGTAGAGCAGGGAGCCGTTACTGTTGCTGGAGGAGGAGGAGGAGGAGGAAGAGCCTCCAGGTGGCGCTGTAGAGCAGGGAGCCGTTACTGTTGCTGGAGGAGGAGGAAGAAGAGGAAGAGGAGGAGGAGGAGGAAGGGCCTCCAGGTGGCGCTGTAGAGCAGGGAGCCGTTACTGTTGCTGGAGGAGGAAGAGGAGGAAGGGCCTCCAGGTGGGGCTGTAGAGCAGAGAGCTGGAGGAGGAAGAAGAAGTGCCTCCAGGAGGCTATTCAAAACGGCCGTAACGGTGCATTACGTTGAACCCAACGCAAACGATGTTGGGCTGAACATACTGTTGTGTCACGTCAGTGCAGCAACAATGGAAGCCTGGAGGGCCATTCTGCACGTGGTGGCAGGCAAGGAAATGGCTGAACTTGACAACAACCTCAGTAGTTTAAATGAATTATTGTTAGGAATACTACAAAATTATCATATTACCACTGCTTTTGCTGTCACCAGAGGACAATCCAACACAACATGAATTTGTGTTATATTTAGCACTAGCGCTTTAAATCTCAGAGCTTCCGATACATCTAGATGCTCATTGGTGAACACCTCTGACACACCCATCAAACGAGAGTGAACTACCTCAGAAGCATGTTGCGCACCGGTGTGGAGTGTAACGGGCAAAGTTATCATTCAATTAGGCTAACGCAACGCACCGGTGCGTAACAAGATGCCATTGAATGGACCCCAGGTGAACGCTGATGCACAGTTGTGGGAGGGGCCTGTTGAGGAGGTCAGGTGAGCGCTGATGCACAGATGTGGGAGGGGCCTGGTGAAGAGGTCAGGTGAGCGCTGATGCACAGATGGGTCCCTCTGATGCTTCTGATTGGCTGGCTGTGTCCTGCACAGGTATGAGGTGTTCTCTGTTCCTACGCATGATGACTCCCTGGGGTGCTTCCACTAGATAGGATCTGGGGGCCGCATGGGGTGACATAACAAACAGTCCCTACTTGAGCTTCTCCATCAGACATCCACACTTCAGTGTCTGGTAAGAGTGCAGGGCTCAGTCAGGTCACGTGTGCCGCGTGTCTCTTGTTGAACACTGCAGCATCCGTTTGTCTCCTTTCTCTTTCCGTAGAAGCATCTTTTCTCTGTCAGGAAGATTGAAGGAAGCTGGGCCAGTGACTCCTGAGCCTTGTGTGTGTGTGTGTGTGTGTGTGTGTGTGTGTGTGTGACTAAAGGGGGACAACCCTATGTTGTGTGTGCATGTGTTTCAAGGTGTATATAGACAGGTCATTTGCTGGAAAAATTAGGCCTAGTTTCCTGTCAAAGTTTTCTCTGTGGATTCCTGATCAGAAGGCCTATTAAAAGAGATTAAGACTTGGGGCCATCTCAAATTTTGCCCCAAATCCAATATGGCCGACATTTTCCAAAATGGCGTATTTTCATACAGTTTCAGCCATTCTGGAAGGCCATAATCATTAAAGATGATCTCTTTTCCACAAAATACTGTCATATTCCTTCAAAGACAAGTTAACAAAGGTTGACTAAACAAAAAAAACATATAAATAAAAATTATCCCTTTAAAATATATCTAGAAAATTGGTCAAAATTGGTAGAATTTCGCATTTTGGCATCATTCAACATTATGATTAGTCCTTTTTCACAGAACACTTGTTTTATTCCACCAAATATGTTTCTGCCTGATCAGAAGGCTGATTAAAAGACATTAAGACTTGGGGCCACCTCAAATTTTGCCAAAAATCCAATATGGCCGACATTTTCCAAAATGGCATATTTTCATACAGTTTCAGCCATTCTGGAAGGCCATAATCATAAAAAAAATTATCACTTTTCCACAAAATACTGTAATAGTTCTTTAAGGACATGTTTGCAAAGGTTGACTAAACAAAAAGCATATATATAAAAATTACCCCATTAAAATAATAGCAAGGAAATTGGTCAAAATTGGTAGAATTTCACATTTTGGCCTCATTTATCGGGGTATAATGACCTCTCTGTCACAAACACATGTCCTATTCTATCAAATACATGTTTAAGATGAGTAAGCAACAGTAAATCTTATCTTATAGTGCAATGTCTTAAGAAAAAAAGGATGCTACATACAATATTTCCATGGAAATAACAGGTTTCAGCATACAGCACACTTATTATATGGAGATCCCTAAAACCAAAGTGAAATAATAATGTGGCAGGCTAACCCATTTTGCCCAAATTTAATTTCTGCAACTCAAGATGCTTTTTAAAATCTTGTGTGGCTCCTTGGGGCCACATCAAATTTTGCCCAAAAGACAATAAGGCCAACATTTTCTGAGATTGTGGATTTTCATATCGTTTCTAGCCATAGTTATAGCTGTTCTTGAAGGTCATAATTATTGAAGATTGAAGACAAAAAAAATGGTCATATTCCTTCAAAAGACACATTTGAAAGTTCATTCAAGTTCCAAGGTTTTATATTTTAGAAGACAAGCTGTTGGCTTGAGTTGTTAATCATTTTTGTGGATATCTTTGTTTGTATGCTAAATAAACCAAGCACAAAAAGTAAGTAATCCCCTTTAGTAATACCAATAAAGCGTTTTATATAATTTTCGTTGTTGATTTGTCACAGCAATACAAACCAAACATGTGAATAGTGCCAACCAAAAATGTGTCAAAATGGCCAGTAATAATTTTCTGTTGTCAGTCATCACGGTTTGAGCTTCAAATGCTGCCAGTTGAGTGCAACTGGTGGAGAAGGGTCCAGCTGCAGTATTGACGGTTCCGCCTTAATGCCAGAACGCCCATGGGCGTTCCAAGAATTTGCAGATTGGCCAATCGTGAAGAATTTCGCAAGGGACACTGGGTATGATGTCATTCTCAAATTCATTGCTGAAAGCTATGGCGCACACCGCTCTAACTCGTGGTCAGCAATGGTGACATCTTGCTCGGAAGATTATGTTGGTAAGTTGGCTATATTCTTTATTTCGACAACATGCACTGACATTGTAGCCTAGCTTTCGCAGACACTCGTGTATTCATTCATCTGCGCGGGAGTCAGGTTACTGACATTAAGGTTGTAATCTTAATTCACCTTTGGCTAAGCCCCGCCCCCATTGTTGACATTCCAGACTCCGACATTGCTTACTGAAGTTGCATAGGAATATAATGGGAAACAGTACGTCTGTCTGTAAAAATGAACAACTCGTGACTTTTGTGCAGACCTAACAATATGATTACAATATGCCTGTATAGGCGAAAGCCAGTATGACATTGAGGGATATGTTGCAAAATTAAAATCTGGCTTCGTTGAATGCCAGGAGATGGAAATTCACTGATGGCTAATGTTAGATTTAATTGCAATGCTTCGTTTCATTTGGATCAGGATGAAGGATACTATCTTGTAACAAACAGGTGACAAATAAATGATTGAACAGTTAAGTAGCCTACATCGTAACATTAGTGTCTCTATATTTTAGTCAACGTACGGTAAATAAATTATTTCCCTAACTGTTAAGGTCGAACATGCTGCTGCTGTTAACCCACGTTAGCCCAGTTTAACTTAGGCTACAGTGCTACATGAAGTTCATGAACAACTCCGTTTGCTCTGTTGATCCTTGATCGCTCACACCTCCACTTTCACATGGAAAGCACAAGCCTAAGTCCCTTTTAACTGTTTCTACAACCACCAACACGTTTCTACCGAAGATCATTCATATTTGTCCAGACGAATCTCCCTCTCTCAACACTGAAAGTTAACAGTGATTAGCAAACTATGCTAGCGATATATAAGGGTGACGGCTGTGTTTGTTTTCTTTAAGTGACACGAATGTTATCTACAACGTTGACGTGTATTAAGCCCATTAAGTAGCCGTAATTGTGTATTTCACATTACTGTGTGACTTAATCCACAGGCATGTTAGTTTGTCTTGTTATGGTTTAGTTGGAGCCGTCTTCTAGGGAAAGCCAAAAGGTGGGAGCCTGGAGCAATTAATTTAATTAAAATTCACGTAATTTACAAAGATCTGAACGAAATTGACATGGCATTCCTCACATCAGTGTTAAATCAATACAGTCCATATAATGTGACCATTCTTCTATATTTGCATCTCTATAAATCTGAAGAAATACGGAGAAAATTCAAGGCTCCTAATGTAACTCTATGGGGCTTACGCCAGCGAATGTCGGACCCCTGCCGGACAATGAATCATTCTGAACTCCAATTGGTTTATCTGCGTTCGATGGGCGGGGCTTAGCCAAAGGTGAATTGCATTCGAATTCGACAGACAGATATAACGTTAACGTTAGCAGCTAACGTTAGGGTCGTGTTCTCTTCTCTCGTCCTACTGTATGTGGTGTACACTTAGCAGCTAACGCTACCTAAAAGAAAGTACCCCATAATATAAGTGCTAAACAAAACTGTTATTTGAAATACGATACGATTGAGAAGCAAGGTTAACGTGGTTAAGCACAACGGCGCCATGGACCTGTGCACAGATATTAAACCTGAACTGTGAAAGTATGCTAACGTTATGAATTGTTTGGCTGATGAGGTAAAATGTGTGCCTGCAAATCTTTGCATTTAGTCAAGTTGCTTACACTGCTACAGTCTTGATTATTAACTGTGATTTGATGACATAATCAAAGCTATTGAGGGTGGAGATCTGTATACAGCCATCATGAAATACGAAGCAAGGTTAACGTGGTTAAGCACAACGGCGCCATGGACCTGTGCACAGATATTAAACCTGAACTGTGAAAGTATGCTAACGTTATGAATTGTTTGGCTGATGAGGTAAAATGTGTGCCTGCAAATCTTTGCATTTAGTCAAGTTGCTTACACTGCTACAGTCTTGGTTTAAAAATCATATATGAAATATATTAAATCTGTGATAAGAATTTAGCAAAATAGGATCTGTACAATTTATATTTCCTTCCCCATTTTTCCCCCATATCACCATGTTTCACATGTAATATGCAGTTAAAAAATAGATGTTATCCCTAAAGTTCTTTTCAGTGGACTTCAAAATTCATTGTTGATGATTTTATTTTCATGAAATACCTTTTTTTGTGCTGATACATTGTGATTTGGTGCATTTCATCACTATGTCATTTGGTGTGACGTCAAATAATCATAGAAAACGTCATAAAACAAGACTTTCTAACTGACAAATCATGACAAAATCAATAGTGTAGAAAGGAAATGACATCTGCAAGAATCTCAAGAATTTTGAGCAACTT
Organism: Sardinella longiceps; assembly: GCA_027497455.2. NCBI lineage: Eukaryota > Metazoa > Chordata > Actinopteri > Clupeiformes > Clupeidae > Sardinella > Sardinella longiceps. The sequence goes on along the minus strand of JAODXP020000021.1, from coordinate 38,238,454 downwards.
TTGACAAAGAATGTCAGATACGCTAAAATATCTGGTTAGAGTTCAGACCATTCTCCTCCTTGACATAATAACTTGTCAAATGTTAAGTTTTTATCCTAAATATTCACAAGCAAATGTTGCATATCAAAGCAAACATGATTAATAAGTACATTGACGTAAATTAAAGATTAAAAATACCTAATTTTTATTTTATATCAAATTGTTTTAATGTCACACCATATGACAGTTTTAGGCACTACCTTGACAAATTCATATATAAATACTTATTTTTAATTAAAAAATGTAAAAAAATATTTACGTATTGGTTAAAGTTTGGGCTCACAGCAGCACATATGAACACTTTTATGGGATGAATGTTTGAAGTTTTTAAAAATCCTTTTT
>JAODXP020000021.1:38228893-38237973 GCA_027497455.2 Sardinella longiceps | reverse complement strand
ATGACCTAAAATGTACTTTTGTGTACTGTTAATAGAGACCATACATAGACTACTGGAAAAAACAAGGGGAAATGTATGGGGAAATGTATGCAAATTCGTCTGACCAAATGCCATATTGCCATCTACTGGATATATGAAGAAGTGTAATTCATCCACCCCAGGGGAACAGCCAATCACTTGCCTTTGCGTAAATTGTCAAAGAGAAAGCGAAAGTGTCGGACGAGTTAGCAGCAGCTCCATCTTGTTTTTCGACGATTTTCTCTCAGGCCTGAAACGGAAAAAAAACTGGTAAGAATGAGAAAACAGCATCATATTGTGTATGTATATAGTCTATCATAAATCACGGATTGGAATCGGATACTTGAATCGCTTTATTCGATGTTGAAACCAGACGTAAAGACTCGGCTAAAATATCACCACCACCACCACTAGGCCTTGTATCTCCAACAGTTCCGGGGAGGAATAGAGTGATAATGCCGTTCGCTATTCATTCATATTCGTGTCCTATTTCGGGAATGTTTGAATTATAATGTACTGGGCTACATCATCAGGAGTATGATTCAGGTAAACCTGCATGCGCAAAAAAGGCTTGTGTGTGTGTTTACTAGGACAGCTGAACAGGGCTGGACTAGGCACTAGGCTGGACTATGGCCCGGGCATTTTTGGCCATAGGCTATGATAAGCAGAGGCACGCGACAAACCAGAGGATATATGCACACATTGTGTTGTGTCAAACACATAAGCACAATAGTCCTGCCATAATATCATGCGTTGAGCATTTGCACACTTTTAAGTCCATAATTTCTCCCCATACTGAATTAGTTAAGATCTAGGCTACCACTCGTTCATTTGTTGTTCAGGCCTCTCAAGTTTTGAACTCGGAGTAAGATTTTCTTTTTTGGCCAGGCATAGATCTACAGTAGGCTACAGAGTATGTATGTGAAAGAGACAGTAGTCTATATGAATGCCTGTATTTTAGGTGATTTAGAGAAAGGCAAGTACGGTCGCCCCAAAATAATGACCTCCAATGAATTCTGTGAAAAGTAATGGACAAATGGACTGGCATCAGGTGGCTTTTTTGCATGGGCTTAAAGACAGCACTGGAGAACTCAAGAATTCTGTAATAATAATAATAATAATTCAGTAGTGATGATGCATCATTATTTACTATTTATCAGTAAACATTCTGCCTAAAGCCTAAATATTTATTTAGGGTAGGCCTATATTTTATGTTTTTATTTGGACCTATTTCAATGTCATTGTAAAAAAAACAAAAAAAAAAAAACATATAGTTGTAGTCTATAAACTTTATTTAGTTCATTGTAGCTTTAACTTACTTCACTTGAAGAAGTATGTGCCTTGCTTTTACCTTGGCCTACTGCTTTTACAGTAGGTTATGGTCACCATCTTTAAAAGTATTGCTATTTAAGTGCTTTAATGCTTAATACTGTATCAGACCAAACCAAATTTTCCAAGACAATGCCGTCAGCAGCGGTATTAAGAATAGCTTACTTTGCCGTGCTTACTGTCATACTTTTGGATTTTGCAGGGTGCAATCAAGTTGCATGGGTAAATATAATAGCATGCATATTCAGTTTATTGTTATATTTCGTTGTGTATCACAGAGAGGCCAGTAGTGAGTAGTGCCATTGATACTGAAGAAGTTATGCGATAAGCACAAAGTTCTCCGCTGTTATGATGAGCTTGTGGGTTTGCTGGTTTACACAAATAGGCCTAATTGTCTTGCGCATCTCTGAACACTCGAGGGGTGGCACAACTATTAAGCGTTTGTGTGTGTAACCTACAAAATGTGAAAATTAATTCTGCATAATTATAGCGGAATTGTTGACGGCTCCAGAAAAGTAGTGCTGGTGCGTGAGGGAACTGTCATTCGCGCGCGAGCGCTCACACACACACTCACTAGCCCCCCCGGCCTGAAATGTTTGTTTTCATTCTGCTAACATTTCGGACACTTCTCTTACCAGGCTCAGCTGACAGTTTCTATGCTGACCTCCTCAATCTGTCCCTGGCTCACGTCTCTATCCTCCACCTTCTTCTCCAACTTCATATCCACTTCTTCTGTAGGCCCTTCTAAGTCTATGCACTCCGAGGCTGCCTCTGATGACAGCCCTGCACCCGCTGCTGTGTAGTCATCGTAGCACATCACACAAACGTAACTGCAAGCTGCATTATATTATTGTTGCACATTTTGCTGCTTAGACTTGTAGATTTTGTTGCCCCACGTTTCTCTTGGCTGTTGTCCATTTTGGCAGACAAACCTTTACTTCCCTCCGACCCTGTCCAGCTCAGGTGGCAGAAATTGACAACTTGAGTGCGTGAGGGGAGGGCGGGCCGGCCCGAGGGCTGAGCGATTTCATTGGACTAGCCCAATGTCCTTCGAGAAATTCTACCAATGGCCGCATTTTGTGATTGAAAAACCATCGCGGTCGAAAAAAAATAATAAAATATTTTTTTTAAAATGAAATTATGACAGGCCCAGCCCAAAATATGCGTCGGCCCACCGGGCATTGCCCGCTACGCCCTATGGCCAGTCCATGCCTGCAGCTGAACTCAAAGGCTCATGCTGTGGGCTGCTTGCGTGACGCATTTTTAGAGGTCAACTAGCGAATCACAGGAAGCCGTCTCCTTTGAAGAACCTAAAACGTTCGTCTTTGCTCTCGTTTGATCGTTGTTTGATGATAATTCCTTGTGTAATCCAATGTCAAAACACATCAACAGTTTCATTACGTTTATGTTTGTTTGTTGACTTAATCTGCCTATCTGTTCACTCTGTTACTGTACCAACCATCAGCCAAATGGTAGATTTCAGTGATTTAATAAGATGGATGATTCAAAGACACTGATTTATGGCTGTCAGTTTTTACCATGCCAAAGTCAGTGGTTTGCTCCCATTTATGTGACAAAAGTTAATTTCCTCTCTCTCTCTCTCTCTCTCTCTCTCTCTCTCTCTCTCTCTCTCTCTCTCTCTCTCTCGTGTGTGTGTGTGTGTGTGTGTGTGTGTGTGTGTGTGTGTGTGTGTGTGTGTGTGCCTGTTTTGATCAGCAGATCGGACCAAAGACAGGTGTTCTCCTGATGTGATTTCTCCACTTCTACTCTAGAATGGAGGGTTCTAGTTCTAAGAAGAGGCCCCCCTCCCCTACACCCACCCGTGTGTCCATGAAGAGTGATCGGTCCACTGATCGAGGCATCTGCTTTGCTGGAGGAGACTCTTCTACTGGACAGTAAGAATCAGGGGCTCTGGTCCTCATGCTACATAATGTGTGTCATCATTGAAGCTACTGTATCAACAACAATGTGCTACACACACGTTAGCCCAGAGGTGTCAAACATACGGCCCTTCACATCATTCCATGCAGCATGAAAGAGCATGATTCAAAGAGCAAGAAAATAATTGTAGTTTTTGTAGTTTGCTTAAAAATGAGGTCTAATGCTGCACAAAATACTACTTGTGATACAATCCTGGCAGCTCTGCATGCACTCTGCATGTCACTATTGAACAGAGCTGTTACTGTGAGGGATGAGGAAGTGAGAACAAGGGAGAAGACTTTTGTGCTTTTGAAGTCTGAAATGCAAGGAGACATTTATTTATTAATTATTTTTTTTAATCCAATAGTTTGTGGTCGTACAGATATGGTGGCCGTCTGATGAAAATCATTATACGGCCTGTGATAAAAGATGAATGTGACTTGTGTTGGATTGTGTGTGTGTGTGTGTGTGTGTGTGTGTGTGTGTGTGTGTGTGTGTGTGTGTGTGTGTGTGTGTGTGTGTGTGTGTGTGTGTGTGTGTGTGTGTGTGTGTTTTCAAGGAGAACAGACATCATGTGTGTGTTTTAGTGTATGAATGTGTGTGCAGGTATGTGTTACATGATAGAAATGATGCAGTGTTCGCGTTTCTGAGATGATGGCAGAGAGAGAGATGTTTGTGTGTGTGTGTGTGTGTGTGTGTGTGTGTGTGTGTATTTGTTGTTGAGTTTGATGATTAACTCATGTTACTGTAATGTTGTTCTTTAGAGTGCAGATTAAGGGGGGTGCTGTGTCTAACACAAGTCTCTTGGAGGAACATCACAGCAGCCATGAAGCTAGCAGGTAAGGAGTGTGTGTGTGTGTGTGTGTGTGTGTGTATTTGTTGTTGAGTTTGATGATTAACTCATGTTACTGTAATGTTGTTCTTTAGAGTGCAGATTAAGGGCGGTGCTGTGTCTAACACAAGTCTCTTGGAGGAACATCACAGCAGCCATGAAGCTAGCAGGTAAGGAGTGTGTGTGTGTGTGTGTGTGTGTGTGTGGGAGAACAGATTCCAACTCCAACTGATTGAGCATATAAAATATACTGAGGCTAGAGACATTGTCTGCTTTTTAAACTATTGGCATTTGAATTGGGTTTTAAATTGTACTGCTATCCATTTTGTCTTAAGACTCTGATGAACATCGAAATGTCCACCAGGTGATCACAGAAGCGCGGTGGATTCACTCTTTTTTAATTCTACTCAAAGGGTTGTATAGGCTTACTTTCACCCCTGGTTACAGTTTACTTTAGTTGCATTGGCCTACTGTGTGATATGATGTGATTAGTGATTAGTTATTTGTCATGTGATGAGTTAGTGAGTCGGGCCTACACTGTCCAAAACAATGGGAGTTGCTATGTGAGCCTGAAATATTAGGTCAATTCAGCGTTTATTTACTCATAAACAATGATGAGTGAATAGCATCATCAGAAAGCTAATCTTGTGCAGATTCATATCAAATATGATAGGAATGAATAAATAGAATGGATAAATAGCTGATACAGTATAGTTGGATTGTGAAAGACAACAACTTTTACAACAACAATTACTTTCATGATAGAGGATTCCTTTCTTCTTTTCAAGGTGTGTTGTTGTCAAGGTGTCCGATTTAACTCTAAAGTGTTGGGGGAAACCTTGATATTTGTATGTTTTATTTTGCTAATCTTTTAATCTTTTATCATGTGTTTTTATTTTAATAGATATCAGCAGAAACACAAGTCAGACCTGCTGAAGAAGTTCCAGTGTCTGGTTGAGGGAATCCCACAGCAGGGAGACACCAGACTCCTCCATGAGATCTACACAGAGCTCTACATCACAGAGGGGGGAGGAGGAGAGGTCAATGATGAACATGAGGTCAGACAGATAGAGAGAGCATCCTGGAGAGAAGCAGCACAAGGCAGACCAATCAAATGCAGTGACATTTTTAAACCCTTATCGAGACATGACAAATCCATCAGAACAGTGCTGACAAAGGGAGTGGCTGGCATTGGAAAAACAGTCTCTGTGCAGAAGTTCATTGTGGACTGGGCTGAAGGAAAAGCCAATCAGGATGTCCACTTCATATTCCCTCTTCCTTTCCGGGAGCTGAACCTGATGAAGGACAAGAAACTCAGTCTGGTGGATCTTATTCAGCACTTTTTCCCAGAAATCAAAGACTCAAGTGTCCTTAACAGTTCAGAACACAAAGTAATGATAATCTTTGATGGTCTGGATGAGTGTCGACTTCCTCTAGATTTTCATTCCAACCCAGTGTGTAGTGATGTGACAGAGGCAGCCTCAGTGGACGTGCTGCTGACAAACCTCATCAAGGGGAATCTGCTTCCCTCTGCTCTCCTCTGGATCACCACCCGACCAGCAGCAGCCAATCAGATCCCTCGTGAGTGTGTGAGTCAGGTGACAGAAATAAGGGGATTTAATGACCCACAGAAAGAGGAGTATTTCAGGAAGAGAATCAGTGATGAGAACCTGGCCAGCAGAACCATCACACACCTGAAGTCATCCAGAAGTTTATATATAATGTGTCACATTCCAGTCTTCTGCTGGATTTCAGCTACTGTTGTAGAGAAAACATCACAAGAAAAAATAGAAATACCCAGGACTTTGACTCAAATGTACACATGCTTCCTGACCATCCAGACAAGTATTAAAAATATCAAGTTCACTGGGAAAAAAGAGAGAGATGAAGAGGTGATTTTCAAACTGGGGAAACTGGCCTTCCAACAGCTGGAGAAGGGCAATCTGATCTTCTATGAGGAAGACCTGAGAGAGTGTGGCATGGTTATCACAGAGGCGTCCATTTACTCAGGTGTATGTACACAGATCTTTCAGAGAGGAGTCTGGACTGTCCAAGGGGAAGGTGTTCAGCTTTGTGCATCTGAGCATCCAGGAGTTTCTTGCAGCTTTATATGTGTTCCTCTGCTTCAGCAACAGACAGAGAAACATGCCTGACCAACAGCAAACCTCTCAGCTCTCTGCTCTGTTCAGAGCTGCAACACTTCATGACCTACACAAGACTGCAGTGGACCTGGCCTTACAGAGTAAGAACGGACACCTGGACCTTTTCCTCCGCTTCCTTCTGGGCCTCTCACTGGAGTCCAATCAGACTCTCTTAAGACACCTGCTGCCACAGAGCAGTAGCCAATCACAGAGCTCAGAGCAAACAGTCCAGTATGTCAAACAGAAGATCAGAGATGGAAGATCAGGCCTTAGTCAGTGGGATATTAATTATAATTCAAAGGATTCAGACAGAGGGATCAACCTGTTCTACTGTCTGAATGAGCTGAATCACCATGCTGTAGTGGAGGTCATTGACAGGAGCTCAGGAACTCTGTATGTAGACATGCTCTTACCAGGAGAGTGGAAGACTAAGAGATTTGTGTTTAAGATGCCAGAAGAGCAGCTGGCTGAGTTTGACCTGCAGAAGTACATAAAGACACCAGAGAAAGATCAGACTGAACTCCTCAGTCCAGATGAAGTTCTTCAGAAGCTGGTGCCAGTTGTCACAACATCCACATCAGCTCAGTAAGTAACACTCTGTCTTTATGTGCTTTGTGTGTGTGTGTGTGTGTGTGTGTGTGTGTGTGTGTGTGTGTGTGTGTGTGTGTGTGTGTGTGTGTGTGTGTGTGTGTGTGTATGTTAGAGAGAGAGAGAGAGAGAGAGAGGTGAGAGTTGGCAGGGCTGTTTGATCTAGTGCCATGAAATGAGATGAAATTATGAAAACAAACAAAGGCTTGATGAAACAATGATGTTGTTATAATTGTCTGTCTACTTAAATGCACTCATCATCATCTTTCATTGTCTATCTAAAAAATAGTGACATGTCTGTCCGTCCAGGGCGGGCACAGGTGCCTCTGTGTGCCTGAGAGGGAGAGGTTAGAGCTTGTTTGATCCTTTAAATAGCAGAGCAGTGTTTTACTTGGAGAGCAAAGCAGGAGACACACAGACAAAAACCAACATAGCCCAGGTCATCCTAAACAGTGTGTGTGTGTGTGTGTGTGTGTGTGTGTGTGTGTGTGTGTGTGTGTGTGTGTGTCAGAGGCAGGCTTGTTTAATTCAGTGCCATAAATTAACATGGAATCAAACAAAACTTGCTGAAGGTAGATATTGATGAAGGAAAACTAAACAGCAGTAGTCAGAATGAATGTCATATGGAGTGAATCAGCAATGGTGAGAAATAATAATGAAGCCTGGGGACCAAACCCAGGTCTCCAGCACAGCAGTTTAGAGCTCTACCCCCAAGAGCCACTAGGTGGCGTGAACAGACCCAGTTGTAGAGACAGAAGTAGCAGATCAAGGTGCTTTACCTTGAGATCAAAGCAGGAGACATGCAGACAAAATCCCAAACACAGTCCAGGTAACAGGATCAGAATTCAGAAGGCAGTCAGAGTTCAGACAACCAAATCCAAAGCAGCAGGCAAGATCAAGAACAGAGTCAGGCAGGCAAAGGTCAAAGAGCACAAGGGCAGTCCAGGAACACAATGTGAAAAATAAACTCACCTTTGGACAAGTAGTCAACTAGAGTGAATAGAACAGAATACTTGTAGATACTTTATAATCCCCTTAGTGGAATTATTTCACAGCGAGGGAAACATGTTCTCTATTGGCACGTCTGGGCCATTTCCTATCAACTCAAGACAGAGCCAGGAACAGCTTATACATATTTTTACAAAGCCCATGTGAACACAATAAATCACTAAACAAATTGGAAGGTGAACTAGCAGATGAAAGACCCACTAGTGACCCCACATGGACAAAACAGAAATTACAGTCCATAAATCCTGACAGGTTTGAGTCAGTCATAATGAAGCCAAACAAAAGTGACACATGAGATAAGTTGGATTTGACTTTATTTGATCCCCATTGAGGAAATCCACTCATCACAGCAGCCATAGATCAGACAAATATAAAAGTCTATGAATTTCATACAAAAACATAAGTAGTGAATAAATTAGTCAATATGTGACTACATCACCACTGTATGCAGTGGATCCTGAGACATGATATACACAGTCTGGAATGCCTGCTGACCACAGCAGACCTAATGTATGGCAGTGCAATATTTCATAACAGTAGTGTAGTCTAGCAGTAGTAGTCTAGTAGTCTAATGGCAGTTGGGATGAAAGACCTGTGATAGCGTTCCTTCTTCCATGCTGGATGGAGTAGTCTGTTACTAAAGGAACTGCTAAGTGCTATCACTGTCTCATAAAGGGGGTGAGAGGAGTTGGCCATAATGGATGCCAGCTTATCCAACATCCTTCTCTCCCCCACCACCTCACACAGACGTACACACGGACACACACACACACGTACACAGACGCACATACGCACGTACACTGACACACGCTCATTCTGCACCCAGTACAGAGCCTGCAGTCCTATATCAGGCCTGTTCTGAACTAGAGGCCTCTATAGAGTGCCAAGTGACCCAGACAGATGTTCCAGCCTCACAAAAGCTACAATCCTCCGGATTCACACAGCACACTCAGACATGTACACACTCACACATAGCACAAATAGTCTTTCACACACATACACACTGCACATATGACACACATAGTCATTTTGATCAGATAGCGCAGCGTCAAACTGATCACTTGACACAGCCTCACCATCTTGACTAGCATGTGACCGTGGCTATCACACACACACACACACACACACACACACACACACACACGGACACACACACAGGGCACAGGCACACTGTAGATTGAGTAAGCTCACTGTGTGATATGTGTATGAACACAAACCTATAGCAGGCAGTAACACTGCTAGAT
>JAODXP020000021.1:38211393-38218893 GCA_027497455.2 Sardinella longiceps | reverse complement strand
TCCCTCCCACACTGATGTCTCTTTTCTCCTGTATGAATCATCAGATGTCTCTGGAGGTTCCCAGCATGTGGAAAGGCCTTTGAACAGTAAGAGCAGCAATATGGCTTCTCTCCAGTATGCACCCTCTGGTGTCATTTGAGCTTGTAAGGTGTAGCAAAAGTCTTGCCACATTCCAAACACAGATGTACATGGACTTCCTCATTGGTGTTGGATGCTTCCTCATTAGTGTTGGACTGATCTGGCTTCTGCCCAGTAGACTTATGGCTTCTCTGGTGTTGCTTGAGATCCCACTTTTGATGAAATGCCTTATTCCCACACGTCCCACACTGATGTGTCTTTTGTCCAGTATGGATCTTCTTGTGTTTGAGATTTGAGATTACTGGGCTGGCTGGCTGAAACCCTTTCCACACTCTGAGCACCGATGAGGCTTTTCTCCAGTGTGTGCCAGTTGATGTGTGGCCAGAGAAGATGGCTGACTGAAACTCATCCCACAGAAGACACAGAGATGGGGCTTTTCCCCAGTATGGATCTTCAGGTGCCTCTGCAGTCCAGACTTCCGGAAAAAGGCCTTGCCACATTCCCAACACTGATGATGATGAGGTCTTTCTCCTGAATGGAGTCCCTCATCAGAGTTGGATTGATCTGACTTCTGCTGATTGGCTCCTACTGGTGATAAATTGCAGTGGTAGAGAAGAGGGTTTATCCCCATTTCTCCCGTGGTAAAGTGACCCTGAAGTCTGTGCCTGTATTACAGCCATTTCCCACATCACATCTTTGAAAAGGGGCGTCACTAGAAACTGTGGGCCCTATCACAAATAATAATTTTGGGCCCTCCACACATTGATTTGAATTTTCAGTTTTTCTCTTGGACCTTGGACCCCGCCTTTCAGTGACAGGCCCTTGAATCATCCTAACTTTTCTCCCTCTACTAACGCCGCCCCTGCACATCTTTGAAAGACTTTTGTTTTTAACCAGGGAGCAAAATCTGTACTTTTTTACTGGTTGAAGTAAGTAAACTACTGAAGCAGGGCTGGTCAAGGATATAGAGACTTTATATTTACTGGACTGTATGAAGTCTGTGCCTGTATTAGTCATTACTCACATGACATCACATCTTTGAAATCTGTACTTTTTACTGCTTGGCCTTCTGGAACATGTCATTCCTCTTGTGGCTTTGACTCTTCTCATCAAGTCTGTGTCTGTATTAGAACTAAAGCAGGGCTGCTCAGGGATAGAGAGACATCATCTTATTTACTGGACTGCATGTGTGAGGGGTAGTAGGCTGTGCCTACTGGGTTTGCACTGAGTCAGTCAGACCATCTAAAGGTTTTGCATTTGTTGCTTCCAAAAAGCTCAAGAACTGTATCTGTGTTGGAGAGATATTTGTGTTTTGCTCTATGACCTGAGAGATTTAAAGAGTTGATTTCTAGTGAATACCAGGAAGTGTTTTTATCACTTGGACATGAGCCATCTTTGATACAGTGCAGTGCAGTACAGAGACTGAATGCAGTGTCTATATGGAGTTATATAGTAGATTAATATGGAGGTTATATCCACAGAGACTGAATGCAGTGGCTATATGGAGTTATATAGTAGATTAATATGGAGGTTATATCCACAGAGACTGAATGCAGTGTCTATATGGAGTTATATAGTAGATTAATATGGAGGTTATATCCACAGAGACTGAATGCAGTGTCTATATGGAGTTATATAGATTAATATGGAGGTTATATCCACAGAGACTGAATGCAGTGTCTATATGGAGTTATATAGTAGATTAATATGGAGGTTATATCCACAGAGACTGAATGCAGTGGCTATATGGAGTTATATAGATTAATATGGAGGTTATATCCACAGAGACTGAATGCAGTGTCTATATGGAGTTATATAGTAGATTAATATGGAGGTTATATCCACAGAGACTGAATGCAGTGTCTATATGGAGTTATATAGTAGATTAATATGGAGGTTATATCCACAGAGACTGAATGCAGTGTCTATATGGAGTTATATAGATTAATATGGAGGTTATATCCACAGAGACTGAATGCAGTGTCTATATGGAGTTATATAGTAGATTAATATGGAAGTTATATCCACAGAGACTGAATGCAGTGTCTATATGGAGTTATATAGTAGATTAATATGGAGGTTATATCCACAGAGACTGAATGCAGTGGCTATATGGAGTTATATAGATTAATATGGAGGTTATATCCACAGAGACTGAATGCAGTGTCTATATGGAGTTATATAGTAGATTAATATGGAGGTTATATCCACAGAGACTGAATGCAGTGTCTATATGGAGTTATATAGATTAATATGGAGGTTATATCCACAGAGACTGAATGCAGTGTCTATATGGAGTTATATAGATTAATATGGAGGTTATATCCACAGAGACTGAATGCAGTGGCTATAACTGAAGGGAGAGAACACACGCATATCTGTTGTCCAGCAGGCCTGTGCATATAGTGGGGCACTCTTAGCGTGTGTGTGTGTGTGTGTGTGTGTGTGTGTGTGTGTGTGTGTGTGTGTGTGTGTGTGTACAGTATGTGCGACTGATGAGAGTGAATACACACATGGCATGGATCTGATGTCCATCAGGGCTGTGCATGTAGTGGGGCGCTCTTAGTGTGTGTGTGTGTGTGTGTGTGTGTGTGTGTGTGTGTGTGTGTGTGTGTACAGTATGTGCGACTGATGAGAGTGAATACACACATGGCATGGATCTGATGTCCATCAGGGCTGTGCATGTAGTGGGGCGCTCTTAGTGTGTGTGTGTGTGTGTGTGTGTGTGTGTGTGTGTGTGTGTGTGTGTGTGTGTGTGTGTGTGTATATAGTATGTGCGACTGATGAGAGTGAATACACACATGGCATGGATCTGATGTCCAGCAGGGCTGTGCATGTAGTGGGGCGCTCTTAGTGTGTGTGTGTGTGTGTGTGTGTGTGTGCGTGTGTGTGTACAGTATGTGCAACTGATGAGAGTGAATACACACATGGCATGGATCTGATGTCCATCAGGGCTGTGCATGTAGTGGGGCGCTCTTAGTGTGTGTGTGTGTGTGTGTGTGTGTGTGTGTGTGTGTGTGTGTACAGTATGTGCGACTGATGAGAGTGAATACACACATGGCATGGATCTGATGTCCATCAGGGCGGTGCATGTAGTGGGGCGCTCTTAAGTCTCTGTGTGTAGCTGGCTTCCACATCCCCCCCTCACCCCCAGTGCAAGGGCCCCTCCAGTCCATTCTGTCCACTCTGAAGTGGCGTAGAGAACCTGTGTGTGTGTGTGTGTGTGTGTGTGTGTGTGTGTGTGTGTGTGTGTGTGTGTGTGTGTGTGTGTGTGTGTGTGTGTGCATGTAGTGGGGCGCTCTTAAGTCTCTGTGTGTAACTGGCTTCCACATCCCCCCTTCCCCAGTGCATGGGCCCCTCCAGTCCATTCTGTCCACTCTGAAGTGGCGTAGAGAACCTGTGTGTGTGTGTGTGTGTGTGTGTGTGTGTGTGTGTGTGTGTGTGTGTGTGTGTGTGTGAGAGAGAGAGAGAGAGAGGTCTGTGTGTGTGTGCTTGTATGTGTTTAGGGCTACCTGTAGAATCAAGTCCCTGTCCAAAGAGGTTGTATGGAGCACTGGAGATTGGAGGCTCTTTAACTGGAAGCCTGGATATGGAGCCTATATGCATAGAAGTGCAGTGCACATTGCACATCCAACTAGGGCTGCCTGGTCTTTACAGAACATATAAAAACATATAAAAAACTAAAATGTCCTAAAATGTACTTTTGTGTACTGTTAATAGAGACCATTCATTGCCATACATAGGCCTCCAGGCAGGGGCGTCATAGTGGGGGAAAAGGGGAACTGACCAGGATCCATAGAGGGGAAAAGGCCCTTGAAGAGTCTGGCATTGTATTCTAGGCAGTGATGGGGGCCCATGGCCACTGCTTGGTCTTTACAGAACTCCCCTGCTTACAGGAAAAAAAAAAAAACAAGGGGAAATGAATGTATACAAATTCATCAGACCAAATGACATATATTGTTGCATGCTGCCATCTACTGGATATATGAGGAAGTGTAATTCATCCACACCAGGGGAACAGCCAATCACTTGCCGTTGCGTAAGTTGTCAAAGAGAAAGCGAAAGTGTCGGACGAGTTAGCAGCAGCTCCATCTTGTTTTTCGACAATTTTCTCTCAGGCCTGAAGCGGAAAAAAGTGGTAAGAATGACAGAAAACAGCATCATCTTGTGTATGTATATAGTCTATCATAAATCACACATAAACCAGACGTAAAGACTCGGCTAAAATATCATCACCACCACCAGCAGGCCTTGTATCTCCAACAGTTTCGGGGAGGAATAGAGTGATAATGTCGCTCGCTATTCCTTCATATTCGTGTCCTATTTCGTGAATGTTTGAATTATAATGTACTGGGCTACATCATCAGTAGTATGATTCAGGTAAACCTGCATGCGCAAAAAAGGCTTGTGTGTGTGTTTAGGACAGCTGAACTCGAAGGCTCATGCTGTGGGCTGCTTGCGTGACGCATTTTTAGAAGTCAACTAGCGAATCACAGGAAGCCGTCTCCTTTGAAGACCCTAAAACGTTCGTCTTTGCTCTCGTTTGATCGTTGTTTGAGGATAATTCCTTGTGTAATCCAATGTCAAAACACATCAACAGTTTCATTACGTTTGTGTTTGTTTGTTGACTTAATCTGCCTATCTGTTCACTCTGTTACTGTACCAACCATCAGCCAAATGGTAGATTTCAGTGATTTAATAAGATGGATGATTCAAAGACACTGATTTATGGCTGTCAGTTTTTACCATGCCAAAGTCAGTGGTTTGCTCCCATTTATGTGACAAAAGTTAATTTTCATCTCTCTCTCTCTCTCTCTCTCTCTCTCTCTCTCTCTCTCTCTCTCTGTGTGTGTGTGCTGTGTGTGTGTGTGTGTGTGTGTGTGTGTGTGTGTGTGTGTTTGTGTGTAGTTTCATCAGCAGATAGGACCAAAGACACAGGTGTTCTCCTGATGTGATTTCTCCTCTCCATCTCTAGAATGGGGGGTTCTAGTTCTACCAACAGGCCCCCCTCCCCTACACCCACCCGTGTGTCCATGAAGAGTGATCAGTCCAAGGATGGACACATCGACTTTGCAGGAGGAGACTCTTCTACTGGACAGTAAGAATCAGGGGCTCTGGTCCTCATGCTACATAATGTGTGTCATCATTGAAGCTACTGTATCAACAACAATGTGCTACACACACGTTAGCCCAGAGGTGTCAAACATACGGCCCTTCACATCATTCCATGCAGCATGAAAGAGCATGATTCAAAGAGCAAGAAAATAATTGTAGTTTTTGTAGTTTGCTTAAAAATGAGGTCTAATGCTGCACAAAATACTACTTGTAACACAATCCTGGCAGCTCTGCATGCACTCTGCATGTCACTATTGAACAGAGCTGTTACTGTGAGGGATGAGGAAGTGAGAACAAGGGAGAAGACTTTTGTGCTTTTGAAGGTCTGAAATGCAAGGAGACATTTTTTTTTATTTTTTTATCCAATAGTTTGTGGTCGTACAGATATGGTGGCCGTCTGATGAAAATCATTATGCGGCCTGTGATAAAAGATGAATGTGACTTGTGTGTATGTGTGTGTGTGTGTGTGTGTGTGTGTGTGTGTGTGTGTGTGTGTGTGTGTGTGTGTCTGTGTGTGTGTGTGTGTGTGTGTGTGTGTTTTCAAGGAGAACAGACATCATGTGTGTGTTTTATGTGGCAGTGTATGAATGTGTGTGCAGGTATGTGTTACATGATAGAAATGGTGCAGTGTTCGCGTTTCTGAGATGAAGGCAGAGAGAGAGAGTGTGTGTGTGTGTGTGTGTGTGTATGTGTGTGTGTGTGAGTGTTTGTACTGTTGTTGAGTTTGATGATTAACTCATGTTACTGTAATGTTGTTCTTTAGAGTGCAGATTAAGGGCGGTGCTGTGTCTAACACAAGTCTCTTGGAGGAACATCACAGCAGCCATGAAGCTAGCAGGTAAGGAGTGTGTGTGTGTGTGTGTGTGTGTGTGTGTGTGTGTGTGTGTGTGTGTGTGTGTGTGTGTGTGTGTGTGTGTGTGTGGGAGAACAGATTCCAACTCCAACTGATTGAGCATATAAAATATACTGAGGCTAGAGACATTGTCTGCTTTTTAAACTATTGGCATTTGAATTGGGTTTTAAATTGTACTGCTATCCATTTTGTCTTAAGACTCTGATGAACATCGAAATGTCCACCAGGTGATCACAGAAGCGCGGTGGATTCACTCTTTTTTAATTCTACTCAAAGGGTTACAGTCAGGGGTGAAAGTAGTCTTGATATCTAACTGGTACTATCAACAAAAAAAAATATTAATAAATAGTAGGCCTACAGTATGTGTTATGTTTGGTAGGCCTATATGTATGTAGCCTACTGTATGGACTATGGTTAGCAGCAGACTCCACTCCCCACATATCCCAACCTCCTCATCGTTCATCGCTCATTTCATGCCATATTGTCGCTGTATGTGTTTTTACTTAAAGGAAAAATCCGGAGTGAATCAACACGTAGCCCTACTGTTTTATAGTGCCAAAGCGTTATTGATAGCCACCTCAATCACTGGATTTCATGCGACGCAGACTGAGATAGCGAAACGGCAGCTAACGGTAACAGAATGGGGCATTTCAAAATGAAAGCAAATCGAGTTTCAATTAGGTTTCATTTTTGACATGTCTCATTCAGTTAGTGTTAGCTGCCGTTTCGCAAACTCAGCCTATGATGCACAAACATTGAGGTGGTTCAGTAGCGCTTAGCAGTATAAAATAGCAGGGCTACGTGTAAATTCACTCCGGATTATACCTTTAATCAGTGCATGTGACTTATTTTTGATATGGGTTTTGGTAAGCAGAAACCCTCTTCTCTTACCACTACTACATACCACCTGTCAATCTTATAACTATACTTAGTATAGGTGCGTATAGGCTTACTTTCACCCCTGGTTATAGTTTACTTTAGCTGCATTGGCCCACAGTGTGATATGATGTGATTAGTGATTAGTTATTTGTCATGTGATGCGTTAGTGAGCCGGGCCTACACTGTCCAAAACAGTGTAGAAAGTAGAGCCTGAAAGTTTAGGTCAGCATTTATTAACTCATAAACAATGATGAGTGAATAGCATCATCAGAAAGCTGATCTTGTGCAGATTCATATCAAATATGATAGGAATGAATAAATAGAATGGATAAATAGCTGATACAGTATAGTTTGTATTGTGAAAGACAACAATTACTTTCATGATAGAGGATTGTTTTCTTCTTTTCAAGGTGTGAGGTTTTTGTTGCCAGGGTGTCCGATTTAGCTATAAAGTGCTGGGGGAAACCTTGATATTTTTATCCTTCACTAGTCTTTTAATCTTTTATCATGTGTTTTTATTTTAATAGTTATCAGCAGAAACACAAGTCAGACCTGCTGAAGAAGTTCCAGTCTCT
>JAODXP020000021.1:38208507-38211293 GCA_027497455.2 Sardinella longiceps | reverse complement strand
GTGAAACAAGTTAAATGAGTGAACTGTAAGCAATGTAAATGTAACGGTATGCACAGGCATGTGATTACAACTTTTGCTCCTCTCCGATACTTCAGCAGTGACCAACAAATAGATAATGAGAGAGTGTTTCCCAGTGAGCTAGCTAGAAGCGATGAACCAGTAACGACGTATGTGTACGGCCCTTAACATTGTGTGTGTGTGTGCGCAGTGTGTGTGTGTGTGTGTGTGTGAGAGAGAGAGAGAGAGAGTGTGTGTGCGTGTGTGTGTGTGTGTGTGTGTGTGTGTGTGTGTGTGTGTGCGTGCTTGTGTGTTTGTGTGTTTGTGTGTGTGTGTGTGAGTGTAGTGTGTGTTTCATATACTGTATATGCAGAGATGACTGAGTAAGATGAACAGTCTGCTCTGGTCATTATGGGATGTCAGTATGGCTGTCAGGCTTGCTGTCTGAGACGCTGTGAAATCCTTGCCATAAGCGGTGTGTGTGTGTGTGTGTGTGTGTGTGTGTGTGTGTTGGTAAAGTGCTCATGGAGGTTGTGTCCATACTTCCTCTTGGCCTCTCTAATGCCCCGACCAGCACAGATTTCTTTTAGCCAGACAGTCTGCATGCTGCAGCATCACCAGACTTTAAAGCAGCATTAAGGGCCTTTAGCAATGCATGAACTTAACACCAGTTAACCAGGGTTTCTGATTGGCCTGTGACTTAAAGGTGTTCACTGGAGTTCCATCTTGGCTACACTTGTTTCTGTAGCCCATGACAGACTCAGTGTTCTCTTCCAGGTCAACAGTGACATCATAGGTAGAAGAACACCTGAACACCTCCCACAGTTGAGTTTCAAAACAGTCTTGCAGTGCATCAGTAGCACCTTGTGGCCACATGCTGAGATGACTGAGGAAGTGCGCACACACTGCAGATCTGAGATCAGTAGCACTGTGTGCCTGTAGGAGTCAATCTGATAACACCAGAGGTGAGAGACTGACTCCAGATCAGCCTTGTGTGCCATTCCCCCTATGATCCCCTATTAACACTGATCAGTGGTGCCTGTGTGGATTGCTGAGTTTGGTGTTCCTGTGAGTGGGAACATGTAATAAATGAGGCCCCTAAACAATGTCTGCACCCTGAGCAGACACAGAATAGCCAAAGGTTCAGTCCCAGACACATCCAGCACTTACACTATGTAACTGTTTCTTTAAGGAAATACACCAGTCAACTTGGGTTGCTTTGGTGCTTCAAATATTTCACGGTAAGTGAACTGAATTCTATTATTGTTTGATGGTTTGATATTCAGGAATATGAATATGAATTATTGTTGTAAGCAAAAGTGTAGATTTCTGGCTGGAAGATTGTTACGGTACTGTAGATTAGTGTAGGGAGTGGAGTCTGATGTCTTCTGATTTCGCTACATAAAGAATAATTTCTCTCACAGATGAGATCCTTCAAATGTTTTCAGTAGTTAACCAGGAAAATAAATCAGTATTTTATTGCTGTTTGACCGAAAGTGTTGAATGTTGACCTTGTGCTGATTTCCTGCCTGTTCCGTGTCATGTGACCCCACACTGGAACACGTCTTTCCTCTTGTCACTTTGACTCCAAATATGGTGTTTGCAATCTAACAGACGTTCAGCTTGTTGGTACCAAGTAAGAAATGAGAGAAGTAGAGAAAAGTTATATTATTATTCATATTTCTCCTGTGGTAAAAGTGACCCTTATGATTAAAGCCTGTCCCCTGTGTAGCTAAAGCAGGGCTGTTCAGGGAGCCCATACTGTGCTGAGATCAGTGCTGTGTGTGTCTGTGGGAGTTATCTAGTAGCACCAGAGGAGAGGAGGGCTGACTCCAGATCAGCATGGTGACTCTTGTAGTCTCTCTGGTATCAGAGACTTCTGGCAGAAGTAGAGAACAACGGGTGATTGGCTTTTCCCTGCACTGTGCTTTGCTATACACATACAGTCTGCCACTCTGCAGCTCATCAAACACACACACATACACACACACACATACACACACACACACACACACACACACACACACACACACACACACACACACACACACACACACACACACAGGCCTACAGAAAGGGCACGCACTGACTGAATGTTTACTAGTTAGCTGCTGCAACTCAGGCTTGCTTTTCATGTAGCCTGAAACTAGTCAGAGATACTTTCAGCTGATTCATGTTTTGATTTAGTAATGCAGGGCAATTGTAATTAATAACTGTGAGTAGATTGTTTGAAAAGTCGGAAAGGCCTGATGAACAACACTGTTCACATATGAACTTGTAAAGTATGACAGCTGACAGCTAACAGTGCACATGACGTTACTGGCTGCAGAGACAGATTTGACGATGTTAGCGCACATCGCTAGCAAGGTAAACATACAACAGACAAAGCTCAAACTAGCTAGTATGATCAGCAACCTACTGAACACATTAAAGCTGAATGATTTTGTAATTTTACCTTAATCAAACTCATTGAAGTAATCCATGTTATCAAGCAGCCTTGTGTGAAGTGAAAAGCATGCCAGTGTACCAAAACAAACTTCGGTTTGAAGTCACATTTTGCTAACGAGTCTACTTCAGAACAGTTGCCACATAGGCAACAATGTAAACCATACAAAGCCCCTCTCTGATTGGCCTATTTAATAGAAGAATAACATAACATTTTTTAGTTAAAATTAGTGCTGTCAGTTTAACGCGTTAATAATGGCGTTAACGCAAACCCATTTTAACGCCGTCAATTTTTTTAACGCGCATTAACGCATTGGACCCGCCATTATCAATGGAATGTGAAA
>JAODXP020000021.1:38198507-38203507 GCA_027497455.2 Sardinella longiceps | reverse complement strand
TGCCTCCTGGATCCCATCTGGGATGTGTGTGTGTGTGTGTGTGTGTGTGTGTGTGTGTGTGTGTGTGTGTGTGTGTGTGTGTGTGTTGTGTGTGTTTGTGCATGTGCACGTAACAGTTGCCTCCCTGGACGCCATCTGGGGGTGTGTGTGTGTGTGTGCACGTAACAGTGTGTGTGTGTGTGTGTGTGCACGTAACAGTTGCCTCCTGGACCCCATCTGGGGTGTGTGTGTGTGTGTGTGTGTGTGTGTGTGTGTGCGTGCGTGCGTGCGTGCGTGCGTGCGTGCGTGCGTGCGTGCGTGCCAGTTGCTCTCCTGGATCCCATCTGGGATGTGTGTGTGTGTGTACGTGTGCATGTAACAGTTGCCTCCTCGACCCCACCTGGGGTGTGTGTGTGTGTGTGTGTGTGTGTGTGTGTGTTTGTGCACGTGCACGTAACAGTTGCCTCCTGGACCCCATCTGGTGTGTGTGTGTGTGTGTGTGTGTGTGTGTGTGTGTGTGTGTGTGTGTGTTTGTGCACGTGCACGTAACAGTTGCCTCCTGGACCCCATCTGGGGTGTGTGTGTGTGTGTGTGTGTGTGTGTGTGTGTGTGTGTGTGTGTGTGTGTGTGTGTGCACGTGCACGTAGCAGTTGCCTCCTGGACCCCATCTGGTGTGTGTGTGTGTTAGAGCCCTGCACTCCCGCGGGAATCCCGCAGGACCCGCGGGACCCAACGCAAAAGTATGCGGCGCGAGACGGTTGGTGAGCTCCACTTGCGGTCGCGGGCGGGAGTAGAGAGAGACTTTCACGCGTGCGGTAAAAGCAGATGTTACGCGGCAGTCCTGCAAAATTAAATCAAAATAAAAAGTTGCCCTAAATCTCCCCTACTACTTAAACATTTAGCACCATATAGGCTATATCATTACACATGGATATGTTTATCATTACCACATTTATTTTTCATCAGGACTCATTGCCAATTATACAGAGCTCGTCATAAGAGTCAAGGGCAGGGATGAGAGAAAATAGGTATCTAAAGACGGCAATCACCCAATCGTGTGAACAGACATGTTTTGAGTTACAATTAAAAACCATGGTCTCTGCTAGGTGGATAAACTTCTTTCCCATCCAATTTCTCGTGCTTTCATACAGCGCACCACGCAAACAGGTGCGTGCTGGCTGTGAGGATACCCTTTACAAATGCTCACGCCATGAGCACCGTCTCTTTGAAATACTTCCCATAGCCTACCGATTTTTATTATTAATTTCTGACGTGCTACTTCGATAATGAAACATCTTCTTCACCAAACCAAACTATTTGTAGCCTAGGTCATGAGCTGGGTGATCATCCTATCATTTGAAATGAGCAGTTAATTCTGACAGGGCTCTGGTGATCCTGGCGAGGCTTCGCGACGGCCGAACTTTAAAGAAAAAGGTCGTCATGAGGATAAACTTTTCGGGGAACTTGTCGCGGTAATGTCTCTAAATTTGCAAACAGGCATAATTGCTATGTCACTTGATTTTCTGTAATAAATGCATGAAGACTAGCCTACTTCAGCAAACCCATCAGTTTCACTTTTAAAATGTAACAGTGTAGAGGAAGAATGCCTGTTGCAGGCTATTTAATTTATTGCGTAAGAGGGCATTGGAGTGCAATCTATGGACCAGCGGCATATTTATTGCATTGTATTTACCCCCAGCAAATAGTACAAATAAGCATCATCATAAATTACAACAATTCAGCAAGATAGATTTGGCCAAAAGTGGGCCCCAGTTAGCCGTGGGCCCGGAGCGACCGCTTCCTCTGCTTCACCGCTTATGCTTGCGGTATTTTTGCGGGGCGGGAGCGGGACGTGATTGTATAGTGGGAGCGGGACAAAAAAATAATTTTCATTGCGAGTGCGGGCGGGCGTGGGATGGACTGCTGCGGGAGCGGGACAGAAAATCTAGTACCGCGCAGACCTCTAGTGTGTGTGTGTGTGTGTGTGTGTGTTGTGCACGGGCACGTAACAGTTGCCTCCTGGACCCCATCTGGGGTGTGTGTGTGTGTGTGTGTGTGTGTGTGTGTGTGTGTGGCACAAACACACACAAGTGACTCATTCTCACACTTGTCTCATCATTCTGTATCCAGACCACAGACACACAGACCAGTGTCTCCAGTGCCCAGCTGTGTGTCTATGAAGAGTGATAAGTCCATGGGAGAACCTCTCAAGTTCAGCAGTGGACCAGCACAGTCCGCTCCAAAGTGAGTGTGTGTGTGTGTGTGTGTGTGTGTGTGTGTGTGTGTGTGTGTGTGTGTGTGTGTGTGTGTGTGTGTGTGTGTGTGTCTATGTGCGTGCACATATGTGTGAGTGAGATTACTGTAATATAATGAGTTCATGTTGTAACGCATGTTGGCTGTCACATGAGCTACAAAAGGGAGTTCCACGACAGGAGTAGCAAAATATAAGATATTTATTAAAGTAAGTATAGAAAAGTCAGTGTAGTGAATAAAGGAAAGGTGTAGTGCAAGTGTATGTCTAGGGATATGTATCAAAGAAACAAAAGAACGACGTCAAGAGGAGAGGGAGCCCGTCTGCCTTCTGAACCCAGGCCTTCTTATACCGGTCATCATCAAGGATAACGGCAAACACCTGTGCGTCTCGACAAACCTGATTCATAGATAGGCAGACAACCATGAGCTCAAGGGGGCGGGGCTAGTGAAGACCTGGCTGGGTCGTAACAATGTGCTGAAGCAGTGTTCTTTCTGTGATGAAGCAGTTGTTCTCCTGAGTAAAACCTGTTCACTGTGTGTGTGTGTGTGTGTGTGTGTGTGTGTGTGTGTGTGTGCACTTATTTAAATGTATGTAAATTGTGCATTCTCTTTTTTTGTAGAGTTCTTAAGGAGGTGGATGCTGCCTCTAACAGGAGTCTGCCAGAACAACAGCACACCAGCCATGGACATACCAGGTGAAGAGTGTGTGTGTGTGTGTGTGTGTGTGTGTGCGCACGCGCGCGCGGAAGCTTATATTTATATGCATGTGTGTGTGAGATGATTTCAGTTAATCCTTTATGATCTTTTTTTTACACAAACAGATATCAGCAGATCCACAAATCCCACCTGCTAAAAAAGTTCCAGTGTCTGGTTGAGGGAATCCCACAGCAGGGAGACACCAGACTCCTCCATGAGATCTACACAGAGCTCTACATCACAGAGGGGGGAAGAGGAGAGGTCAATGATGAACATGAGGTCAGACAGATAGAGAGAGCATCCTGGAGAAAAGCAGCACAAGGCAGACCAATCAAATGCAGTGACATTTTTAAAGGTATACTGGAAAAGGAGAGAAAAAGGAAGGAAGAGGAAGAAAGAGGAGGAAAAAGACTTCACTACACTCATTGATCATAACCCCCATAGAGCAGTTCTAACAAAGGGAGTGGCTGGTATTGGAAAAACAGTCTCTGTGCAGAAGTTCATTTTGGACTGGGCTGAAGGAAAAGCCAATCAGGATGTCCACTTCATATTCCCTCTTCCTTTCCGGGAGCTGAACCTGATGAAGGACAAGAAACTCAGTCTGGTGGATCTTATTCAGCACTTTTTCCCAGAAATCAAAGACTCAAGTGTCCTTAACAGTTCAGAACACACAGTAATGATAATCTTCGATGGTCTGGATGAGTGTCGACTTCCTCTAGATTTTCATTCCAACCCAGTGTGTAGTGATGTGACAGAGGCAGCCTCAGTGGACGTGCTGCTGACAAACCTCATCAAGGGAAATCTGCTTCCCTCTGCTCTCCTCTGGATCACCACCCGACCAGCAGCAGCCAATCAGATCCCTCGTGAATGTGTGAGTCAGGTGACAGAAATAAGGGGATTTAATGACCCACAGAAAGATGAGTACTTCAGGAAGAGAATCAGTGATGAGAACCTGGCCAGCAGAACCATCACACACCTGAAGTCATCCAGAAGTTTATATATAATGTGTCACATTCCAGTCTTCTGCTGGATTTCAGCTACTGTTGTAGAGAAAACATCACAAGAAAAATAGAAATACCCAGGACTTTGACTCTAATGTACACACGCTTCCTGACCATCCAGACAAGTATTAAAAATATCAAGTTCACTGGGAAAAAAGAGAGAGATGAAGAGGTGATTTTCAAACTGGGGAAATTGGCTTTCCAACAGCTGGAGAAGGGCAATCTGATCTTCTATGAGGAAGACCTGAAAGAGTGTGACATGGTTATCACAGAGGCGTCCGTGTACTCAGGTGTATGTACACAGATTTTCAGAGAGGAGTCTGGACTGTCCAAGGGGAAGGTGTTCAGCTTTGTGCATCTGAGCATCCAGGAGTTTCTTGCAGCTTTATATGTGTTCCTCTGCTTCAGCAACAGACAGAGAAACATGCCTGACCAACAGCAAACCTCTCAGCTCTCTGCTCTGTTCAGAGCTGCAACACTTCATGACCTGCACAAGACTGCAGTGGACCTGGCCTTACAGAGTAAGAACGGACACCTGGACCTTTTCCTCCGCTTCCTTCTGGGCCTCTCACTGGAGTCCAATCAGACTCTCTTAAGACACCTGCTGCCACAGACCAGTAGCCAATCACAGAACTCAGAGCAAACAGTCCAGTATGTCAAACAGAAGATCAGAGATCAGAGTAGCTCAGACAGAAGGATCAACCTGTTCTACTGTCTGAATGAGCTGAATCGCCATGCTGTAGTGGAGGTCATTAAGAGGAGCTCAGGAACTCTGTATGTAGACATGCTCTTACCAGGAGAGTGGGAGACTAAGAGATTTGAGTTTAAGATGCCAGAAGAGCAGCTGGCTGAGTTTGACCTGCAGAAGTACATAAAGACACCAGAGACAGATCAGACTGAACTCCTCAGTCCAGATGAAGTTCTTCAGAAGCTGGTGCCAGTGGTCACAACATCCACATCAGCTGAGTAAGTACACACACTGTGTGTGTGTGTGTGTGTGTGTGTGTGTGTGTGTGTGTGTGTGTGTGTGAGAGAGAGAGAGAGAGAGGGAGAGAGAGGCAGGCTTGTTTA
>JAODXP020000021.1:38155517-38193407 GCA_027497455.2 Sardinella longiceps | reverse complement strand
GGGTGCATGGCCAGCCCCTGCCCCACTGAAAGAGATACACACACACACACACACACACACACCCTCAGACAACCGCACCAAAGACTCTATTTTCATCAGAGAATTACTTTATTTTATCAAATATAAAAATATCTACTTCAACAATCACTTTAACTGTGTGGTTTGTTTCACTTTTCTTGTCATTCTGATTACTGCACGCGTGTGCACACACACACACACACATAAAAGAGACGTGAGACACTATCCCCATTCGTCTGTATGGGAACTCAGTCAGTGCTTTTAAAATCTACAGTAGTGCAATGCAACATTTGAACAGCAGGGGGCTCAGTCACACATTGTGCACACAGCAGACAAGGAACTCAGAATCAGTCATCCTTCAGCTCAACTCAAAGCTCTGTGGTCAACTTCAAGGTGGGAAATTGAGAGCTCTCTCATCATTTAGCCCTGAATATGGGCACTGATGGGTTTTAGTTAGGACACTTGGTAGAGTGTAGCCTAGATCTCTAGACGTACTGTACTCTAACGTCTAGCCATCACCCAGGTTGTACTCAGACATCAGTGGTGTCTGAGCTGTCTATCCAATCACAACACTCTAGGTTGTATGGGCAGGGAGTCATTGGACGAGCTTAGCGTCATCTGAATCAGCTTGTTAGTTGCTCTGATCGGTTGTAGCCATCTTACCCGAGGATCTATCAGTAGTGGTCAGCAGTGCTGGGGAGTAACGGAATACATGTACCGGAATACTGTATTCAGAATACAAATTATAAGTAACTGTATTCCGTTACAGTTACCGTTTAAATGGGTGGTATTTAAAATACAGTTACTTTGTAAAAATTAATGCATAACTCAGCAGTATTTTTCATTTTCTCGTGTTTAGCTATCCCCTCTCTAATTTTGGTAATTCCATGCACTGTCGGAAACTATACCAAACAAAGCGCAATAAGAGCTAGTTACACAACTGCACCTAGCAAATGAAATGCACCCCCTCACCGGAAAGACTTTCCCCACAAACAAATCCACTCCTCCCTTCATATAGCCCTTCTTCCTGTAAACAGAAATCAAAACATAACAACTTGATCAACCTTGTTCAGTTTGCTCCTCACCCAGTCTGACCCGCACCTCTTGGTAAAGTTCTGCTTTAAAGTTGTAAAGAGTTGGCATGATTTTGGTCTAAAGCCATAAAACCACTCAAAGACATGTTTTATCAGTTTGAAACATAATAGAGGGATGGACCAGATTGCCATTGACTACAGTCATTTTGATGCCCATAAACAAATTCATATCTCCTTTCAAACACACCTCTTTCGGTGAACAGAAAACAAAACTTAACAACTCGCTCCACCTCCCTAACTACTCCTCATGCAACACACCTATTTGTCTGGCCCTGCAGGACATTTAGATCATAAAAAAACACACAAAGACATTTTACCATGTTAAAAAAAATACACAAACACAAATGTTCCTCCGCCATAGCATGCATGCACATATGCACACACACACACACACACACACACACACACACTAATGTTCTCTCACCATAGCGTGCACACACACACACACACACAGACACAATTACATTTAATGTTCTCTCACCATAGCGTACACAAACACACACACTCAAATGTTCTCTTGCCATAGCGTGCACACACACACTCACACACACACACACACAAATGTTCTCATAAACATACATTGCTTGATAGAGTGTAGCCTAGAACTCTAGACATACTCCAGTGGTAGCAAATTGAATTTGCTCAGTGAGTACTGTGCGTCTAGCTATCAGCCATAGGTTGAACTCAGACCTCAGTGGTCTCTGAGCTGTCTATCCAATCACAACACACTTTGTATGGGCAGGGAGTCATTGGGCGAGCTGAGCCCAATCAGTCATTGGGCGAGCTCTTTGCTACCAACATAAATACTCACCCAATTCAGTAGCAGTAACAGACACTCACACACTTTGATCTGTTTTGCATGGAGAGCCTGCTTCCATCAAACACAGAAGGAGGATATAGGCTAGTGATATCCCCATAAACAAATTCACTCCCCCTTCAAACACACGTCTTCCTGTAACCACAAAATGAAACTTAACAGTTTGTTCAAGTTTGCTGCACACCCAACCTGATCCTATTGGTAAGGCCCTGCATTAAAGTTGTTACGTGCCTGCATGTTTTTGCCTCAAGCCATAAAACCACACACCACACACACCATGGACCAGACATGAAAAGTCACTAATTAAAGTTACTGTAGGCCTAATTAGGTAGTTTTTTTCTTTTCTTTTTTTTTTGGTTTGTTTTGAGTAATTAGTAATTTTTTAAAGTATAGGTTCACCCTAAGTGATGTCATATTTCATCTTACAATGAAATATGATGGTTAAGATTGACATTTTGACAAACGCTTGTGCTCCAAGAATTTTCACTTGTTGTTGTAGTAGAGTCTTGGAGTCTTAGAGGATTGTTTCACTGACCATAGGCTGCTGTTAAGATTCTACAGCATCAAGCAAAAATTCTCAGAACAGAAGCGTTTGACGAAATGTCAATCTTAACCATCGTATTCTATCGTAGGATATCCGAAAATAAGGCTTAGCATCACATTGGGCGAACTTCTCCTTTAAGTAGTTTTTCAAGTAGGAGTACATTTTGAAACAAGTATTGTACTTTGTACTTCACTACATTTTTGAAACCTCCCCAATTACAAAGTAAACATTGCTTGAACTGAAAGTAAATTCAGAGTATTCACTGTAACCTAGATGTTTGTGCTTCCAGTCAATGTTGAGAATAGCCAAACAACCTGTGGAAGATATTAATCCTAACACAAATAAAATCCTTGGCCATAGGCCTATCTCACCCTAGGAATGTCATCAGCCAGTTTAACCAGTTTAGCTTCAGTCCAGGTCAATTTGAGTCTTGAGGTAGCCCAAAACACTATCAATATGTACAATCTCTCAAGCAAATGTCAAAGCAAGTTGGCTATCTTATTCTAGCACCCTCAGGATGTCAGAATTTACAAATCATCCCATAAGAAGAACAAGTTGAACTGGCTGGGGTGATCACTGTCACTGTTATCTGGGTCGGTTGCTGGGTCCGAATGAGATAAAAGTTTGATAACTTGTCTACAACTCTAAGGCATGAATAATACATTATATAATAAAAACGGAAAGTTGTGATTGGCATATAAGCCAAAAAAATGTGAGAAGAGGGTTTTACATAAGCTGAAATTGAAGCCCCTACCCTTTTGGATATGGATATGTCATTGACTAATGTCCACATTCATTCGTTCATAAAAAGGTGGTTTATGAATTCTTTGGTTTGCTAAAGCAACCTAGCACTGACTTTGATTTTAGTTTTAAGTAATTAAGTAACTTGTACTTTTAGTAAACTTCAAATGAATTTACTTTTACTTGAGTAGAATTTAAGCAAAGCAAAGATACTTTTACTTAGTTACAATTTTTCTGTACTTTTTCCACCTCTGACAGTCCACTATACAGCCATTTTGCTAAACAAATTCACATCTCTCTCCTAACACACCTCTTCCTGTAAACGGAAAACAAAACTTGTTCAACCTGACTGAAGTCCGGGCCAGGCTTCTGGAGCTGGGTACTGCAGGACCAGGTGAGCTGCCTCATTGATGTGGTGCTCAAGAAAGGAGAATCAGCCTGCAGCATCATTCTGACTTTGCAGGAGGAACTGGACAATCTTGTGTCTGGACCTAGGGTCTTTCTTGTAATCAGTGACTGCGTTTCTATGTACTTTAATAACCCAAATATGTTCAAGATATTAACATTGACAGTAAAAATTGGGATATTAAACCATCCTAGCTTTGTATTTGCGCATATAAACACCTTTACCCTAATTCAGTATCCTGAATGAATAAGCCATTACCGTACAGTCACACTAGCTGCAAATCCAAGCGACTCACTGGTCACTGAGCAGTCACCGAGGAGGAGTAAACAGGGCTGTGATTTGCTGGTAGCATGTTGATAACTAAGGTACTTGGTAGAAACATCGTACATCAACACAGAGGTATTTTCTGGGTATAAAACCAATATTTTCCAATTTAGAAGGTATCATTTCCCACCTCGATTTTCTTTAAAGTTTATGGCCAAATTTGAGCTTGTTGTCATTAGTGATACCTGATGTGATGGGACAGAGCTAGATAGAGTCATCATAAGCTCCTTCAACCTGATAGTTTCTCATTAGGTCCAGATTTTTCTTTGCTCGAGAGTTGAGGGAAATGCCCCCTTGGCTAAACTGACTTGATGGCGAAATTTCATGCAACACGAATTATGGGCTGGTCCAGGCTAGCAGTGGGGAGTTTTACTGTATTTGAATTATTTGTGAACAACTTTACTTTTACCCACCAAGAACTGCAGAATGCAAATGGGTGGCTAAGGCCATAGGCACCATTCACTGTCCATAGACACACATTCATTTGACTACAGCTAACAGCTTCAGCTGTCAGGAGTAGTAATTAGTGGGGCTTGATTTTGTGGGTGTGGTCCAGTTTAGGGGCGTGGTTTCTACCCTACGGTTGGGGCCGTTTATATATAAACTCCTTGGTTGGGGCTGGTCTTCTATCCGTCAGTGGAGCCGTGTGCATAACATGTGGCATGTGACGTGTATCTCACGTCGATTACTGATACTAACACCTGCTGTGGCCAAACTGTTGTAGCTACATCTCACTATCGAAGCGAGCCTTTTTGCCTTTTGTCTTAAATTCTCTGTATTATCTATTCAACTTTTTGGCAACTTTTTTTTACATGTTTTCCTTTTTTTCTCTCCAATTCTCTGTATTATCTATTCAACTTTTTGGCAACATTTCCACGTATTTTCCTATTCCAACCATTTCAACATTTTTTAACAAATTTACACAAAGCAATTTTTTATGTACTCATCAACAATCAACCATTTTACCACCTTTTACCACTAATGTAACTACTGTTACAGGGCCATGTTAATTCAACTGTCATCCAAATAAACCTTTTTGCAACTTTTTCAGCAACTTTTTTTTTGTCACTGCTAACAATTCCCACAATGATGGCCTAGCAATATACATAACAACCAACATGATCAATGTAGCAACCAACATATACGCCCTAGCAACAACCTCAGGCACCCCTGTAACATCCTGGGAACCCCTTCCACAATGATGACATAGCAATCGACATAGCAACCAACATGCTCAACATGGTAACTAGCATAACAACCACCTCATCCGCCCTAGCAACGGCCTAGCAACGGCATCCAGCAGACTTGCAATGTTTTAAGAACCACTCCCACAATGATGACCTAGCTATGAACATAGCAACCAACATGATCAATGTAGCAACCAGCATAGCAACCACCATATCCGCCCTAGTAACAGCCTAGCAACAACCTCAAGCAGCCCTGCAATGTCCCAAGAACCACTTCCACACTGATGACCAAGCACTAGACATAGCAACCGACATGATCAACGTAGCAACCAGCCTAGCAACCACCATATCCGCCCTAGCAACGGCCTAACAACATAGACAATCAACATAGCAACCAACACAGCAACCAGCACTTTTTTCTTTTTTTTCAACTATTCAACTACAACATTATCAAGGTAGCAACATTTTCTCTGCTACTTGACTAGTAACTTTGACTGCCTAAACAAGATTCCTATTTACTCTACTTTTTTTTTCTTTTTTTCTACTGTCACTTTCTAAGTGCACTTTTTAAAATGTTTGCATGCACTGTGTAATTCCTTGGAATTGCAAATCTAGTTAGTTTTTATTACTCCTATTACACATTAAGAAAATAATATATGAGAAACTGGACAGCCAAAGCCAAAACAAAAAAATAATTTAGGTCTAAATATTGACTATAGAGCAAAATAAAATTCTCCTCCTCTCTCTTTTCTCTCTTTCCCCCTCTTTTCCCTTTCTTTCCCCCGCGAGGCAGTCCCTTTTGCCCTGTTCTTGGGCCACTGTGCGAAGTCATCCTTACGTCCGCTAGAAATGATACATAATTTTACAAAATATTTTTTTCAATTTGTCAGGATAATTTCATTTTGTAACTAAGTAAGTTGTACCTTAATAAATTAAAAATTAAAAGAAGAAATAAAATAAAATAATAACTTGGAGGAAAAAACAAAACAAAAAAACTTTAGGCCTAAAACTAATCCAAGACGGAGTGACCTAGTTGCGGTGAGTCGTCAAAATTGCAGGTTACTATGATAAGGAGATTTGAATTTGCAAATGAAATCGCATGGAATTATGGAGGGTCGACCGTCCATGCAAATAGGCTATCCTATTGGCTATCCTACGATACTTTCGTTTTCCAAATGTATTTGAAGTCATCCCTGCATTGCAAGGCAAACACTCGAGAAGGAAATGTGAATGCGGAGGCATAGATTAGTAGGCCTATATTACAGTACTAGTCACTTTGTAGCAGTAGACACTAGATTAAAGACATCTGTTTTGTTTTTCGCAGATTCGCTTCTTCAGTTAAGCGAGTTGGTAGTCCTATGGACTCTTTGGACTTCCTAACGCAGGATGAGTTACTGCACTTCTTTCACAACAAGAAGACGGAGATGTCGTGCATGGATGAACCGCACACCTTTCTCAGCCAATTACGGGACTACAGACTTGTGCCAGAAAAGCTCTATCAGGTAACAACTTGCTTTACTACGTAGGCCTAGGGTAATGTTATTACTACTTTATTGAACAGCCAATTGTATAGATCAGATTTTGTGTCTTTGGATAGATTTGACTGAGCCTGTTGGCCTAAGTTGTAGAAAGGGATGTTGAAAAATGCTGTGAAAGGGGTAATGTTGTACTGTCTGGATAATGTAGCCTACTGGATACTGTAGCTTACTGTTTTTGTTTGTTTGTTTGTTTTTTGAAGAGTGTGATATGCCTTAGCTAC
This sequence comes from Sardinella longiceps, assembly GCA_027497455.2. Lineage (NCBI taxonomy): Eukaryota > Metazoa > Chordata > Actinopteri > Clupeiformes > Clupeidae > Sardinella > Sardinella longiceps. Next base: position 38,186,517 of record JAODXP020000021.1, on the reverse strand, counting down.
AAAAGAGGACACCGAGTTCCAGACGAAAATAAGTTCAACATTCATCACGCACTTCAATTGATTTATCCTTTTGCGCGAGCTAGTGCCGCAATAGATATCATGGGTGAAATCGAAATGGTTTTGCTTCATTGAAGCTTTATATGCTGTACTCGAGATGAGGGGATATGCCTTCCCCTTTCTGAAATAATAATGTAAAATCATCCCCTTTCTTAAACAGCCATCCCCCCATACCATTCCGTGCGCCATTTTATCAGTTAGGCCTAATATGCTTTAATAAAACGCATCTAATGCTCTGAACTTTATGACTGATTATGTGGAAGGTATCCTCGATATTATACAATAATTCTATTTTGAAATCAACTATCTCTAACATTGGGCTGATGATAAAAATGTAGGCTATTTGTTTAACAGCAATAACCTTAAAGTTGCTTAAGGCATGATGCACATGACATTTTGTGCCTTGTACATGGCATATTATGTAGCCTCTATGTAGGCTTACTGAGAAATGGAGAGATGTGTAGTTAGCACAGTGACTAAAATTGAAAATATTAAACAATTAGGCTACCTAATTATAGCAATTAAGAACATCATTCCTGAATCATAAAAAAAAAACAGAAATCATTTGAATGGACAGTCAACACTTCTGAAATGCAAAAATCTTTCTGTGCAGTATTTAAACCTTTTCTCAACTAGCGCATTTTTGATATTGTGCCTAGTATGTCTCTAACACAAACACTATGTTATTATATTTGTAGCGCCCCCTGTTGGAACTACACAAACTCCTCAACAAACCCCTCCCCTACTGTTTATATGTGTAGCCTATATCTGCTCTTACAATGGAGATTTTTAATTGGAATTACTGTAAAATAGACACTATCCATTGGTATCACTTGCTTGATAATAAAGGGGGGTTCTGTTTCAATATAAAGATCACCCACTTTTAGGTGAGGGAAGTACCTTTTTGTGGTGATATAGGCTAAATTGGCAAATTAGCTTAATTCATCCTCACACATTTAAACATGTTGATTTTTTCTCAGTGCGCTCAACGGCTACGACTGCCATTTCTGTGTCGTAATTCCTGAACTGTGTTACATGTCAATTCAATTGATTTTTTTGTTACCAAAGGAAAAATGGCAGAGAAAAAGCAGAGAAAGACAGCGTGAAGAATTGCATAGTTTTAGATGCATTGCATTATGTCCTTTTTTTCAGCAGTCCGAGTGCTGGGGGAAAGAAGCTCTTCCCCATTTCGGAGGTGCGGGCTGTTATGGTAGCCTGGCCTTTAAGCTGACTGTTGACTCTGTCATACAGTCTGGTACAATGCAATTGGAATATGTTTCCATTTGGAAATAACGTATTCTGTGCGCTGCTCTCACGCCTCCAACTTCCGCATTCAGTAGTAAATTCAGTAGATTGCTGGCTAGTTCCGATCTATTTTAAGTAGGGGGGAGAATAATGAACGCGTTCCTATGCTGTTGAACTACAAGCTGTCTCCGATTAATCTCCGTCGCCGGAGTTCTAATCCTCACCTCGTCATTATTTCTGTAGAATTGATTGATTGAATTTATTGACCAATCTTATTATTAAAAAATATGAAACAGCAAGACTGCATCATAAATTATACATAAAAGACATATTCAGGGATAACAGTAAAGTCACAGGCTTATTTCCATTGTGGTACCTATGGTGCAGGAAACAAGGGCAATCAGCAGCAGATCACGTTAAAACAGACATTACACATACTTTACAGATTATCAAAAGTGAAATGACAAAGACCCTAGCGGCTAAGCCATTTTTCCCTTGTTCCAAAGGGTTGTACCAACATACAGAAAAAACTGCTTATCCATGTTCGTCCAGGTGGTACAAAATCTGATACACTCCCCCTAGTGGAGTAGTGGTGACCATGTACTCTACTAAAATAATTCCTAAAATAGTTGGGTGCGCCTCCATAACGTAAGTTACGACCGTAACTATGGATCTATGAGACCGAACGATGACCGTCACCACGGTCTTAACACTTTGGATGATGCCATCATCAACTACTTGTCGCGAGACCCTAATGTCAACATTGTCACACATGACTTACTGGAGGCAGGTCTTCCTCCATAAAATGGATGCGGAGGACATGCCTCTTCCTCCTTGCCTGGAACGCTTCGGTGCGTCCCGAGCGACAAAGGAGGGTGACGGTCATCGTTCGGTCTCATAGATCCATAGTGTTAAGACCGTGGTGACGGTCAGAAGTGAGGTCGAAATAGATCTTAAGTTACGACCGTAACTATGGATCTATGAGACCGAACGATAACCGTCACCCTCCTTTGTCGCTTGGGACGCACCGAAGCGTTCCAGGCAAGGAGGAAGAGGCATGTCCTCCGCATCCAATTTATGCAGGAAGACCTGCCTCCGGTAAGTCATGTGTGACAATGTTGACATTAGGGTCTCGCGACAAGTAGTTGATGATGGCATCATCCAAAGTGTTAAGACCGTGGTGACGGTCAGAAGTGAGGTCGAAATAGATACAATCGTATGCACCACACACAGCTGCATGTGCCGCATGTGATCCTCAATCTTCAACCATCCCAGCCTGTCAAAGTGGGATGATTCAAGGTGGGCTCTCATAGGGAGATCCAAGATAAGCCTGATTAACTTATTTTGAGCAGTCTGAAGCCTGTGTTTAACATTCATTGTAGTAACACCATTATACTATGTGCCACATGCATGATCAAAGTATGGCAAATTAAGGCTCCTGCCAGAGTTACCATAGTTGATCTCTCCAGAAACTTTGAAACTCTCGCCGGAAAACAAATTCTGTGATTTATTTTAATAACTGCCTTCTGTGCCTGACTTACACCAGTTAGGTGGCAGTCTAATGCACGAGCAAAGGGAAGGAAATGGAGGGAAAGAATAAAAAACTGATTCAGAAAAAACTGATTCTTTGACTGTTATTTCAGATTCCCCAACAACAACTTTAAAACTAGAACTGGTCACCTCCTCGGCTGGTATCCGTTACTTAAACCCTCAAAGCTTTAAAAAACATTTAAAAATAATACTAGACTTGAACTTGATGAAGCTGATGCTGTTGTGAGAGCACCATTTGCTGACCTGTAGCACCTTTTCTGATATGTGCACTGCACCTATCTCAATGTTCTGGTAATAGACACTGCATTAAAACAGTAGACTGCTGAAATCTCAAAAACATTCGATATAGTACAAAAGCAAATTTGTGAATGTATATTACTCTTCCTATGTAGAGAGTGCTGAAGATGAAGCTGAAGAATGAGAAGAGGGAGGGTGTGTATGAGGTGCTGGAGACCCTGGAAAAAAATCAGCCAGAACGTGTGAAGGCTTTCTGGGGGTGTGTGTTTACAGACCACATCATGCAGCAATACCCCACACTCAGAAGACTGAAGAGCGACCTTGGTGTGTGCTTGTGTGCGTGTGTGTGTGTGTGTGTGTGTGTGTGTGTGAATCAGCCAGTGTGAGATATTAACATACCTGATATTTGTCTTTGGCAACATATTTTGAACATTTCCTCTGGTTTTCTTTTTCTCTTTGTTCGACTAAGACCAATATTTACTAGGAGGGAGTCAAGCAGAGATGCACAGCACGAGCAAAGGGAAGGAAACAGAGGGAAAGAGTAAAGACTTGAAAGAAAGACAAATTAATACGAGAAGTGGACAGAAAAGAAAAGGGAACAGCATGAGTGAAAGAGAGGAAGAAGAGGAGGAGGAGGAAGAGGAGGTTGAAGATCAAGCAGATGAAACCAGCTGTGGTAGGCTAAGTGCTATATTAAACGTGAATTTGAGGAGTTGTTGACAGCAGCAAAATGTAGGCCTAAGAATATTAGGTATGCCTACATTTAACAGTGTGTGTGTGTGTGTGTGTGTGTGTGTGTGTGTGTTTGTGTATGTGTTTGTGTGTGTGTGTGTGTGTGTGTGTGTGTGTGTGTGTGTGTGTGTGTGTGTGTGTGTGTGTGTGTGTGTGAGTGATTCAGCCAGTGCAAGATGATAACATTCCTGATCTTTGTCTTCAGCAAAAGCCAGAACATTTCCACCGGTTTCTTTCTCTCACTCAGGCGCTTATTCATTCAGTGAGAGTGAAGCAGAGATGGACAGCACGAGCAAGGGGAAGGAAATGGAGGGAAAGAATAAAGACTTGAAAGAAAAAAAGGTGAAGTCAAGGAACACACAGAAAAGGAAAGGGAGCAGCACGAGTGAAAGGGAGGAAGGAGAGGAGGTTGAAGATCAAGCATCTGAAACCAGAGTGAAGAAGAGGAAAAAAACACGCTACGGTAGGCTATAAATAAACTTGGATATGAGGTATTTTAGGTTGTGATCTTGACAGCAGCAAAAAAGTAAGCCAAGCATATTGGGTATGCCGACTTTAAGTAAAAACATTGGTGACAGGGAGGGTGGCATACTGTTTGTCACATACCCATGGCCAAACCACTGCCATGGCCATGTCCATCTAGCCGGACTCCGCCCTACTGGTGACGCAACGCCTTCGGCTCAGCTACACACAGCAGGGCCACGACCTCGTTCAAGTACATTCCCTGATCCCGCTACAGCGGGATCTCCACCCACTTTTTCGGGAACCAATCAACTTTGAGCAGCTCCAACGGCTCTCAGTCCTGTTCAAGCAATTCCCTTCGCGTCACATACGTCAGAGGAAAGAGTGGTATGATTGGTTTGGCTTCGGCACAGCATTTTCTAACATCGACCAGTAGCAAACCGAGGCATTTCAGGGAGGCGGGTCAACCATGCGTTTTGAGAAACGTTGTTATACGGGCTCTTGGTCAGACCAAAGTCTCGTAGAGCTTTGAAAGTCGATGGCAATCAGGCTAATGTCCATCACTTCCGGCTAAGGGTGGGAATTGAGAACTGTGAACCGACTAAAGCCAAAACTTGAATGTTGCAATGAAGCGGAATGTTACGCCTCTAATGTTATAAATTCCTATTATCAGGAAAGGAGAAGGAGGAGGTTGGAGATCAAACACTTCAAACCAGCATGAAGATGAAGAAACCCATCGACGGTAAGTGTAATCTTTATCAATTGCCAACTCTACCGACAGGTCATTTCTGACTGGCAAAGTGCTGTTCTGATGTCCTGTGTTTCCGTGCCCTTAGTGTCTGCTGTGTTTTCCAGGTTCACCCCTAACCAAGGGGGGCAGAGAGGACATCTGGAATTTGCCCAAGAATAAGACATACTTACCCGTCACCTGTGGGGACAAAAGGGCTTTCTGCACAGAGACAAACTAGCCAAAGGTGAGACATCCTCTCCCTTTATGACTGTTTTGACTTGCACACCTTGAGCAATATCACACGGATGGGAGTGGTGTTGGTAGGGATATAGCCACGGGTGTGGTTCGGCCGCCCCATGTCCATGAGTTCCATTACCACAGCCAGTTCCATTACCAATTTATGAAGTTTGCTATTTTGCTGTTTCAGTTAACTGAATCAACGCTAAAGCTTCCACCTCTCATTGGTTTCTCCCTTACTCTCATCGCTGAAAGTTAAAAATAATTTAATTTTATCTCCGTACCCGACCACATTACCTCACAACTTGTCACTCGCCTGACGGTTGACTCGCATGACTCAAACACATTGACATGACGTTGTCCCGCTTAGTGATGGACTAGTAGAGATGTATGTTAATGACACTTAATAAGTGGGATCATATTCTGCAAGATGATTTTGGAATAACTCTTTTGTGGAATCCCCTCCATATCTCTCCACTGGTTTGTCTACACTGGTAGCACCTATAATCTGTGCTAGTGTAACGGAGGCCAGCTAGCGTGGCTAGCTCGGCGGTAGTGTGTAAATCCTCATCACCCAATTCCATGGGCGCTTCTAACACGCTGAGTTAGAAGCTCGGGCTTTTAGCTCAGTTAGAGCGTTCCACTCCCACGCCGGGAGTTTGTAGCTTGCGGGGTGGCGGGTTCAAGACCCGTGTGCGGTGCGGACCGCCACCGGCTACATTGGTGCCGTGACCCGGATGGGAGTGAGGATTTGGAGGGTGAGTCTAACGGAGGCCAGCTAGCGTGGCTAGCTCGGCGGTAGTGTGTAAATCCTCATCACCCAATTCCATGGGCGCTTCTAACAGGCTGAGTTAGAAGTTTGGGCTTTTAGCTCAGTTGGTTAGAGCGTTCCACTCCCACGCCGGGAGTTTGTAGCTTGCGGGGTGGCGGGTTCGAGACCCGTGTTCGGTGCGGACCGCCACTGGCTACATTAGCCACTACACCAATAACCAAAGGTGGGATAGCTATGCCTTCCTCTGCCTTAACAAAGGCACATCTGACAACAGCCTCATAGTTATTTTGATAGTGACATGGCTCAGTATGAGGTGAATCGTTCTCTCAGGTGCCCCTGCTGTGTCATTGCTGCTGCAGTTACAAGACTTTCATGACAGTTTCAAGGCATTGAGCTAATGTGTAGACACTGAAGCAGAATGAAGAATTATACAATAATAGCTGTCAGGGTTTTGTAACGGATTCAACATGATATCATCATTTCATCAACAAGCAGCTCTGCCTTGTTGCCTTTTCCCTCTGCAGGAGAGCCCTGCATAGTCGCTGGTACATCCAAGAGTCGCTGGTACACACCTGGGCAGTTTGAGAAGCTGGGAGGCAAAGAGAGATGCAAGAACTGGAAGACCAGCATTCGCTACAGAAACACAACTCTGCAGAAACTAATTCAGGTGAATGAAATCTACTCAACTGTGTGTGTGTGTGTGTGTGTGTGTGTGTGTGAGTTGTATGTATGCTGTGTAACAGTAACAGTCTTCTTTTTTCAGTGTAATTATTAAGTATATTAGAAGTGTTTTTGTTGTTATTGGCGATGAAAGGATTTGATGTGCTTATTTGTGTTCTTCCAGGAGAATCATTTAAAGTGTCCACCAGCTACAAAGAGGAAACATGGCTGTGGACAGCAGGTAACCCATCATTTTGTTTTAGTGTCAAAAAGCACCAGACAGGAAATGTTACTGTTAATGTTAACTCATTGACTGCCAGCCGTTTTCAGAATAGAGAGTTCCATACTGCCAGAGGTTTTGGGGAATTTTGACTGTTTTTTAAAGAGCCACAGAATATTATGTGTTACGACTACATAAACAATGAAACTACCACAAGAAAGAGCAGACTCTCTTCTTTCACCAGAAAAAAAAAGTTCGTTTCTACCCCTTTCCATTGCTTAGAAATCAGCAGGCGAACATAAGCTACTTTCTCCAAACACACCCGTTGTTTATCAAAAAAGGGAGAAAATTAGCGTTTTGTTTGACAACGTTAGTGTCTTGATGCGCGTTTTTTTTCGGTCTATTAGCACGTCAAACATCGGGAAAATGTCTTCCTGTGATAAGACCACAAAAACAACAGTAACAGGGGACTTTTGGTAATAAAATAGACATTGTTGTAACAAGGTAAATATATGCTATTTACAGGCTGTGACAGCGAAAACTCAGTGATCAACCACTGGCTCGCAAATTCTTACCTGACCCGGAAGTGTGAGCTAGCTGGGCACTGAAACAAGTCACAACTGCTATTTCCGTTTGCCCAAGGTTGATCTCCTTCATCTCCCACGATCGGAACACTACTCGAACTACTATGGCAGTGACACATACTCTGATCGAGTGTGAACTGCCTAAATTTCTCCGATTTACGTCTGCACTTTGCTAGCGGCATATTTAGCCATGTCATTAGCTTTCTCTACTTCTCCCTTGGCCATACCTATGAATCTATGCTCATCTCACATCCAAAGTGACACACTGCCACACTCAGGATCAATTTGGAACAACAATTTTCGACGGAGAATTCTGATATTTACAGACAAGGTTCCCTAGGTCTTTCTGCAGCCCTCCCCATTAAAAAACGCAGTTGACGTCTAAAGACGTCATTGGCAGTGAACGGCAGTATTTCAGTTGACGTCTAAAGACGTCATTGGCAGTCAATGAGTTAAATACTCGGTAGTCATTCCAATGATAACCCTGCTGTATTCTCACACACACACACACACACACACACACACCACAAATGCATACTGACAGTGCCAAGGGTGTTTTATGTGCCTATTTGAGTCCAATGGTAGCTGCAAGAGTCTGTGTCTACTCAAGTTAATATTTAATTTGACTTCCTCTTCTCTCCTCTATTGCAGGTGAAGAGGGGCCTGCATACCTCCAGCACTCAGACATCCAACAACAGTGAGTTTTTACTGCAAAACACCACATGATAGGTTGGGTGTATAAGTGCTTGTCACTACAATTTGGTGAGAATAGTAATGCAATAGTGGTAGTAGTCTGGTAGTCTGAGAGTGTTGTGTATCTTGTGTTGGGGAGGGGGGGGGGGCTGTGTGTGTAAGGCAGCTTATATATCTGATTGCCCTTCTCTTAATATCTGTGTAAGAGTCGATCAAAAAAGGGAACAGCAGCAGTAACCAGCAGGAAGACAGAAGTGAGGAAGAAGAGATGGAAGGCCAAGACGATGGAACGGATAGTGACCATGACGGTTTTTTTGTGGACACATTTACGTTTGAAGAAAAGACTCTGCCTGTCCTGTGTGGCTCAGTGACTGGGATATTGCAGAAGGACCGCTTTTCCTCCAGTGCGGGTGTGTGTGTGTGTGTGTGTGTGTGTGTGTGTGTGTTGACATCAGTCATCGTATTGCAGAGACATTTCACCTTATGTTGTTTGATAAATTAGACAACAGCATATGACATAAAACATGCACAAAAGGCCATCAGTCACCGTATGATGTAAGAAGATCTGCTCCAGAGAGCATAACTGTCCGCACACTCATTTGCATGTTTTTTTTGTTTGTTTGTTTGTTTTTGTTATGTGCCCTATGTAGTCCCAGTGCCTGATGGATCAAACTCTTTGGGTTGAAGATACAGTTAAAACTATATGTTTACACCTCAGAGAGACAAACAAAAACTTTTTTTTGCTTTACTCTCAAACATTGAATCAGAGTAATCCTTGTCTATTTCTGTTCAATTATCTTGTGTCATGATGCTATTAGTTTTGTTAAGTGCTCCAGTCTCTCCTGCTGCAAAGTAGCATAATATGATTCTTTAATTGTATGGAATTGTGGGATGAGTGCATTGATACATCCCTAGTGGTAAACAGTGAGACAAGTGAGCTTCCCTTTAGCCATGTATAAAACCTGTGTTATGAACTTTGACATTTGTAGGAAACACAGGAAAGTCGATCCGTACAGAAGACAGCTGGCTGACCCCAGTGGAGTTCATCAGACTGAACCCTGACCTGACAGATGGGATATGGAAGAGAGACATCACCTATAGAGGCCAGCCAATTAGCTACCTGATACAGGTAAAGAGAGAGACATCACCTGTAGAGGCCAGATCATTCACTTAGCTACCTGATACAGGTAAAGAGAGACATCACCTGTAAAGGCCAGCCGCTTAGATATCTGATACAGGTAAAGAGAGAGACATCACATGTAGAGGACAGCCGCTTAGCTACCTGATACAGGTAAACACAGAGACATCACCTGGAGAGATCGGATCAGCCACTTAGCTACCTGATACAGGTAAAAAGAGAGACATCACCTGTAAAGGCCAACCGCTTAGTTACCTGATACAGGTAAACAGAGAGACATCACCTGGAGAGATCGGATCAGCCACTTAGCTACCTGATACAGGTAAAAAGAGAGACATCACCTGTAAAGGCCAACCGCTTAGCAACTTGATACAGGTAGAGAGTGAGACATCACCTGTAGATATCAGATCAGCCACTTAGCTACCTGATACAGGTAAAGAAAGAGGCAAAACTATGAGCTGTCAGACTATATTCCCAGTTTTAGTGATAAAGACTGTAGTGATTTAAAAAGGCTTAAAGAAAATAAAAACTTCATGCCTCTAACAATGAATTAATTCATGTTGTCATGCTTGTGTGTGTGTGTGTGTGTGTGTGTGTGTGTGTGTAGAGGAAGATCCTGCAGGTCCACTCTCTGCTGTGTGTGTGTCCTATGTGCAGGCCTACAGATTCAGACCTGGTAAGAACTCACTTACTCTGAACCCTGTGTGTGTGTGTGTGTGTGTGTGTGTGTGTGTGTGTGTGTGTGTGTGTGTGTGTGTGTGTGTGTGTGTCCTTTTCTCCAGTGCTAAGTGGATCAGATAAACAAACAGCTTTACTACAAAGAGTTTGCCGAGTTACAGAAAGTGCATAACAATTATAACACTAAAACATCTATTTTTTTTACAATTGAATTAGTGCGAAGTTGAAATGAAATGAAATATACTTTATTGTCCCAGAGGGAAATTTGTCTTGAACTCATGCACTGTTTGGCATAAATAACACATGACAGTTTGGCATGAATAACACATAACAGAATGACCCAAACTTCCCCTAAACACCACATCATCTTTGTACAGTGACCACACATTCAGCAGCATTGTTTAGGAGTTTGGTGGAGGTTGGTACAAAATATTTTTAAAGCGGTTTAGCTTACAGTGTGGGACTCTAAACCGTCTCTCTGAGGTCAGGAGTTCGAACTCTCTATGTAGGACATGCAATGGATCGGTTGAGCTTGTTTTTTAGTTGTTCATTAAGGTTACCAAACCAAACGAACATCCCGTACCTGACCAAGCTCTCCAGTACTGCCTGATAAAATATAAACATAATCTTTTGATCCACCCCAAACACTCTAAGTCTACGTAAGAAGTAGCCTGATAAACCAGCCTAAATGTGAGATTGGATGTCTAATTTAGTCTGTTGCAATATACTTTCAATACTTTGGACATATCCTGTCAGTGCAGACTCACAGGCTCTTGAGATTATAAAGCTTAGGCTATATACTGTACAATTGTGTTTCAGTGTATAGGACTTTACTAAGAGCTGTGGGAAACCCTGGTGTGTGTGTGTGTGTGTGTGTATGTGTGTGTGTGTGTGTGTGTGTGTGTGTGTGTGTGTGTGTGAATGTGTGTGTGTGTGTGTGTGTGTGTGTGTGTGTGTATTAAATGGTTGTCTCATGTTTTGTGTATCCGTCACACAGAGATGACTGGTTGTGTACATTCTGTGTTTGGAAGAAGAAGACTCAGGATAGGCTGTACACTGATCACATGACCCACCGACAGGTCCTAGACAGCAGAATCTCAGAATGTAAACTGGTGAGATCATAGCATTGGACAACACTGGTGTCAATCAAACTGTGCTTCATTACACCCACCTCATTCTTATATTCTCTCATATTTATGGCATCTGGGATTTTGTGTGTGTGTGTCTATGTAATTCACAGCAATGCCAGTACCTCCTGTCATTTTTGCTCAATGCAGATGACAAGAAAATCTTCACCACAGATCCATGCCCTATGGTAAGTGTGTGTGTGTGTGTGTGTGTGTGTGTGTGTTTTATTCAAGCATAGCAAGCAGTCCCACTCTCCCACTGCCTCTCCTCTTTGATTGACAGGTGTCAGGCTACTCGTCAGTAATACCGAGGCCCATGTGGCTGCAGAAGGTGAGGGAGAACCTGGAGAGTCGCTACACTCTGGTGGGGGAGTTTGTCTCCGACATCCGGCTCATCTTCAGGAACTGTGCCATCTTTAACAGGGTTAGTATGGCACTTTAGAAGGAACATCACCGGGTCCAGGTTTTAGGGGACTGAGATGGCATACAATGTCCATAAATACAAAGACTATGTTTGACCTCCCAGAAGTGTCATGTAATTGAAACCAAAAATTACCATTTTGACTCCAGTTGACATGTATTTCCAGTTTTAGACATGTCCCAAAATGATAGAAAACATAGAAAACTATCTTATGTATTGGTTTATATTTTGAGTTATTATGAAGGCTACGTCAATAAAAAGCAACTTCAAAATAGGATGCAAGCAATGCATCTTACATGCCATTCTTTGGACAAAAAATAGCTAAATGTTTCGACCCTGGTGACAAGGCTCCTAAAATTTACCCCAAATTTAGTGAAATATATCCTAAACAGAAAGGATTGTACACAAAAAAGCACTATGGAATCTTGTGAAAAACCTGTATGACCTTTATAGCAAAGTTGCTTATTTTATTTTAAAGTTGCTTATGTCTATATTCATCTCAGGAGTTTGATGTGTGTGGCACAGCATGCTGTGTCTGACATGAACTTACTCTGTCTTACAGTATCATTGTCCTTTCCTTGTCTTCTAGAAAAGTCCAGTGTTTAGGGACTTGGGATTTCATCTAAGCACTTTGTTTGAAGAGGAGCTCCAGAAGACCTTTAATATTTCTACTGGCAATACACATCAACAAGACAGTAGTAAAGGCAGAAGAGAGGAAGGATTGATAAAACTTGAGGAGGGAATAGAAAAACAGGACATAAAGTGCAGCGGAGTTCCCCATAAACCCAACCCACTATTGACCTATTCACCCGGAAGGTGAGAGAATAGGGGGTTTGAAGAAACTCTGTGTAAGCAACGGAGGGAAATTTTTATGTTTTAAAGACATATAATGCATACTATTGTTTACCAATCCAGCCCCCTTAATGTTATAGATACTCACCAGTATATGTGGATTTGTTTGCAAGCCAAACAATGATAACCAGCATTGATGATATTCAAAGAGATGTATTGGCAAGCTATGAATGGGACTTCAGTTTCATTTATTTTTATTTGGCAAGGGCATTGTGTTGTATTTGCTCTTAGTGGCACCAGGGGGAGCCGAAAGAGCCTTCATTCACCCCTTAATGAGCCATTTAACTTTTAAAGTGACTATGTTGTTGGCAGCGTAACATGCAAACCAAATGAACAGCATAACATGTTGTATGGTGTGTGTTTAAAAAAGGGAATTTTCTAATCCCACAAACATGTTAGTTAGTTGATATAGGAAATTTGTTTTCACTGACCATACAAGCCTTACAAACATGAAAGACATAGATACACACAGCTGTAGTTTTTCGACAAACCACCATGTCACCCACATACCCATCAAATAGAGTCCTACCAACACATATACATCACAGAACTTACACAGAAATAAACAGAAAAAAACATCAGCAGTTCTGGCACTACAGAGCAATGAGGGTAAGCACAGTGATCAGTCACCCCTGTGTCCTTGTATTCAGGGCTGTTACATGTATTGCAGAAGGTACAAAGCTTTTGCCAATACATGCCCGTTTCCACCCCATAGCACTGCGTCCTGTATTTAGCCCTGATGGGTCTTTATTGTCAGTCAAGAAGGGCATTGCTAGAGATACACAAAAAATGGCAAATGCCTTCTTCTTCACCAAGCCCCACCTGTCATGTCTTGATTTCCTTCTATTGGGGCCCTGAATGCAATGTGTCATGGTATTTCCATATCTCTTACAGCAGGGTATGCTTGCTGTGGATTTTTCAGGTCAACTTGTCAGAGCAGTGGGAGGTGTTGTAAATACTGTGATGAAGTTCCAGACTCCAGCCACTGGGTCCTGGTGAAGCCTGAAGTCTCCCCAGAAAAGAGCATCTCCACCTACAGTCTGAGCTCTCCTGCAGGGAGTTTTGAGTGCTCAGTGTCTGGTCTGCGCTGGTCATGTGCTGCTCCAGTTACCCTAAACTACTGCTTCATAGACTGGCATCTCTTGGCTGATGAGCTGCCCCACATGCAGTACAGAGCAGCTGGTCCTTTAATGGACATCAAGATAATCTCAGGAGAGCCGGACAAGATCCACCTGCCACATTTCCTCTGTTTGGGGGGCAGTCAGTCTTCTCTGAGGGATGCTGTAAAGGTTCTGCACAAACACAACAGTGGAGTGTCTTTAGAAAAGTGTGAGTTGAGTCGTTTCCATGCCAGGCTGGTGAAACCCTCCTTCTCTCTTCTTGGTCTTTTCTACTCTCTGAGGTCTCTAATTTCCCCTGAGATGCAAGTGAAAATTCATGCAGATGTTCATGTCTATCGGAGTAGCACCTCACCTCTCACCTTCCGCATCTACCTCCTGCCAGAAGACGCAAGTCTCATCAAGCTGTTGGAGGAACGGGAGGAAAGTTTCAGAGGCCTCAGGCTGCCAAAGGCCCAGCCAGAGGAACCTCTAGTGATGGATGGTTCCTATGCCTTACGCACAACTCCAGCAAGTGCCAGAATTTATCCACCAATGCGGCAACTCCGAAAAAGCCCCATCACTCCCAAGTTCTTCGAGATGCGCAGAAAGGAGGCTGGAGACTTTTATATAAAACTGTTCCACCCGGCAGACAAACAGACGGTCTGGGAGGCAGAGATCTTGAGAACCGAATGCTACTCGAGTGTTCTCCAGAGCAGTGACAGCACATCAGCAGCTGAGTTCCTGACACGCTACCAGGCAGATCTTGTCCAGAGGGTGACCAGCGTGATGCCCATAGCAGATCAGATGTTATCCCAACGCCACATCAGTGCGGAAAATCATGCCGACATTAACAAGGAGTGCACGGACCAGAAGAAGATGAGATGTTTCTTTAGGATCCTGAAGTCATGCGACAATGAAGGGAAGAGCGCATTCATCAGAATCCTTAAAGAGCATTACCCAGGCCTGCTGGAAGAGTTAGCCCCATCAGCATCTCAATGAATGAATAAATAAACAAGATGTTTCATTGGGTTTGTTCATACAAAAGCTCAATGTTTTCTTTTTTTAATAAAGAATAAAATGTGAGAGCTGCACTGATATCATTTGTACAGGAGGGGGCAGAATTAGACAGAAGTGTGAAAGGAAGGAATGGAATTTGCAATAGTTTATATAGTTTATTTACTATTGTTTGTGTGATACAGTGCAAAGACTAGTGTTTTTTCCTAAAAAGCTCAGGACATTTTAAACAAATGATGTTTATTTTTTATTCTTATTTTTGCAATGTGATTTCCTGTTTTAATTAATAATAATTATGCCGACATTATTGTTTTATGTTTTAGAAGTCTAATGTTGTTACCTGTTTACTATCTACCTGAATAAGAAAAAGAAACCAATTCTAAAAATAAAAATATATTTGTCCATGTGTATGTGTGATATCTTGATACAATGGCTTAAACTTGAATGCCCATGTCAGGGCAAGGGTGCGAACAGTTGTTGATGAAGCTGTGCTGCCACATAGCATTTAGGACATCCGGGAATAATTGGGGAAACAGACTAGTTCCACACCCAAAATAGTTTTACCACCACATACACTGTCCATTAGAAAATAGCATAACGACGATTAAAGTAATGCTAAGGATGACAGTAGGCTACATCTTGTCAAGTTCATTTCATGCTCGGATGCGTCATAATACGTTTAGCGCAAACAGAATACAGAACGTGACCTCGTATCAGCGGTTAATAAGAGCCACGACTATTCTAAGATGTAACCAGATTGCTTTTGATTTCGGACGACGAAGGTAAGGAGGACATCTGCTCCGTTGAATAGCCTATAGTTCGACAGTTACCGACGACGAGGCCTAACACAGAATGATAAATACCCCCCCCCCCCCCCCCCCCCCCCAGCACACAACCTTTAATAGACGTTAATATTTGGGCTAAATCCCGTCGGCCAGTCGTGGCCATCATTTGAACCAAAAACAGACGTCTATTTCAGACCACATTTCAACCAACCACATAAAGATGTCTACTGGACATCCATTTCAGACCACATTTCAAACAACCCAATAAAGAGGTGTACTAGATGTGAAATTCAGACCACATTTCAACCAACCAAATAAAGACGTTTACTGGATGTCCATTTCAGACTGCATTTCAACCAGCCTAATAAAGACGTCTACTAGATGTCCATTTTAGAAAACCTATCAACCAACCAAATAAAAGTGTCTACTGGAGGTCAATTTCAGACCACCTTTCAACCAACCACATAAAGATATCTACTGGACATCCCTATCAGACCACATTTCAACCAACCACATAAAGATGTCTACTGGATGTCCATTACAGACCACCTATCAACCAACCAAATAAAGACGTTTGCTGGACATCCATTTCCGACCACATTTCAACCAACCAAATAAAGACGTCTACTACACGTCCATTTCAGACCACCTATCAACCAACCAAATAAAGATGTCTACTGGATGTCAATTTCAGACTTCATTTCAACCAACCAAATAAAAATGTCTACTGGACATCGATTTCAGACCACTTATTATGTAACCAATTGTTTCAGGATCCTTTTACCCCCATTCATAGTCCAAGTCCTTGTATACACTCCTGTATAGTAGGTGGCGGTATATGCACCAAAGATATGTGATCTGCCAATAAATCAGAGAAGAAGAATTGGCTTTAAAAGGCACAATTCCAGTTTTGGCTTGTTTGGTTGACGGACTGCAACATTCTCACTCACTTGACTGACAAACACAAACATTGCCCTCTACATCAAAAATGACAAAGGTAAGTCTTAGATTGAAATGTTACATTAGGCTAAATTGAAATGCTACATCGTACTAATAGTTACTTAGCATTAACTTAACTTAGCAATGAACAATGAGGTGGCTAACATTAACGGTTTGTTTCTATTGTTTGACCAACTATGACTTCCTAGTCCAGATGATACTGTACTGTATGTGACAAATAGGTGAAATGTTCACTTTTTCATAAAAGCGTGAAATTTTATACACTTGTACAGTTTGGTGCCCTGAACAATTTCAGAAATGGAGCCATTGCAAAAATGGCTTGTGGCGGCCATTTTTATTTCCGCCATTACTGAAAACAGTATTTTTAAGCATATATCTGGAACGGAACAAGGAAATGCAGAAAAGGTGATGGCTTTACCTATCCAGCATGATAACTTGACCATTTTAGTTTTGAAAAGAACCTGTGTGTTTTTTTTTTTGTTTTTTTTTTTTTGGTTAACATTGCCACTGCAGTGTTATAAATGGCACCCCTAAATGAAAATGGTTTCCTTGTCAATCCAGATACTGTGAAGAAGTGGAGCGACACAACCACGGACCAAACTTGGCAGACCATTTGAAACGTGCCCCAGACCGGTGGTGGAGACTACAACAAGCAATAAAATAAATGAATAAAAACATATGGATGTATTCATGTACAAAAATGTGTTCATGATGAAAAATAAAATAATTTATGTAATTTTTCGTTAGAATTATTAATTTATAAGAGCCTTTCTATTTTTGTCTAGATTATCATCTTATAGATGATGAGTTTGTAAAATAAAAATTGAAAATACACAATGTACATTTTTAAAAGCCTATAAAAGGATAATATAGGCTTATAAACTAATAAAAAATAGCAACATGACAGTGTAAAATAAGTTAAGACGTTTTTTCAACAACCAGAGAAAGACACTTAACAGATGTGGTTTCAACCAAATATAGATGCTAAAAGGACTGCTTTTAAAGCACATCTTTTCCACGACCAGAAAAAGACGCTGTATAAACGTGACTTCAACCAAATATAGACGCTGAAAAGACCTCTTTTAAATCACATCTTTTCAAAGACCAGAAAAGGGCGTTGAACAGGTGTCTCAACCAAATATAAATGTTGAGAAGATGGCTTTTATAGGACGTCTTTTCAATGACCAGAAAATGACATTGGACAGACGTGGTTTCAACAAAACACAGATTCTGAAAAGACCACTTTAATAAGATGTCTTTTCAACGGCCTGCAAAGGCTGTGTTTTCAACGACCAGCAAATGACGTTGGACAAGCGTAGCTTAAACCAAATGTAGACACTGAAAAGACAGCTTTCAAAGGACATCTTTTCAATGACCAGCAAATGATGTTGGACAAACGTGGCTTCAACCAAATGTAGACGCTGAAAAGACGTCTTTCAAAGGGACGTCTTCTCAATGACCAGCAAAAGACGTTGGACAAACATGGCTTCAACCAAATGTAGATGCTGAAAAGACGGCTTTCAAAGGGACATCTTTTCAATGACCAGCAAAAGATGTTGGACAAATGTGGCTTCAACCAAATATAGACGCTGAAGAGACGGCTTTCAAGGGACGTCTTTTCAACTAACCGAAAAAGACACTGGACAGACGTGGCTTCAACCAAATGTAGATGCTGAAAAGTCAACTTTTGATGGACATCATCAACATAAACAAGCAGAAAAAGTTGTTGTATAACCTTTCTTTTTTCAACCAAAATGGAATGTTGTATAGATGACATGAGAAGACGTCTTTTCAACGACCAGAAAAATATGTCATATAAACTTTCACTTTTCAACCAAAATGGAACGTTGGTTAGAAGACAAGAAAATGCGTCTTTTCAACCACCAGAAAAGCCGGTCAAAAGTCTTTCACTTTTCAATCAAAATGGAATGTTATTTAGATGTAATGAAAAGACGCCTTTTCAATGTCTCTTCAACCACATTTTGCTGGGGGGTAATATTCATATTTTGTGGTTTTAGCCATTTCCATTTAAGACTATTTCATATTTATATTTTTCACAAAAGTAAATTAATAGCCTTAATAATAGTAGTTTACATTGAATGGGCTAAAATAGACCTGTAATTTACAAGGTAGATGGCTGAAAGAGCCAAGCAGAGCGTTTCGGCCCTCTTCAGAAAAAGTTTGGGGACCACTGCTATAGAGAATGCTTACGTTTTTTTGGAAATTTGTCAGACCTAACAACAGTAACTAAGGGGGGTGGGGCATAGCGAAGGGTTAGTTATCACACACACACACACACACACACACACACACACACACACACACACACACACACACAAGAGATGTGAGCAGGAGGGGGCACATTGTGCACATAGCACACTACAAAGTCATTCTTCAGCTCAAGCTCTGTGGTTGACTTCAAGGTAGGAAATTGTGACATCATTTTCATCTTTTAGCCCTGATTATGGACACGTATGAGTCTATAAATATTAAATGTTTTGTCAACAAATTTTGTCATCAACAAAAACTCTTTGCAGTGTAAACTGGAAACACTATATAAATGCTATCATTTACAAATCTAGTCCAAGGGCAAAATAGTGTGAACTGGATTTTTTAACCTTAAAAAAAAAAAAAGATAATGTGAGGAAAGTGGCATAAAAACAGTGAGAAAGAAATGGCAGGTATAGTTTAGTTCATCCACACCAAGGATGACCTTGCAAATTTAATAGATTGTGTATATTTTGTAAGATAAAACACTCTTTCTTATCCAACTGGTAGGTGTGTTCATGTTTTACTACTGTATATGTGCAAAATTTACATCTTATGAGTGGAATTACGCTTTTGGCACTTTCTAAAGAATGCTATTCTTGCTACTGCCCGTGTTTTCAGGTAATCGAAATACCGTAGTGTTTAGTTGGCATTCATTTTGACTCTTCGGATTCGTAAGCTGCCATAACAAAAGCACCAATACCTCCCCATGCCATCATATTCAGCCTGCCTCTCCCTGGTCTTTTTCATACACACTCATGAAGTGTGTTAATCTGATTTGATTCATTTGACACGTCTATATCAAGTAGAAAATAATAAAATAAAATGTCACTGTCAAACATTTAACCTGTTGTCTTTGCACTATTCTAAAATGCAGTTTTTGAAAATAACAAACTTGTAGCAGAAGTAAATAATATAACAGCATTTTGTTTTTATTTACACTTTACCCTAACTTCCCTGCTTTGTCAGAATTTGGTTAATAAAAGGAAATGAAAACATGAAAAAGAAGAACGAACTGAGGAGAGATTAGGACCTACAGAAACGTTAGGGAAAAGAGGGAACAGGAAGCAACAGCCCAATGTGTTTGAGGTTACAGATAGCTAAACATGCAGTAATTGCAGGTTGAATGAGGAGCCAGACAGAGATAGGCAGACACAGACTTTACTCCCCAAAATTAAACCAAAACTTTGCCGAAAAGTAGGCTATTTCCGCAATGCGACTTGGAGAGTGGTTTGGGGATTCATTCTTGCTTAACACCCAAGCTAGATACATTCTGGATATACAAAAAAAAATAACAATCACCTTGATTTCTGTTGCCTGGCTGATCCCAGCCAAGATCGTTGGTAATGGTTAACCTTGATCTAGTAGTTACAACAGAGAGAGAATAGATATTTCAGATACCTGATCTACTTGTGAAATAGAAATAGAAATAGAAATATAAACAGAAAACAGAACTAGCTGGCATTTGGGTCCATGCTCTCTAGCATTTACCTTGACCATGTTTTGTATTCCAATTACCCTAGTTACTTGAGTAATTGTTTTACTGTACATCTCATTTGACTTTGACTTTTAGTAGCTGTAATCATCTTCCTTTTCCTCATCAGACTTAGGTCCTTTTCAATTCAGTGACAACCCAAGGAGGAAGCAGTGAGCACATGAGGGGATGGATAAAGAGACCAAAGCAAAAAAGTCTGACAGGATGACAGAGGAGGAGAAAGAGGAGGTGCAAGCAGGGTCTTCTCAGTTCACACTCAGTAAGTGGGATAGAAAGGACCAAGCACTCACTGCTGTATAGGGTTCAGGCTTGATTCTACAGAAGCAAAGTTCAGTGACCCGTAAGTCTTAGTGCTGTAATGAATGTAATATTAATAACTATGCATACCATGACTACTATTTATTTAGCTTCCCATACATACACACACTTTTTTCAGTCTTGTCAGTTCCCCTATTTGAACTTGTCTATTAGATTGGACTCACTCCTCTTATCACGCAGACATCACACACAAAGGTGCACTTTTGATAGCTAATAAATAAACTATATGGCCATCTCACACCCATCCATTCTTCTTAGTTTAATATGTCATGATCTCTTTACTCAAACATGGCAAACAACATGTCAAAATAAGGAGATCCTACAGTTCCACTGTTCAATTCCAGTTGTATAAGTTCCAATTGTCATGGTCGCTCTATAACAGAAGTTGTTCAAGTCATGTCTGCACCATTTGTGTGTCACTACCCTTATATCCAATCTTAGGTTTGACAGGCCACTCAGAGAACAGAGCCAGAACTGTACACCATGATTTTAGAAGGGTTGGGCAGGAGTGTGTGTTGTCTCTCCCCAAGTTTCTCAAATTAACTGTGGCAATTGTAGTAACTTTTAATACAAAGTCTGTGGTGTGTGTGTGTGTGTGTGTGTGTGTGTGTGTGTGTGTGTGTGTGTGTGTGTGTTTAGACCCTGATCCAGGTGTGAAGAAGCATTGCAGAGAGCCTAAACTGGGCGTGTCTACATGTGACTCTGACAGGTCAGTCTCTTTGGAGGGCAAGAAGTACTATGAAAAGCGTAAGGTATAAGCAGTTACAGTAACATCATAACCAGCTTTGCATTTTGCACATGCATTACTGCAGTGATGCAAACTATTTCATAGAGCACTAATCCTACATTGCAATACCAAATTGGCAACATCACCTGGCCACGTAAAGTAAAGTAAGTTGCACAGGAGCGGGTATTTGAATTACTCTCTAGAGTCTGTACCGATATCATGATCATTAATCAACTTATCAAAGATAGATTAGCCATTTTATTTCATGAGAGAATTGTGTCCCTGGTTAAAGTCTAGCATTAGCATACTCTAATAAACACTCTCATGTATGGGACATTGATAAGCAAATATTTTCTGTAAAATCGTCTGAAAT
This sequence comes from Sardinella longiceps, assembly GCA_027497455.2. NCBI lineage: Eukaryota > Metazoa > Chordata > Actinopteri > Clupeiformes > Clupeidae > Sardinella > Sardinella longiceps. The sequence goes on along the minus strand of JAODXP020000021.1, from coordinate 38,165,081 downwards.
CGTCTCCAAAAAAACACACCTGTCTTGTTCACATTGGAGACACAGACACTAAAAATTCCAGATGGTGTACTGGATCAGTGACTCGTCGTTACTCGTCCCAACACACACGTTATTTTTATTTTTTTAATTTCATCCAAATCTGTGTTGTGCTTTTTGAGTTATTTTGTGCAGACAGACAGACACACACACACACCGGCAAAAACGTAAAGTCCTTTGGAGAGGTTAATATTGTTGTATGTAATTATGTAATACTGAGTCAGATTTTTTCAGTCTGGGATCAAGACGCTTCCTTAGAGCTTGATTCTGTGCCTTGACTGCCTGTAAGTCACACGCATGCACACACATACTGTACATGCACTACAGACAGGCTATTGGCTTAAGTCACGTCAGCCTAAATCAGCTGTGTGCAAGCAGGGTTATTTGCTGTTTTTTTTTTCTTTTTGCCACTTTAAATTCCATCTGTGTATGATGAAATACACCATTTAAATAAGCTTGCCTTGCCTGGTAAGTGGGTTGGAAAGGGACAGGGGAGGCACCAAAATAGGCCTGCTGCTGGTGTTTATATTTTTGTTCATTACTAATATCAAGTGTATTACAACATTTGCAGTAGTTTGCCATGTTTCAGAAAAAAAAGTTTATTGTGTGTGTTTGACTGTGTATGATTGCCACTGTTCTTGTCCTTCACGTGGAGATTACAATTGCTCACACCAAAGCGTGTTTTAACAGTATCCAGCAGAGGGCGACAGACACAGAGTCACAGAGGAAGGACATGAGGGACTCGACTGAAGAACTCAGGTAAAGTCATGGACGATATTCTGTAACACATACATCCTTTACAACCATGTTTATAGGAACTCCTTATTCTTTGAAAGGAATACTTGGTGGCTTGAAAACATTTAGGAATTTTATTTTGTGTACTTTTAGGTACTGTCTCAAATCCAGCAACTACTGACAAAGGTCTAAGGTTTTTTTCCTCTGCCTGAAACACATTTTACATGGTTTATCCAATTGGCCATATTATAGATGGAATTTATATTACTGTCCTGGAGTGACATTCATATAAGCAATGTACCGTTTGAGGAATCTAGATTTTTTTATTTTAGCTTCCTTTTGCGGCATTTCATCCATATACATTGTATACAGGAAGACGATATGCTAATTCACCATAGATGAAGTGGTGTTACATTTAAACTGTATAAAAAGATATGCATGCATGAGTTAAAGTGATATGCCACCATTTTGGGAAATATGCTCATTTTCCACCTCCCCTCGAGTTAAACAGTTGAGTTGTATCTTTCTCCAGTCCATCCAGCTGTTCTCTGTGTGTGGCGGTAGGACTTTTAGCTATAGCTTAGCATAGATTATTGAATCGTGCGACTATTTGTGAACTACAAAAAGAAGCGCAACTCTATGTAGACCTAATCATATTTAGGACAATTTTGAAATTCCGCTCAGACATTTTAATAGCATGGCATATTGCGGAAAGGTATAAAGCTTATGACATAGTAGCTTCCTCTTGAAAACATACAGACAGAAGATATACTAATGGCATTATTGGATGCTTTCATTGATCCAGGTGGAAGCCAGATGAGGCAGATATCCATGAGAAACTCAGATCCATTCTGAAGAGCAGGTTTCAGCATCTATTTGAAGGTGTACCAAATCAGGGAGAAGTCAGACTCCTTCAAGAGATCTACACAGAGCTCTATATCACAGAGGGGATGGGAAGAAGAGGGATCAATGATGAACATGAGGTCAGACAGCTAGAGAGAGCATCCTGGAGACAAGCAGCACAAGACGGACAAGGAAGAGGAGGGGTTAGTGATGAACTTCATGTTAGACACACAGAGAGAGCATCCTGGAGACAAGCAGGACGAGGCAGACCAATAAAATGCAGAGACATGTTTAAACCCCCAAACAATCGACATAAAAACATCAGAACAGTGCTGACAAAGGGAGTAGCTGGTGTTGGGAAAACTGTCTCTGTGCAGAAGTTCATTCACGACTGGACAGAAAGAGAAGCTAATCAGGATATCCACTTCATATTTCCTCTTCCTTTCCGAGAGCTGAACTTGGTGAAAGACAAGAAACTCAATCTGGTGGAGCTTCTTCAACACTTTTTCTCAGAAATAAAAGCTTCAAGCGTATTCACCACTTCAAAGTACAAAGTCTTATTTATCTTTGATGGTCTGGATGAGTGTCGACTTCCTCTAGATTTCCACTCCAACCTGAGCTGTGTCGATGTGACTGAGCCTGGATCAGTGGACATGCTGCTGACAAACCTCATCAAGGGGAATCTGCTTCCCTCTGCTCTCCTTTGGATCACCACCCGGCCAGCAGCAGCCAATCAGATTCCGTCTCAGTATGTGGACCAAGAGACAGACATTAGGGGATTCAGTGACCCACAAAAAGAGGAGTACTTCAGGAAGAGAATTGGTGATGAGCAGCTGGCCAGTAAAATGATCACACACCTGAAGTCATCCAGGAGTCTCTACATCATGTGCCACATTCCAGTCTTCTGCTGGATTACAGCAACTGTAGTAGAGAAAACATCAGTGGAATCAGAAAAACTAGAAATGCCAAGAACTCTTACTGAAATGTACATACACTTCCTGATCATTCAGACAAACATCAAAAAAGAAAAGTACACTAAAATGATAAGGCCAGATGAAGAAATGATTTTCAAACTCAGTAAACTGTCTTTCCAACAGCTGGAAAAGGGCAATCTGATCTTTTATGAGGAAGACCTGACTGATTGTGGCATTAATGTTATAGAAGCATCTGTGTACTCAGGAGTGTGTACTCAGATCTTCAGAGAGGAGTCTGGGCCATACCAGGGGAAGGTGTTCAGTTTTGTGCATCTGAGCATTCTGGAGTTTCTTGCAGCTTTATATGTGTTCCTCTGCTCTTGCAATAGTCAGCGAAACATAATTGACATACAGCAAACCTCTCCGCTCTCTGCTCTGTTCAGAGCTGCAACCCTTCATGACCTAAACAAGACTGCAGTGGACCTGGCCTTACAGAGTAAGAATGGACAGCTGGACCTTTTTCTGCGCTTTCTTCTGGGTCTCTCACTAGAGTTCAATCAGAATCTGTTAATATACCTACTGCCACAGACAAGACCTCAATCACAGTGCTCAGAGCAATTAGTCCAGTATATAAAACAGAAGATCAGAGATCAGAGTGATTCCAACAGAAAGATTAACCTGTTTTATTGTCTGAATGAGCTGAATCACCATGCTGTAGTGGACGTCATTGACAAGAGCTCAGGAACTCTATCTATAGTCATGCTCCTACCAGGACGGTGGGTGACTAAGAAGTTTATGTTTAAGATTCCAGTGGAGCAGCTGGATGAGTTCAACCTGCAGAAATACATAAAGACACCAGAGAAAGACCAAACTGAACTCCTCAGTCCAGATGAAATTCTTCAAAGGCTGGTGCCAGTGGTCACATCAGCACTGTAAGTAAACCTTTGAGAGTGTGTGTGTGTGTGTGTGTGTGTGTGTGTGTGTGTGTGTGTGTGTGTGTGTGTGTGTGTGTGTGTGTGTGCATATCTTCTGAGCAGCATTGGGTGACATTTGTCTAAACAGTGATGTGGGTGTTGAGAGAGTTTGTTTGGTTGGCCCTCAATTGTGTTCTTATGGTGCATAGAGTTGTATATGAATTAATTTGGTTTGTCTTGAGAAGACTCATTTAGATTTATTTATTCCTGCTGAGAGCCTACTGACTTCAGTTAGTATTTTCACTGCAATGTCATGTTTGGCCACTGTTTTACATAATGTGAAAATGTCCACTATCGAGTTAACCAATATCCACTACTATTACTGTAAAACACATGTGAGATAATGATCCAGGATATAGTTGTACAGTAGCACATAACGCTATCTCCTGACTTTGAAATGAGAAGAATACAAGTACCTTTGGGGCAAAATCGCTTTTGGGGGGAAATCAGACATGGGCTGCTGCAAAGGTTGTTATACAAAGATGAAATTTAGGATGTCCCATGATCTAAACCTGGGTGGACAACCCGGTTTGTGTGTTATCACCCACTTTATGCCCCTTTACAGTATATACTGTATCTATGGAGTGACATTTTAAGGCTGAATAGGGTAGAAAAATTGTGTATGTATGTGTGTGTGTGTGTGTGTGTGTGTGTGTGTGTGTGTGTGTGTGTGTGTGTGTGTGTTTGTTTGTTTGTGAGTGAAAGATTTGGTGGTGATGTAATATGATGATAGGCCCTAAACAGTTGAATGACTAATAACTTCAGTTTTATCTGAGTTTAAACATAGAAAGACACACAGATATAAGGTTTGATTATGATTATGTCCCTGAATATGCATGTGTGTGTGTGTGTACAGTGTGTCCCTTTTTAATTGGTGAAGACTGCAGGATGTCTCCCTGCTTTGAGTGAATGGTGATAAAATGATTTATGTTTTGCATGGGATAAACAGTATGTGTCTATGTGTATTGAATAATTAGAGGTACAGTATGTAAGAGCTATAATCAAACATGTCATTATGTGTCCAGGTTGAGTAGGTGTTACCTCACAGAGAACAGCTGTGCTGCTTTAGCGTCAGCAGGCAGATCAAACCCCTCCAGTTTGAAGGAGTTGGACCTGAGTGAGAATAAACTTCATGATGCAGGAGTTCAGCATCTGTCCGACCTCCTCAAGAATCCTCACTGCAAACTGGAGAAACTATAGTGAGGGTTAACACACAACACTTCTGATCTGTGTGGGGCACAACACACTGATGGGTGCAGTACTTGTGTGTGTGTAGATTTGTGTGTGTCTAGAGTGGTGGTTGATATTTGTGTGAATGTGATAAGTGCGTGTGAGGTAATTTCCTGTGTGTGACTATGTTTGTATGCTGGTGTTTGTGTGGTCATTGTTTGGATGTGAGTAATTGTACTGTGTGTGTGTGTGTGTGTGTTTGGTGTTTGTGCTTGTGTTACTCACTGTATGTCTCTGTGTGAGTGTATTTGCGTGTCTTGTGTAATTAGAGGCACTGTTTGGAGTTTCTGTGGCTGTAGTTCCTTGGGGAAAATAACGCTGAAAGGTCAGCGTCAAAGGGGTCGAAGTTCAATTTGATTGATTAACTAGAAAAGCGCTCAGAGAGCGCAGACCTCCGCCAAGGCAATGTGGTCACAGACACAATATACATTCCAGAGAATGTTCTGGATCACCGATCGCCACCAAAATTTAACCAGCTCTTGCTTGTCCCAATATACACAATTTCATCCAAATCCGTGCAGTACTTTTCGAGTTATCCTGCTGACAAACAGACAAGCAGACAGACAAACCAACGCAACCGAAAACATAACCTCCTTGGCGGAGGTAATTATAGGTACAGTATGTGAGTGTTATAATCACACATGCCATTATGTCTCTCCAGTCTGAGAAGGTGTTCCCTCACAGAGAAGAGTTGTGCTGCTTTAGCGTCAGCAGGCACATCAAACGCCTTCAGTTTGAAGGAGTTGAACCTGAGTGACAATAAACTTCATGATGCAGGAGTTCACCATCTCTCAGACCTCCTCAAGAATCCCCACTGCAAACTGGAAAAACTACTGTGAGTGTCAATGGAAAACAACACATGTGATGTGAACACACTAATGAGTGAGTGGGGTACATTAGTAGGCTGTGTGTGTGTGTGTGTGTGTGTGTGTGCACACAGGTGGTTGATATGTGTGTGTGAATATGATGACTGTCCTGTCACAATGACCATACAAATATACAGACTGATACAGGATACAGCTTTCACACACAGGACTCCTGTATGGGTGCAGTACTTCACTGGTTTGAGCCCAGGATCTGCCCAAGGTTTCTTCCTAAAAATGAATTATTACAAATAGAATATTGCCCCTGTTACTCATGGTTGCTCCTCGTACTGTCTGTATAGTTCTGCGAGACAAATGTATTGTATTTGCCTTGGCACTCTCTACAAATAAAATTGAATTGATTTGAATTGTTAAAGGAATAAGCCGGAGTCTATCAACACATAGGCCTGCTGATTTTCAGTGCTAAGTGCTAAGTGCTATTGATAGCCACCACAATGACTGAATTTTGTACAACAGAATAGGGCGATTAGGTTTCTTTTTGACATGTCCGATTTTGTTAGCGTATTATGTGATATTGAGCAATTTAACTGAATTGTTTGGTAATTGCTGTAATGAGTGGTTGGAGAGAAATTCAGCTTTAAATTTGTTACATGAAAATACAAACATTAATGTGACTATGTGTTCATCTAGGCCTACCCTCTATAGGAAATTATTTTATTTATCACTTTTTGCCCATTTTCTCGGAGTGTATAGGATGATTAACACCAAATATTGTGTTAGAATGGGCTGTGTGAAGAACAATATTCTAAACAGTTTGCCAAACACATAGATTGCTTCAGAATGGTTTGCTATTTGCATGTCCGACAATCTCCTTAAAACAAACCCAGCTCACCGAGTGTTAAGTGGTGTCCAATGACATTCCAAAACAATAATCATAGCAAAATACAGTTTCTGGCACGTTCTATGTGATATTTTGAACATTCTGGAACTAATTTTCATGGTAAATTGTAATATTTCTCAGAGTAATATCAGCTAGCACATAGTCTTTCAGCAAAATGTCTTTTAAAATTGGATAGGAAATGTATTTTGTGCAGGTACAATACACAGTGAGTGTTTCTTGAATTTTCTTTGGGATTAATAAAGTACTGTCTCATCTTAAGTTATAATCAAACATGTCATCATGCGTCATTTCTCTTCAGGTTGACTAGCTGTTCCCTAACAGAGAAGAGCTGTGCTGCTTTAGCATCAGCAGGCAGATCAAACCTCTGCATTTTGAAGGAGCTGAACCTGAGTGTCAATGAGCTTTGTGATGCAGGACTTCAACATCTCTCAGACCTTCTCAATACTCCCCAGTGCAAATTGGAGAAACTAGAGTGAGTGTTAGGTACTCACACAAAAACACATCTTATCTATGAGTGTTAACATAATAACCGGAGTGAAATGTGAGCTTTTAGAGTAGGTGCAGGACAGGACTCAGGCAGGGACTCAATCCATCATCATTTATTCTGGTCAACAGAAGAAAAGCACAACAGTCGTGGAGCTGCTTATTCCCAAATCTCCAGCAAAGGAAACAAATCTCTGCTCTAACAAAACATACTTTCACTTAAGCAATTTAGCAATTGTATAGTGGATCGACGTGAAGACGGAGCTTTTCACACAGCCCTTTTCACAGAGCTTAAAGCATGGAATGCAGGAATGGCTTCATTGCATATACAAACTGTCATACAGTATGAAATGCACGTTAAACACAGCCAACCTGTTTAACAAATCAGAAGAAAAAGCACAACAATCGTGAAGCTGCTTATTCCCAAATCTGCATACGGGAAATTAAACAAATATTACCATCTAAATTTAATGTAGTCTTCAGTTGTCTGTAGTGTACTGATATGCTGACATAAATATCACCACAAAATATGACTTCTAGCAGGTTCTAGCATTATTTTTGATTTCTTGTGAGTGACGTATTACTTCCCAGCAGTCAGTGGGGTTTGACTATAAACTACAATAAAACTTGCTAGAAGTAATATTTTGCTATGATATTTATGTCAGCATATCAGTGAACACTACAAACCACTCTGGGAGCTTCATGCCTTTGGAAACAAATGTTTTATGCATTTTAGGAAGGATTGTGCTAGTGGACAGTACCTGGAGTACCAGTACCAGTACCTGGAGGCTACCAAAACTACATTAATATTAATAGCACATCTATTTTGTAGGAATTCTAAAAGGCAAATTTATGACTCTGGTTCACATATTGTACAACAACTCATCTGATCTGCGTTTAGAGGAAAACACACTAGTGATGATGAATGGTTTATACAACTGCATGTGTTAGCATGAGTGTGTGTGTGTGCGTATGTGTATGTGTGTGTTGTAAAGTTGGAGGTACAGTAATTGTCATAAAACATGCCATTATGTGTTATGTCTCTGTAGGTTGAGTTGGTGTTCCCTCACAGAGAAGGGCTGTGCTGCTTTAGCATCAGCAGGCACATCAAGCTCCTACAGTTTGAGGGAGCTGGAACTGAGTTACAATGAGCTTCGTGATGCAGGAGTTCAGCATCTCTCAGACCTCCTCAAGAATCCCCACTGCAAGCTGGAGAAACTACAGTGAGTGTTATGTACCACACAAAAACACATCTTATCTGTGTGCTGAGGTCATTTTTTGCATGTGTATAATTGTACAGCATGTGCTTTAGTTCCTGGGGGACAGTGGAGGATTATGAAATGCAGTGTGTGTGTTTGTGCGTGTGTGTGTGTGTGTGTGTGTGTGTGTGTGTGTGTGTGTGTGTGTGTGTGTGTGTGTGTGTGTGTGTGTGTGTGTGTGTGTGTGTGCGTGCCTCTAACTACAGTATGTGAGTGTTATAATCAGATATGTCATTATGTGTTATGTCTCTCCAGACTTGAAGGCTGTTCCCTCACAGAGAAGAGCTGTGCTGCTTTAGCATCAGCAGGCAGATCAAACTCCTTCAGCTTGAAGGAGCTGAACGTGAGTGATAATGAACTTCATGATGCTGACGTTCTGCAACTCTCAGACCTCCTCAAGATTCCCCACTGCAAACTGGAGAAACTACTGTGAGTGTTAACACACATATCTGATATGTGTGCAGGGGAAAACATATTGAGTGTGTTCATCACAGCACAATAGTGTTAAACATAGTAAGGGGTACAGTACATAAATGTTTCAGTGGTGGTTCTCTGTCTGTTAGTTATTGTCTCGGAAGCGTGAAGGATGATAAAATGCAGGGTGAACGAGTGGGACAGTGTGTGTGTGTGTGTGTGTGTGTGTGTGTGTGTGTGTGTGTGTGTGTGTGTGTGTGTGTGTGTGTGTGTGTTTTGAACGATTGCACGCTTCTCACGCCACAACGCTATGAACTGTGGGTAAATCCCTTTAACAAAGTCTGCATTCGATGCAGACTTACAGAAAGGGCTTAGAAAGGTCTTAACTGACTTCTGTTTTTGACAGCGAGACACCACTATAACACTCACAAACTTAGCAGGAATGTGCATTGAGTGTCTGAGTGTGTAAAGGCAGATATTGAGACTGGGCCCATGACTATGGCACAGTTGAAAGGGTATCTGTATTCAGCTTCACTTTGTGCCTAACACCACATCTCAGCTGGGCTGTATTCACACAGTCTCTCTGGGATCATGGCTTAGTGTGTGTGTGTGTGTGTGTTTGTGTCTTGTATCGTGAGTTACCATGAGTGTTTCTGTGATCTGCCAATAGTTTCCTGTGTAAACTGAAGGATAATATCTAGTGTGTGTGTGTGTGTGTACTGTATGTGTGGCAATGGGGGCACTGTTACATGTAATGTGAGAGACAGACATGTGTATGTGTTTGTCTGTATACTGTATACAGTATACATGTGTGTGTATATATACTGTATACAGTATACAGTACGTGTGTGTGTATACTGTATCAGTGGTGAGCTGTTAATGGCGTCAGACTCTTATCGGGCGATAAATAAAGTAACACCCTTAATCAGCAATACGTAACTGAACGAAGTA
>JAODXP020000021.1:38147290-38155417 GCA_027497455.2 Sardinella longiceps | reverse complement strand
GTCTAGAGCCAGGTAGCCTGTTTATTTAATTCTGTGTACATATGTGACTTGGTCAACTTTGTCATGATGACACGTTGTCCAGTGCCATATATGTTTGTTTTGTTTGTTTTTCCCTTTTCCTCTCCTTCCTTTCCCTTATGTACCTAGGGCCCAGGTTCCAGGGAGCTGAATGGAGTGGACGTATGATGGGGATGTTTTTTTCTCTGTCTTTTTCTTTTTTCTTTTTTTCTCTGTTTTTGGCTTGAGACTCTTGGGAGAGTCTCGTTTAGGGGAGGAGGTGTTACGTCCCCCTGCGCCCCCTTCAGCCCAGCGGTGGCAGTGCTGCGGTTGTAGGGTGGTGACAGGATAGGCCTCATCAGGGGTTGCACCTGGCGGCAGGTGACGTCGCATTTAAAAGTAGCCTTGGGACTCCTCCTCGCCCTCTCTCTCGTTACCAGCATTTTTGAGTTTTCACACGAACACACAGACACGCACTCAGCACACTAGCAAACTTAGTCCATTATTTTTCTCCATTACCTTTCCCCTAGACACCTTTTGATATATAATAAACTTTAAGATTATTTTTGGAATTCGTTTGTTGCCTCATTTATGTTACGGCAAGAGCCGGTCGTAACAGCTTGGTCAAAAAATTACTACTGTCCATCAACCTACATGCCAACCATAACTACAACCATCGTCTCAACTACTTCATCCTAGACACCCCAGAAGAGGGCATTTCAGAAGGGCTAAAAGTACTAAAGACCGGAGTATCCCTTTAACCGATATTCCAGCGCCACTGTCACTCACCTCAAAGGCCACGCCCATTGGGCCGTCCCTCACCAGCTCCAGCATCATGGCCGCCTCGTTGCAGTTGCCGTAGAAGCCGCCCACATAGTGGTAGTCTGAGGTGTAGAACCGACGGCATTTGTCGGGGACGGAACACGGAGCATCGGAACCGCTGTAGGGAACGCAGTCCTCCTCCACGATCCCGAAGTCCTGAATGTACTTCCCAATCAGATACGGGAAACCGCCGTCACAACCTGCCAGAGAGAGCACAGTCTGTCAACGTGTGTGTGTGTGTGTGTGTGTGTGTGTGTGTGTGTGTGTGTGTGTGTGTGTGTGTGTGTGTGTATGTGTGTACCTTGTGAGTACTGAGAGCAGGACACTACTTGCTGTGGGCTGAGGATGGGCTGCTGTGTGTGTGTGTGTGTGTGTGTGTGTGTGTGTGCGTGTGTGTGCGTGTGCGTGTGTGTACCTTATGAATACTGAGAGCAGGACACTACTTGCTGTGGGCTGAGGATGGGCTGCTGTGTGTGTGTTTGTGTGTGTGTGTGTGTGTGTGTGTGTGTGTGTGTGTGTGTGTGTGTGTGTGTGTGTGTGTGTGTGTGTACCTTGTGAGTACTGAGAGCAGGACACTACTTGCTGTGGGCTGAGGATGGGCTGCTGTGTGTTGTTGGTTTGAATCCGGATGCGAGACTCCAGCATCCCCATGGAGGCAAAGGAGTAGCAGCTGCCGCAGGACGCTAAATAGACACACACACACACACACACACACACACACACACACACCACACACCACACACCAAGGATAACGATCAAACTGTGAAGAGACTCTTGAGATATAATTTACACTCTGACAACTGCTGTTGTAAACATGCAGTCGGCTATGATGTCTTGGATGGGTTAGAAACAGTAACTATGGAGGGTGGGGCTTAGTGTGGACAAAGGTCAGAGGTCAGGTCCAGTAACCTAAGTTTAGCATGCCAAAGCTACAATGGTGAATTAATATAATGAGTTAGCAAGCTAAGCTTAACATTTTAAAGTTACAATGGTGATGAATGAATATAATGAGTTAGCAAGTTAAGTTAACATGCTAAAGCTACAATGATGATGAATGAATTGAACGAGTTAGCAAACTCAGTTTAGCATGCTAAAGCTACAATCAGAGAGGATTCAAGCGGAGCGAGAGGTGTCAACGCTGGTTCAGTTCCTGGTTCTATTTTTGCAAGGGGCAGGGGGGGGAAATCCCCCTTTATGCAGACTTAAAGAATCTCTCTTATTGTGATGTAATGCATTTATGCAGACAGGAAGTATTCCAGTTTGCTCCCATAGATGATTTCAAACATCCAGGAATTTTGCCATTGTGACATGTGTGACGTCCAGTTTGGGGGGTAAACGAAAGATCGGAGGACCATTCAAATGAATGGAGATGAGGAGTAGCAAGTACACTTAACACCTTATTATAATTTCTCAGGCCATCAAACAATATGATGAACATAGCGGTTTTTAAGACTTACTTTCACCCAAATGATTCGTGGGCAGAATAAATTTCTTCACAGCCGAATTCGTCAGCTGTGTCCTGATGTTGCTGGCTAACTCACGTATTTGCTACCATTAGCGTTAGCTCCGGTTAGCTTGCTAATAGGCAAATTGATTATATTAGAGTAACACAGCTTACTGACTGGTCTTACTTGTTGACAGCAAGATCGTATGAACATGCTAGAGTGTGAATGTTGCCATGTTAATAAATTTAGATGTGTTCAGAAGCCTACAGAAGTGCCGTTTTGACGTTAGCTTGCTATATAGCAGCTAACGTCCATAGACAACAGCTCTAAGCTGTGAAGAAGTTCTGTGCTTCCTTTGGTTAACGGAAAAATATGCGAAGTTTAAACATTAATGTGTAGTTTGAAATCTTCTGACAGAAAGAAAACACTTACATAAAACGATCTTGTGGGTTTTATTCTTGTAAACTGACACATCCAAACTTATAAAGCCATGACTCTGCTGAAATACAGTCCGTTTTGCATTGAGAATAACGTAATCCATCCGGTCAAGTTTACCCCTGAAAGTGGGCGTGTCCGGCCGTAGTCTGATTGTTAAGTGAAGTCGAAATCATCTATTGAAATGTATTATGATGCCTTATCTTGGTCAGTATTCCATGATCTTTGCTACAATGGTGATGAATGAACATAGCTTTGTTAGCTTGCTTACTCGCTAACATTCATCAACAACATTTCTCCAGAATATAATAAGGCACATAGAAGTATAAAGTATTAAGTTGACAATATGCATCGGACAGTTAGAACGTCTTCCTAGAACTGTTTGTATGTGTGTGTGTGAGTGTGAATGTGAGTGTGAGTGAGTGAGTGAGTGTGTGTTACCTTGGTTACGCACTGGACTGACATAATTGACTCCTCCCACATTTCTCCAATCCCAGCGTTCAGGAAGTCCAGCTGCCAGCTTGGCCATCTCATTGGATACAGGAGCAGGGCGAACACGTCTAAAGACACACACAGACACCATCTATGTCAAGTTCAAGAGAAGATCAAACTGCATAGTCTGTCTGTCTGTGTGTGTGTGAGTGTGTGTGTGTGTGTGTGTGTGTGTGTGTGTGTGTGTGTGTGTGTGTGTGTGTGTGTGTGTGTGTGTGTGTGTCTCTTACTGTGGGATGTGTGAGCGCGGTCCCCCTGCTCTGTAGATCAGCTCCTGGAGTGTGTGTGTCTGAGTGTGTGTGTAGCTGCTGGCTGTCCAGGACTTCTGGGCGGCGTTGATGGCCTCCACAAACTCCTCTGTGGCCTTGTAGGTCTGCTGCAACAAACTGGACACACACACACACACACACACACACACACACACACACACACACACACACACACACACACACACACACACACACACACACACACACACACACACACACACACACACACAAAGCATTAGAAAAAGCATACCGTGGCCCGATGAACTTGGTCACAGTTCCAAGTTGTACAATAACTGTACTGGAAGTTAAAGTACATCAGTTAAGTTAATTTAAGACACACATTTTTTTTTAAAATAACCAACATGTTTTTTTAGCTCCTTCAACTCAAGTGTCCCAGTACAGGTGTTTATTCTGATAGCGCCCTCTTTATTCTTTCTGTACTCATCACTGCCAACTGGTTGGGCTTCTTTGCATAATTGTAGGCTGGAGCATTGGTAGATTTAAGGCTGAACTGTGTAGTTCTACCAGGCTGCTTACTGAGAGAGAGAGAGAGAGAGAGAGAGAGAGAGAGAGAGAGAGAGAGAGAGAGAGAGAGAGAGAGAGAGAGAGAGATTTGTCCTTACGGAAATTTGTTCTGCGCCATACATAGCATCTGATACAATTACCACCACTCCCCACCTTCCCACCCACCCACACACACACACACACACACACACACGAGAAAAAGACATAAACCCCCTAAACATGATAAATACAATGGAGTAGAAAATGAAAGTGCAAAGTTACACTTTATGACATCAGGTTGAGAGAATTAAAGTGCGGAGTGCAATCTCGGGTGTCTTGTCTTCTGGTTTAATAACCTTAGTTCCAAGTTCACATTACACGATTTTAGCCACGACACGACAAAACAAGAGGCGTCTCTGAGCTCTCGAGTGTTCACATTTAATGACTAGCAGTTTTAGTATCGGGAGTCTCGTGGTCGGGCGCGAGGCTGATCTGCGACCTCTGTTCACACTACAAGATCTGGCCCAGACAGACCCTGCGCTTCTCTGACTATAGGATAGCCAACAGGCATGACTGCCACTCGTTAGTTTGCCCATGATCTCATGTTGTCTGTAGCTACTGTTTCGTCTTCGTTATTGCCGCAAAAATATTATAGAATTATTGATGAGTTTATCTGGATAGCCAATTGTATCCGTTTTCGCAAGTAAACTTCACATGACTGTTTTCAAAGAAGGCTATTGCTTGGTGAAGAAGTGCAACTTCAAATACGGTTTTGGAGTTTGGAAATGACGTCAGTCGATTGCCCCTAAATCGTGTCGGAGGGTAATTCACACATGATGACTTGCGCTTGCAGATCCACTGCCGAGTTTCCGCACGACCACCTGTGATTTCTAATCGACCCTGCGACCTCAGAACCGTCTCTAAAATCGTGTAATGTGAACTTGGCATAACCTGTTGTTACAGTTACCATTCTAAAAAGCACTGATATGGAACGTGGGTGAAATTTTAAAACAGATAAACGTCACACACACACACACAAACACCAAGCATTAGAGTGTGCATGAAACATGTTTGAGAATCATATCATGTTCTCTGAACTCTCTTGAACAAGCCATGACCAACACTGCAGCGTTGCGGTCTCTCTCTCTCTCTGTGTGTGTGTGTGTGTGTGTGTGTGTGTGTGTGTAGGGTGGCTGTGTGTGTGTGTTGGGTGGCTGTGTGTGTGTGTGTGTGTGTGTGTGTGTGTGTGTGTGTGTGTAAGAGAGAGACAGAGAGAGAAAGAGAGTGAGGAAGAGCAAGGGTGGGGGGTTATTCTCGATGTGAAAAAGAGAGAAAGAAAGAAAAAAAGAGAGAAAAAAAAGACAGAGAGAAAGAAAAGACGGAGAGAAGGTCTACTGCGTCCTTAATCTTTTGAAACGCACGTGAAGTATCATTTATTTGAGCATCCATCATTAACGAATGATTGTGCAGCTTACAGGGAATGCAAACATGCCACCAAAACCTGTGTTAAAATATATTTGCACTTTTTCACAGTCAAGTTTAATTTGTACTTCCTCTCTAAATGTGCTCTCAAAAGTGCAGTAAAAACAGTGCAAAGATACTCCACTGCGAATCTCGTTACAGTTTCATTTATGGCTATTGATTATGCGCTGCAGTCACACACAGGAGAACAGCAGAGCATAGCCAGAGCACTGCACGCGGATTACGCCCACCTGTCACTCATCAACCAATCGGAGATGTAAATGCAAGCAGGCAGTTGCCTTTTATCCAAGCTAAAAGCAGGTCTCAGAGGCATTTTGAATTACTTTTAAGAAATAACTCCTACATAAAAACTTTTAGTGCAGTTTAGGAGTACTCCTAAAGTTAAAATAAGATTCTTTGAGAATACGGCCTCTGAGCTACATCAGCCATCCTTTCATTTCCGCATTCTCATCTCATTAGTTTACTCTTTATCGTTAGTTTACTCTTTATCGTTAGTTTACTCTTTATCGTTAGTTTACTCTTTATCGTTAGTTTACTCTTTATCGTTAGTTTACTCTTCATCGTTAGTTTACTCTTCATGTTATTTTTCACATCAGCAGACGTAGTGGTGAGTATTGGAGGTCAGGAGGACATAATAAATAGAAACATTAAAGAAAGTTAAAGTACCTTAGATATGTAATGCTAAATAAATAATAAATGGATAAATTGCATAAAGTTGAAGTACATAGATAAGTAAAGGTAAATAAATGAGACTTACAAACTTTTCTGAAATATCCAACATGTTTTTCAGCCCCTCTAACTCATGTGACTCAAGTGTCCCAGTCCAGGTGTTTATTCTGATAGCGCTCTCACACACATCACACAGTACAGTTGGAACAGCGAGTAAAAACTCAGCCCCCACCCATCTCATCCACACGCGTACACACACGAACGCAAGAACACGCACGCGCATACACACACACAAACCCACACTCCCATAGAGAATGGGGTTCAATAAGGACACACAACCCAATGACAACAGCTTTGAATTTCCCACAACACTGATATCTCAAAGAACAGAAATGTCCAGAGGAAAAGATATCAACATGCTGAAATCAGTGTCCCTGGACTTGATTGAACCCTAAAAGTGATGAAATCTGTTACATAATGAGCCACTGATGCGTATATAAGAGGGTGTCTCAGTAATGTAGACTCACACACCTCTACTACCACCACTACTCCTGTGTGTGTGAGAAAGAGAGATAGAGACAGAGAGTTGGTAAAGATGAGGGCCATTATCATCATCATCCCACTGCTGGTTCTGCTGTTGTCCATGTGTGGAGCTCAGACTCAGAGCACCCAGACTGAAGTTCAGACAGAGAGCCAGAGCACTGGGGCTGCTGCTGCTGCTGCTGAAGTCACTACCCAGCTGGACGTCTCCGCTGAGCTCAGGGAACTCAGAGACATGGTGGTGGAGCTGAGAGTGCTGCTGACTGTCACCCAGAATGATCTACAGAACACCAAATCACTGCTGTACAACGTGGAGACAGAGAATGATGCTCTACACACAGAGATGGCTGTGCTGAAGACCAGAGTGTCTGCCGGTGAGACTGAAAATGCAGCACAGACAACTGAGATAAACACCCTCAAGATGGAAACTGCAGCCCAAGAGACCAGACTGTCTGCCAGTGAGACTGAGGTGGAGAACCTGAAGATGGAAACTGCAGCCCAAGAGACCAGACTGTCTGCCAGTGAGACCAGACTGTCTGCCAGTGAGACTGAGGTGGAGAACCTGAAGATGGAAACTGAGGCAGAGCTGACAGCAGTGAAGACCAGACTGTCAGACACTGAGACTGATGTAGTGAATCTGGAGAGAGAGATCACACAGCAACCCAAGGTGGCTTTCTCAGTAGGTCTGGATAGAATCATACACAATACTGGGAGTGCTGACATGAACCTGGTCTTCACTAGAATCATCACCAATGTTGGCCAGGCCTACAGCAGCACATCAGGCTTCTTCACAGCTCCAGTCAGGGGAGTCTACTACTTCAGATTCACCGTCATGGATGTCCTAACCTCACGCTATATACATATCAAGATGTATAAGAATGAGGAGCAGCTCATGTATTTAAATGAGTATGATACTGATAGAGAGAACTCCTATGTGTCCAGTGGTTTGACTCTGCAGCTGGAGGTGGGAGATGTAGTCAACATGAGACTCCCTGGAGGCAACAGGCTCCATGATGACAGTAGGAATCACAACACCTTCAGTGGCTTCCTGCTCTTTCCTCTGAGTGAGACACACTAAACTACTCAACACCATGCTGATCAATCAGAAATAAAACACTATGAGCAAATTAACCACTCTTGTTTTGTGTATTTTTTCACAAAATTATCTTCCATTTTAAAACAGTAATAAGTAACCCATACTTCTGGTAAAGTTGCAGGTTGTTGCAAATGCTTTATCTACTGGTGCCATCATACAAATAATATTCTATGCATATTTTAATATTCTAATCCACACTGTACATCAACGCAATCCATCCATATAAACAAATGCCGTTTCTCAATCAGTGGGAGGAAAAGACTTTTTCTGCAATACTGGACTATGGTGATATTTTATATATGCATGAGTTATAAAAGATGCAAATAAATCATGTGTACATTCAGTCTCATGCAGTACTAACATGTGTAACATGTGG
>JAODXP020000021.1:38105319-38107190 GCA_027497455.2 Sardinella longiceps | reverse complement strand
TTTATAACTACTAATCAGTGGAGCGTTTATAACTACTAGTCAATGGAGCGTTTATAACCACTAATCAATGGAGCGTTTATAACTACTAGTCAATGGAGCGTTTATAACCACTAGTCAATGGAGCGTTTATAACTACTAGTCAATGGAGCTAATCAATGGAGCGTTTATAACTACTAATCAATGGAGCGTTTATAACCGCTAATCAATGGAGCGTTTATAACCGCTAATCAATGGAGCGTTTATAACCACTAGTCAATGGAGCGTTTATAACTACCAGTCAATGGAGCGTTTATAACTACCAATTAATGGAGCGTTTATAACTACTAATCAATGGAGCGTTTATAACTACTAATCAATGGAGCGTTTATAACTACTAATCAATGGAGCGTTTATAACCGCTAGTCAATGGAGCGTTTATAACTACTAATCAATGGAGCGTTTATAACTACTAATCAATGGAGCGTTTATAACCGCTAGTCAATGGAGCGTTTATAACTACTAATCAATGGAGCGTTTATAACCACTAGTCAATGGAGCCGGCCAGCAGACAAAACCAGTCACAGAGGGTAACTGGAGTTTAATGCATGTACAGACACCAGTGCTGGGAGCAGGACAGCGAGGATGCGCGCACGCACACACACACACACACACACACACACACACACACACACACACACACACACACACACACACACACACAGGCACACACACACACACACACACACACACACACACACACACACACACACAGGCACACACACACACACACACACACAGGGTCGTAATACCGTGTCCAACCCCGCGTCAAGCAATGGGAACGCAATTCTAACCCCTGCCCAAAGCCGTGTCGCTGGCCTGTTCTGGGGGTTTGACCTAGAGGCACAAAGCGTAATACGTAACACGCAAAGTCGGGCGGGTTTAATGACGTAACCTATGCGCTGCTCTTTTCTCATCTGAACCACGTGAACTTAAGAATGTAAACAATCCATACGGAGGTCTAACTAGCAATTAAGCTAGGTTATAGGCAGCAATAGGCAGCTAACCAGTCACTCAAGGCATAGCAAAACCATTCATACAAACAGAAAGCAAACCCATGGAGAATAAACAACACTTGGCTTGATCAACCATAAATCACATTATGACCGTCCCTAAGCCTATGCTGCTCTTTTTTCATCTGAATCACGTGAACTTGAGAATGTAAACAACAAATCCATACGGTGGTCTAACTAGCAATTAAGCTACAGGCAGCTAACAGGTCACGAAAAGCATAGCAAAACCGGTCATACAATCAGAAAGCAAACCCATGGAGAACACTTGGCTTGATCAAATCACATTATGAAGCAGCTACTTTGACAGCTACTTTCACCGCAAGCTCACAATCTCGCACCACCACCAGCCTACTGTCATGACATGACCATCTCACAAACAAGCTCACAATCTAGTCAAAACCCACCAATTTAGCTTTAAAAATCCTCAATGGTAGCAGCATTTATAGAAGTAGAAATCCACAAACCTACCTGTCCTTGTAAACTGCTCAAAAGGACCATGCTTTTTAATCCACAGAACCTGCTTGGATAACATAGCCAGTCTTGCAGTTACCTGTCTGAAACGGTAGCCTAGCAATTTTCTTTTCTTTTGTTTTATTAGCCTAAGTGTTTAAATGTCAATGCCTGAACTCTGTTGCTGCTGTTGCTCTTTTGCTGTTAGTCACGCCCACTTAAGACGCGGGTCGTTGTCCGTTCCCATTGAACTCGCTACGGCAAAAAGACTACCCCCCGAGGTGGGTCGAAAAGCCGAGCCGAGTTGATGCGGCAATACGGCTCCTCAATGGGAACGGAACAGCGGGAGCGCGCTTAAGGCGTGTTTATCCC
>JAODXP020000021.1:38090319-38097819 GCA_027497455.2 Sardinella longiceps | reverse complement strand
GTTGGGAACTCTATCTTCATTGCGCCTCTGTCTCACATTCTTTCATTCTGTCTTTCATTTGCGCTACTCCACTTCATAGGAATTCACCGCAACAGCGCAAGATGTTATTTCTTTTGATTCGCAGGAGATTTTACATCACTCGCGGACGTCTGTGAGCCACTAGAAAAATCCGGTAGACTCACGGACGTTCCAGGAGACTTGGGATGTCTGTGTGTGTGTGTGTGTGTGTGTGTGTGTGTGTGTGTGTGTGTGTGTGTGTAGGCTATGTGTTCTCACACAGCATTCAGGACTGTTTCATAAGACATGACTCCACCTTCATACTCAACCCTTCATAAATGTGGAAGATAGATGGTGAAAACTTATCAAAATAAAAGTCCAGTGACCAGTCTTAAAGCCCCACTGCCATTTATGTCACGTCTAATCTGACCTGATAAAGTCACATCTGAATATCTCATGAATGTCTCCTCATGTCACTTTACTATACAGGTTGCGAAGCATTCATAATCACTTATCTGAGTTTAACACTGACAGGTACCCAAAGTACTTTGAGATGACCTCGGAAAATTCAGACATTCCCTTATGAAACAGTCATGAATGCTTAAACCCGCCACCCCGCAAGCTACAAACTCCCAGTGTGGGAGTGGGATCGCTCTAACCAACTGAGCCAAAAGCCCGAGCTTCTAACTCGTAATTGGGTGATGGGGTGATACACGTACTGCAGCCAAGCTAGCCGAGCTAGCTGGCCTCCGTTACATGGGTCCGTTAACTCCGTAAAATGGGTTATGTACAAGTAAAGTATCACCGATATTTATGTGTCTCTGTTACATTGACAATGGCTAAATGGATACATTGACTTAGCTCTTCAAATGTCACCTCACATGTTTATGGAAAACTATACAAGAGCATACATGTGTAAAATTTCCCAATTTTTATTAACCAATTATTCTTGGCTCTCATGTCATTTCCCTAAAAGGTCATGAGTTCATACTGTATGTACCTTATAGTGTGTGCTATTTCTGGGCCCATCTAAGACATGTAGTCCACTATAGGCTTATTTCACACCTGAACATTCCCACATCCCATGGCAGTAAACTGAACATTCTATCATTGAAATGCATTGAATTTTTCCCCCTTTCTGATCTGAAAAAAAAAAATCATGTCTAAATCATGACCTAAAACTTGTCTAAATTCACTCTCTTGCAAATAATACCCACATGAAGCTCACAAATTGGGAAGTCACAAATAGATAGACTTTTATCTATCCGGCACTTCCACATTTGTGGCCTTCAGATGTGCATTATTTGAAAGAAAGTGAATTTAGAAGGTTATGTTTTTGCCGGCGTGTGTGTGTGTGTGTGTGTGTGTGTCTGTGTACAACATAACTCGAAAAGTACTGCACAGGTTTGGATGAAATTTTCGGACGTGTGTATTGGGGAGTAAGAACTTTTGGTAGCAATCGGTGATCCAGAACACCATCTGTGACCACATTGTCTTGGCGGAGGTCTGCCCTCTCTGAGCGCTTTTCTAGTTACCCATTTTTTTCAAGTCAGAAGAGGGGATAAATTGAATGCATTTCAATGATAGAATGTTCAGTTTACTAATGATTTTAGAATCTTGGGATGTTCAGGTGTGAAATAAGCCCATAGCCTCACTTTTTTCACTTTCAAGAAGGATTGGATACACAGTCGGCTATTTTACCCCTTATGTGTACTAACTGTAAAATCTGTTATCGATACATTGAGTCAGTCACACCCCTGGGCTCCATGTCTGAAGTATCTTTTGTCCAATCAGTGCCTTTCCATTATCCAGAGTCACTCAATGGAATCATTCAACTATCCCCCAAACTAAGGCCACAGTCACAGGCAGCATTCTCAGACATGGCCACAAGATGGCAGCAGTGGCACATTAAAAAAGGTGAGAGGGAAACAGAAGTTTGGCTCCTGGCTCCATTCATATTTTTGTGTGTAAGTTTTGAATGGCAACAGCGCGATTTATTTGGATCAGTAGTATGGGGTCTTTGGAAGTAGCCCAGCTGAGCGCTACAGCTGCAGATTCACAAGTTGTTGTTCATCATTGCAGCCATCATCATCATCATCCTCTTTTATTCCAGTGCTTCTCAAACTTTTTCTGTCATTCCCCACTTTGGAAGGCAGAGAATTTTCACGCCCCACCTATGTCGCTGTGAGGAATACTTTGTGAGTACAGGATTTTTGTCAATGTTAGAATTTTCATGTTACTAATCTGAAGCCAAATTTCTCTCGAACCCCTCATCACAGCAACTAGCAAATAAAACAATTGGAAAGCTCAATTTACTCTGACGAATAGCTGTGAATACGGGAGGCATGGCGTGGATCTCGCACCCAACCTGTCATGTGTGACAGAGTTGTTTCACACATGGAGTGTGTGTGTGTGTATTAATGTCTCTTATATGTGGTCCTTACACACACACACACACACACACACACACACTTCTCTCTGTTGTGTTCAGACTGTGTCTTATGTGTGGCAGCAATAAACCAACAGTAAACTCTTTTCTCTCTCCCTCCCTCCCCTCTCACACTCTCCCTCCCTCTCTCTCTCCTCCCTCTCTCTCTCTCTCCTCATCTCCCTCTTTCTCTACTTTTCTCTCTCTCTCTCTCTCTCTCTCTCTCTCTCTCCTTCTCTCTCTTTCTCTCCCTTTCTCTCTCTCTCTCCAGACTGAGGTGTCCTGACCAATCCCACAATCCTCACATTATTATTTAATAATATATTTTATTACTTTCACACAGTGAAACTCTTATGCACCTTTCATTGCCCCTGTTCAACTCATTTGAAACATGTTGTCAGTATCATATTTAAAGAACAAATATTTTTCTAAAAGCAATAAAATTGATCTTGTAAAACAATCAATGTTGTTTTGCTGCTGTTCTCAAGCTAAAACTATTGAGCTCAGAAGCAGCAGTTCTGCATGTGGCCACTAGATGTCAGCACAAGCACTGTGATGATGGCCTCAGACCTGATTTAGCCTTTCCTAGACGGGGCTTACAGTCATTTGAGGAAGAGCCTGACGTTTGTTCATATCATTTTGAGTTGCTGACTTACATGTAGTCTACAGTCCCTAGCCTCAAGAATGCTTCTAACCACTCAGCCACAGCTTGGGCTTTTCAGCTCAGTGGTTAGAACATTCAGCTTCCATGCCAGGGGTTTGTTTAAGATGACAGGTTTGAGACCCATGTGTGGAGTGAACAGACTTCTGCTAAGAGCTTAAATTTCCTTTCCAAAGCTGTTAAACATGCTTGTGTTTTATGTTAAAGCTTGAGAGAGACCCAGACCACTCTTACAAAAGTATACCACTACAAATATGTCGGGCATGTCACAACCTAAGGGTAGAGGTTAAGGTATACCTTGAGAATAACTTTAAGATGGCTTTAGGGAAATTGGCTCCTGTCGAGTATTGATTTTAATGTTAATTTGTGGTAATAAATATGTTTTTACCATTATAAAGTATTTTGTACATACAGTCCATACAATAATATTTGTATGACATTCATGTTGTTTTAAAATATCATTCATGCTCTTAAGTGTCAGATTTAAATACACCTAATTATCTATCATGAATTTTGAATTTCAAGGAATGACAGTTCTACTTCCTGCAATTCGAATTTGAACTGTACCACACTGAACCACTTCCTGTTTGCAACCTCAATTCAAGAATTGAATTGGAATTTAGGGGTCATTCTCAATGCAATTCAGAATTTTGTACAACCCGTGTGTGTGTGTGTGTGTGTGTGTGTGTGTGTGTGTGTGTGTGTGTGTGTGTGTGTAGAGAGAGAGAGAGAGAGAGAGAGAGAGAGAGAGAGAGAGAGAGAGAATGTCTGTGTGTGTGTGTGTGTGTGTGTGTGTGTGTGTGTGTGTGTGTGTGATTTCCTCTGGCAGGGACCACAGCTTGTCAGTGCCAAAGAAGAACTGCCAGAATGGAGGGTAACCATGACAACCACCTTTCCCGGTACGACCCCCACCTCCCCTCCCACACACACACACACACACACACACACACACACTCCTGCTCAGTGAGCCGTGAGCGTGTGTGTGTGTGTGTGTGTGTGTGTGTGTGTGTGGGGGAGAGTGTGTGAGAGAGAGAGAGAGAGAGAGAGAGAGAGAGAGAGAGAGGGAGGGGAAAATAGGCAGGTGTCTGATTCAGTATTTTAAACACAAACGGAGAGAAGTAAAGTTAAGGAACTCTGTGTGTGTGTGTGTGTGTGTGTGTGTGTGTGTGTGTGTGTGTGTGTGTGTGTGTGTGTAGAGCGCTGAGATTGAGGTTCTCTAAAAATAAGACACAGAGCAATCACTCAGTCTGTTACCATGGATACTAAAAGACGAGTGCAGATTCCACGTGACCTTGAGTTCCTGTCCCACTCACTGTCTCTCTCTGTGTGTGTGTGTGTGTGTGTGTGTGTGTGTGTGTGTGTGTGTGTGCTCTATATGTATGAGAATACACACAGGCATCATGGGCTGCTCTTGCACTCTTATCTCAATGGGCCTTTAGCACTTCTGCTCAACACACTCCTGATGACACAGCCTTCATCTAATAGCACTCTGACTAGTGTTAGGTGTGTGTGTGTGTGCGTGCGTGTGTGTGTGTGTGTGTGTGTCAGAGTAACCCTTGTTTCACACTGTATCCGTCCATCAAAAGAATCTCACTGTCTCTGCATGTGTGTGTGTGTGTGTGTGTGTGAGTGTGTGTGTGTGTGTGTGTGTGTGTGTGTGTGTGTGTGTGTGTGTGGTGTGTGTGTCACAGACTTTGAATGGAGCTCTCTCCAAATGCATTGTGGGTAAGTCCAGATCAGTCCACTCCGTTGCTCACATCAAAAAGTTAAGAGTAAGAGAGAGGCTGTGAGTGTGTGTGTGTGTGTGTGTGTGTGTGTGTGTGTGTGTGTGTGAGAGAGAGAGAGAGAGAGAGAGAGAGAGAGAGAGAGAGAGAGAGAGAGAGCATTTCAAGTTTGTGTGTGTGAGAGAGAGAAATCAGATTTGAGTAAGAGAGAGATGCTTCCAATGTGGGTGTGAGACAAACTGTGTGTATGTGTGTGTGTGTGTGTGTGTGTGTGTGTGTGTGTGTGTGTGTGTGTGTGTGTGTGTGTGTGTGTGAGTGTAAGCTCTCAACAAGCCAGCTTACATATGACTCCAAATGAGCCCCCCCCCACACACACACACAAACACACACACACACAAACACACACACACACACACGCTACATACATTACTATACTGTGTGCTGAACCTTAGACACATAAACACACAATCACAGAGCATAAGCTACATCTGCTGATTAGCATTGAACAAAGACACACACACACACACACACACACACACACACACACACACACACACAGTCTCACATGCTGGTGCTTAACCTACAGAGCAGCTTTAGGACATTGACCCTTCACCGCAGAATGTTGTGACCATGCGTGTGACTGTATGTGTGTGTGTGTGTGTCTTTGTCTTTGTGAGTATGTGTGTGTGTGTGTGTGTGTGTGTGTGTGTGATGTGTGTGTGGTGTCTTTGTGAATATGTGTGTGTGTGCCTTTGTGAATATGTGTGTATGCGTCTTTGTGAGTGAGAGTGTGTGTGTGTGTGTATATTTGTGTGTGTCTTTGTAAGTATGTGTGTGTGTGTGTGTGTGTTTGTGTGTGTGTGTGTGTGTGCCTTGTGTGTGTATGTGTGTGTGTGTGTGTGTGTCTTTGTGAGTGTATGTGTGTGTGTGTGTGTGTGTGTGTGTGTGTGTGTGTGTGTTACAGTGTTCACTAGCTCACTGGCTCTATGGAATGTTCATCACATGAGAAACACACACATGATGAGTGAGATAGAGAGAGGAGGAGAGACGGGGGGAGGAGGAGGGAAAGAAAGAGGGAGAGAGTGATACATATAAAGAGAAAAAAGGGGAGGGAGAGAGGTGGGAAGGATAGAGAGAGAGAGAAGGGGAGAGATAGAGGGGGCAGGGGGAGGTAGAGAAAGAGAGGGAGAGAGATACATATAGAGAAAGAGGGGATAGAGAGAGAGAGGGGAGGGAAAGAAAGAAGGAGAGAGTGATACATAAAAAGAAAGAGGGGAGAGAGAGAGATATACCCAGGATAGAGAGAGAGAGAGAGGGAGAGAGAGAGGGAGCGGGAGAGGGAGAGAGAGAGAGAGAGAGAGAGAGAGAGAGAGAGAGAGGATAGAGAGAGAGAGAGGAGAGAGAGAGAGAGAGAGTGATGCACATAAATAGAGAGAGGGGGAGGAGGGAGAGAGAGAGAGTGGGGGGTGTACATATAATCAAAGATAGAGTGGGGGAGAGAGAAAGGGAAAGGGTTAGAAAAGGGTAAAAAAAACTGTGTGTGTGTAACTTCTCATTCATTCATTCCTCTGTTTATTTTATTTCGTTTCATTTTTTGTCAGGAGGGGTGTGGTGTACCAGTACAAACACACACTCAAAGTGTTACACTACACCTTGCAATACACAAACACACACAAAAATGTCTAAGTTTCAACACCCAACACCCAACACCCAACACACACCCAACTGTCTTCAAGAGCACCTACTGACTACATGAGACACTACTCCACTCACTTCTGTCTATTGGCCACTAGAGGTCGCTCATCTTTGCTTTTACACACATTTTCTGAACGTCTGTGTGTGTGTGTGTGTGTGTGTGTGTGTGTGTGTGATACATTTGACTAACACATTGCTGTACAAGTACAGTATCTTCACTTTCTCTGATAACCTGATGGCCACATCACAGAAAACCTTAAAAGGCACACACACACACACACACACTTCTCTTAGCTCACGTGTGTGTGTGTGTGTGTGTGTGTATGTGTGTGTGGCAAAGCTGGATTGAGACTCAATAAGGGGCTTTGCACTGAGTTGATCCCAGATCCCTGAGAGAATCCAGCCAATGTTAAGATGCTGGTCTCAGCCACACACACGCGCACGCACGCACACACACGCACGCACACACACACACACGCACACAAAATGTTGTGACCATTTTTACTGTGTAAATTATTCATTCTGAATTCATACAGCTTCAATCAAATAAATGATTGTAGATTTTGAGTCTCTGATTTAACTATTCGTCTGTTAATCCAGTAATTAGTTTTGAGAATCCTACACCTTTTGTTTTAAAGTGTATGTGTGTGTGTGTGCGTGTGTGTGTGTGTGTGTGTGTGTGTGTGTGTGTGTGTGTGTGTGTGTGTGTGTGTGTTTTGTTTAAAAGTAAAAATGTGGGGTTTGATCAGCTTGGGACAGTTTTTATGACTTAAAAGGGAGTTGGACTGGGGGCCAAAGGGTGAGCAAGGCACCTAACCCCCAAACTGCTCCCCGGGCGCTGTATAACGGCTGCCCACTGCTCCGTGTGTCTTACTGGGAATAACTCTGTCTGGGATCACTCTTATTGGGAATAACTTCATCTGGGATCACTAACTGGATGATGGAGAGAAAGTGAAAACAACTCTCTCTCTCTGTGTGTGTGTGTGTGTGTGTGT
>JAODXP020000021.1:38065319-38085319 GCA_027497455.2 Sardinella longiceps | reverse complement strand
GACTGACATAATTGACTCCTCCCACATTTCTCCAATCCCAGCGTTCAGGAAGTCCAGCTGCCAGCTTGGCCATCTCATTGGATACAGGAGCAGGGCGAACACGTCTAAACACACACACACACACACACACACACACACACACACACAAACACCACATTAGATCATACCCATCTCATTGGATACAGGAGCAGGGCGAACACGTCCATACACACACACACACCATCTATGTCAAGTTCAAGAGAAGATCAAACTGCATAGGGTGGGTGGGTGAGTGAGTGAGTCTTACTGTGGGATGTGTGAGCGTGGTCCCCCTGCTCTGTAGATCAGCTCCTGGAGAGTGTGTGTCTGAGTGTGTGTGTGTGTCTGAGTGTGTGTGTGTGTGTGTGTGTGTGTGTGTGTGTGTGTGTCTTACTGTGGGATGTGTGAGCGCGGTCCCCCTGCTCTGTAGATCAGCTCCTGGAGTGTGTGTATCTGAGTGTGTGTGTGTGTGTGTGTGTGTGTGTGTGTGTGTGTGTGTGTGTGTGTGTGTGTGTGTGTGTGTGTGTGTGTGTGTGTGTGTGTGTGTGTGTCTCTTACTGTGGGATCTGTGAGCGTGGTCCTCCTGCTCTGTAGATCAGCTCCTGGAGTGTGTGTGTCTGAGTGTGTGTGTGTGTGTGTGTGTGTGTGTGTGTGTGTGTGTGTGTGTGTGTGTCTTACTGTGGGATGTGTGAGCGCGGTCCCCCTGCTCTGTAGATCAGCTCCTGGAGTGTGTGTGTCTGAGTGTGTGTGTAGCTGCTGGCTGTCCAGGACTTCTGGGCGGCGTTGATGGCCTCCACAAACTCCTCTGTGGCCTTGTAGGTCTGCTGCAACAAACTGGACAACCACACACACACACACACACACACACACACACACACACACACACACACACACACAACTAAAGCATTAGAGTGTACATGAAACATGTTTGAAGATCATATTATGTTGTTCTCTGAACTTGTCTAACGTCAACAAGCCATGACAAACACTGCAGCCTTGCAGTGTGTGTGTGTGTGTGTGTGTGTGTGTGTGTGTGTGTGTGTGTGTGTGTGTGTGTGTGTGTATATTGGGTTTACTCTTTATCGTTATTTTACTCTTTATCGTTATTTTACTCTTTATGTTATTTTTCATATCTGCAGACACGTAGTGGTGACTATTGGAGGTCAGGAGGACATTATTAATATATAAATTAAAGAAAGTTAAAGTACATCAGACATGTAAGGCTCAATAAATAAAAAATGGATAAAGTTGAAGTACATTAGATAAGTAAAGGTAAACAAATAAGACTTACAAACTTTTTTGAAAAATCCAACATGTTTATCCCCTCTAACTCATGTGACTCAAGTGTCCCAGTCCAGGTGTTTATTCTGATAGCGCTCTCACACACATCACACAGTACAGTCTGAACAGCGAGTAAAAACTCTGCCTGCCGTCCTCCCACCTCCTCCGCACACATACGCACACGGACACAAGAACGCGCACGCGCACACACACACACACACACACACACACACGCACGCGCACACACACACCTAAGGAGAATGGGGTTAAATAAGGACACCTGACCCAACAACAACAGCTTTGAATTTCCCACAACACTGATATCTCAAAGAACAGAAATGTCCAGAGGAAAAGATATCAACATGCTGAAATCGGTGTCCCTGGACTTGATTGAACCCTAAAAGTGATGAAATCTGTTACATAATGAGCCACTGATGCGTATATAAGAGGGTGTCTCAGTAATGTAGACTCACACACCTCTACTACCACCACTACTCCTGTGTGTGTGAGAGAGAGAGAGTTGGTAAAGATGAGGGCCATTATCATAATCATCCCACTGCTGGTGCTGCTGTTGTCCATGTGTGGAGCTCAGACTCAGAGCACCCAGACTGAAGTTCAGACAGAGAGCCAGAGCACTGGGGCTGCTGCTGCTGATGATGAAGTCACTACCCAGCTGGACGTCTCTGCTGAGCTCAGGGAACTCAGAGACATGGTGGTGGAGCTGAGAGTGCTGCTGACTGTCACCCAGAATGAGCTACAGAACACCAAATCACTGCTGTACAACGTGGAGACAGAGAATGATGCTCAAAACAAAGAGATAGCTGTACTGAGGACCAAACTGTCCGCCAGTGAGACTGAGGTGGAGAAACTGAAGAAAGAAAATGCAGCCCAAGAGACCAGACTGTTAGCCAGTGAGACTGAGGTGGAGAACCTGAAGATGGAAACTGCAGCCCAAGAGGCAGAGCTGACAGCAGTGAAGACCAGACTGTCAGACACTGAGACTGATGTAGTGAATCTGGAGAGAGAGATCACACAGCAACCCAAGGTGGCATTCTCAGTAGGTCTGACTGACTCAGGATACATAGAGTCTGGGAGTACTGACATGAACTTGGTCTTCACTAAAATCTTCACCAATGTTGGCCAGGCCTACAGCAGCATAACAGGCTTCTTCACAGCTCCAGTCAGGGGAGTCTACTACTTCAGATTCACTGTCAGGGATGACCTAAGCTCACGCTCTGTGGATATCATGATGTATAAGAATGGGGAGCGGCTCATGTGGTTAGATGAGTATGATACTGATGGTAATCCCACCTATCTGTCCAGTGGTTTGACTCTGCAGCTGGAGGTGGGAGATGTAGTCAACATGAGACTCCCTGCAGGCAACAGGCTCTTTGATAACAGTGATAATGACAGCACCTTCAGTGGCTTCCTGCTCTTTGCTCTCTGAGTGACACACACTGTTATCACCATTCTGATCATCATAAATAAAACATTATGAGCAAATGAACCAGTCTTGTTTTGTGTGTATTTTCACAAGAGGATCTTCCATTTAAACAATAATAAGTAACGTGTACTTCTGGCAAAGTGGCAAATCGGTCATGTGTTTTATCTACTGGTGCCATCATACATATAACAGGGTTCTTGCAGGTTTCAGTAAGTTATATTTAAGATCCTTTTCAGACCAATTTTGCACATAATATAAGATCAACGCGACCCATTACTAGGAACATTCAAATTCTCATACTGTATATTCATAGAAATCTTCTATAGCTTTATAGGCCTAGAGGGTTCCCACCATTATCACCATTCAAAACCATGACTTTAAAAGAAAACTTCCATGGTCTAATGACACCTACAAATATAGTCCATAATTCAGCCCTCAGGCAATTAACAAAAGTCAAACACAACTGTTGAGTGCTTGCTTTATTCAAGTCGGTATTAGTATTGGATTTCATCCAGAAGGTTTAAGCACCCAGTGTATATAACGCGGAGTGTTGAGGGCGCTTCCTTGACTTAAATCGTCTGACAGTCAAGAATGCTACAAGGATTTTTGGACTAAAGTAGTATAGGGCCCCATCATGCAGACGGCACACCATGTGTTCGCGACTGGCGCAAGCTGTCATTGCTATTTTGTGCGAGCGCATGGTTCATTTTTCTGTCAAGTAATTCCCGCTGTCTAATTAGCAAATGACTTTGTGTCCTCGAAGAGCGTGTCGAAGGTGTGGCTAGGCGCAAAGCACAACAGATGCTATTATCCTACAGATGCAGAAAAGGATCCGCCACTGACTGGGAAAAACCTGGTCATTCGTCAGTCACGCATTCCTGAAATGCTATTTTATGGGCGCACAACGCAATAGGTAATGCAGTCCTCGTTCCAGCATAACAATGAAGGCCACAACAATAATTATTACAATTGGAAAATCATTATGATGTACAGGAAGATGTGGTTAACCACAATTTATTAGCCTGCAACAGAAAACGCATGAGGAATTAAGAAAGGGGGACGTTAAATGCAGAATCAAGTTTACTTTCATTTTCGAATGAATATTCCGAGACATCTATTAGGAATAAAAGAGCTTCCTTCGTGTCTTGTGCAGCCTGTAGACATCAATTTAATATTACCAGACCAACTATTGACTGACTACTACTACACCTGACGTGTGAGCTTGCTAGCTATTCAATATTTTAATTTCTTTAAATGCACAAGGAGGAGTTCAGCTGGCGTGATAGCATTTCACCAGGCGCTTTGCGCTTTTCATTCTTAAAGGCAATCAGAGATTGATCTGTCATTGGTTATGTCTAAGTCCAACTTTTTGAAATTTGCGCTGGCACGAAGTTCATTTTCTGCGCTGTGAAAATGGCAAAATGCCGCCGGCATGCCCCCAAAACCAAATGCGCCATCCAGCAAACAACATTTGACATTGAGTCGTCAAAATAGGGCCCATACAGTCTAGTGTACTATAGCATGAAAACACCACACAGAACAGTATGGCACCATAAAAGCAAAGACAGAATGTAGTCAAGGAAAACAGACTGTATGTTATCTGCAATTGTTTCCATGGTTGAAATTAGTGCCGTCAGTTTAACAAGTTAAATAACGCGTTAACGCAAACCCATTTTAACGGCGTCAATTTTTTTAACGCACAATTAACGCATTTGACCCGCGATTCCCTAATATGGAATGTGAAAAAATATTTTCCCCATTCCAACACATACTGACGTTTCATTATGTTCTGTGTTTGTATTACTTGAAGTAGGCCTTCTGCTAACTCATGCCTTCACACGCACACGCATGTTGACGTTAACTCGCATGTTCGATATTTAGGTTGTTAATTGGCTAGAACATTAATATTGTCACTTAGAAATCTCTTTTGAAATGAATCCCCCCTATATCAGTTTCAAAATTGCAGCGCGAGTGAGAGAGGTGAAACCCAAACAGGTCAGAGAGAGAGAATGTTTGTGAGCGTCACTATTGCTTTACGCAGACGCATATATGCCTGAACATATGACCTCTTTCTCTCTCTCATCAAATCACTTCGTCATTAAAATGAGAGCTTCTTGCAGGCCAAATGGCAATAGGTAAAATGCATTTCAAAGGCAAAGTATGCTCATGCATTGTAGGTTTACTCATGACCATACTGCCATATTCATTGTTTTAATAGCCTGTTTAAAATACATTTTTATTTAAAGGGCAATCATCCATTTTTTTTTTTTTTTGTAAACTTGTGAACTAGCTACATAAAAGACAAACATCTCTCTGGCAGTATTCAAAGATGTTACATGTCTGATAGCAAAATTTGTTGCAATATCATGCTGTAACTAGGTTTTCTTTTACTTTGAGTTGTTCTTCACCCCCACCCATCCATGTTGATAACAGCATTAAAATGAAAATGAATAAAAAAATATGGGACAAAAAAAAAAAAAATCAAGGGATATTTAGAATAGAAAAAAAAATGTGATTAATAGTGATTAATTGTGGAGTTAACTATGGCATTAATGCGATTAATCGCAATTAAATATTTTAATCGCTTGACAGCACTAGTTGAAATCAATGAATTTCATCACTGACTGATGAAAGCGTGAAAAGGCATGAAAGGCTATCCCATTATTAGCATTCAATAGCCTGTCACTATATACTGTAGCCTATGATTTTTTTAATGGTAGCCCTGTAAGTATAAAATTACTTAAATAATTGTATGTGGGTGTTAAAACAAGAATAGATACAATTGGTGGTATCTATTTTTGTTTTAACATGCTAAAATCTGTGTCCCTGGACTTGATTGAACCCTAAAAGTGATGAAATCTGTTACATAATGAGCCACTGATGCGTATATAAGAGGGTGTCTCAGTAATGTAGACTCACACAACTCCACTACCACCACTACTCCTGTGTGTGTGTGTGAGAGAGACAGAGTGTTGGTAAAGATGAGGGCCATTATCATCATCATCCCACTGCTGGTGCTGCTGTTGTCCATGTGTGGAGCTCAGACTCAGAGCACCCAGACTGAAGTTCAGACAGAGAACCAGAGCACTGGGGCTGCTGCTGCTGCTGATGAAGTCACTACCCAGCTGGACGTCTCTGCTGAGCTCAGGGAACTCAGAGACATGGTGGTGGAGCTGAGAGTGCTGCTGACTGTCACCCAGAATGAGCTACAGAACACCAAATCACTGCTGTACAACGTGGAGACAGAGAATGATGCTCTACACACAGAGATGGCTGTGCTGAAGACCAGAGTGTCTGCCAGTGAGACTGAAACTGCAGCACAGACAACTGAGATAAACACCCTCAAGATGGCAAATGCAGCCCAAGAGACCAGACTGTCTGCCAGTGAGACTGAGGTGGAGAACCTGAAGATGGCAAATGCAGCCCAAGAGACCAGACTGTCTGCCAGTGAGACTGAGGTGGAGAACCTGAAGATGGAAACTGCAGCCCAAGAGACCAGACTGTCTGCCAGTGAGACTGAGGTGGAGAACCTGAAGATGGAAACTGCAGCCCAAGAGACCAGACTGTCTGCCAGTGAGACTGAGGTGGAGAACCTGAAGATGGAAACTGCAGCCCAAGAGACCAGACTGTCTGCCAGTGAGACTGAGGTGGAGAACCTGAAGATGGAAACTGAGGCAGAGCTGACAGCAGTGAAGACCAGACTGTCAGACACTGAGACTGATGTAGTGAATCTGGAGAGAGAGATCACACAGCAACCCAAGGTGGCATTCTCAGTAGGTCTGGGTGGAGGCGTAATTAATACTGGGAGTACTGACAAGAACTTGGTCTTCACTAGAATCATCACCAATGTTGGCCAGGACTACAGCAGCATAACAGGCTTCTTCACAGCTCCAGTCAGGGGAGTCTACTACTTCAGATTCACCGTCATGGATCACCTAACCTCACGCTATATGCATATCAAGATGCATAAGAACGGGGAGTGGCTGATGTATTTAAATGAGTATGATACTGATAGAGAGAACTCCTATGTGTCCAGTGGTTTGACTCTGCAGCTGGAGGTGGGAGATGTAGTCAACATGAGACTCCCTAGAGGCAACAGGCTCCATGATGACAGTAGGAATCACAACACCTTCAGTGGCTTCCTGCTCTTTCCTCTGAGTGAGACACACTACACTACTCAACACCATGCTGATCAATCATAAATAAAACACTATGAGCAAATTAACCACTCTTGTTTTGTGTATTTTTTCACAAAATTATCTTCCATTTATAAACAGTAATAACTAACGCATAATTCTGGTAAAGTTGCAGGTTGTTGCAAATGCTTTATCTACTGGTGCCATCATACAAATAATATTCTATGCATATTTTAATATTCTAATCCACACTGTACATCAACGCAATCCATCCATATGAACAAATGCCGTTTCTCAATCAGTGGGAGGAAAAGACTTTTTCTGCAATACTGGACTATGGTGATATTTTATATATGCATGATTTCTAACAGATGCAAATAAATCATGTGTACATTCAGTCTCATGCAGTACTAACATGTGTAACATGTGGTTGATAGGCTGAAGCATTGGCAGATTTTTCTGAGTGAGGCTAAACTGTGTCGATCTAAACAGCACTGATATGTGTTAACCTTGTGTCGCTTAATATGCACCTTTAATTTACATACACTCTTTCAGTTATTTCATGCATTTCTATTGGTTTCCCACTACGTGAAACGTAAAGTGACTTTTATTCTGACACGGAGATGAAGTGGATGCAGTTCAGATGTTGTATGCTTGGCAGTGGCCAATAAATGTTTCGAGTGAACGAAAAGTTAACGTGTGTTCCATTTAATATTAACATGGTAGCAGAGGATGGCTAATTACAAAGTACCACCAACTTTTAGCGAAGACAAACCTTACGAAACCTGGAAAAATGAAGTTGAGGTGTGGACGAGGGTCACAGAGCTTGGAAAAGAGAAACGAGCACTTGCGGTGGCTTTGGCGCTATCAGGGAGAGCGAGGGAAACGGCGATGGAAGTGCCGGTAGAAGATTTGAACAAGGAAGATGGTATGACAACTCTTCTCAAGGCACTTGATGGAATATTTATGAGAGAGGAAAAAGATCGAACGTATGAAGCATACTCGAACTTTGATCGAATTGTGAGAGATAGCAATGTCTCAATGACAGACTTCATAATTGACTTTGAACAGAGATACTCGCGGATGCGTAAGTACAAGATGGAACTTCCCGACGCTGTGCTAGCCTTCAAATTGCTAGACACTGCATGCTTAGAAGTAAAAGATCGCCAGTTGGCTTTAACAGCGTGTACAGAATTAACTTTTGTCTCGATGAAGTCGGCACTGAAGAGGATATTTGGAGGGAAGCAATCCGTTACAACTACGGGAATTAGTCAAGAAACTGCTTATGTGACGGAGCACAGGCAACAGAGAAGCAAACAGTGGTCAAAGAATGATCAACAAAAAACACCGCTGCCTGGTACAAACCCTCTGGACAGGTACGGGCGTAGGTCAAAATGTGCAGTTTGCCAAAGCACTTTTCACTGGGCTAAAGACTGCCCGCACAAGGATGACCAGGTAAAAATTACAGAGGATAGTAAAACGGACAATACTGAAGAGTGCAACGTTACTCTTTTTACCAAAGAGTCGCCCACTGAGGCAGAAATCTTTATGACTGAATGCTTTGGATCTGCAATAATAGATACAGCTTGCACACGCACTGTATGTGGAGAGGAATGGCTAGATAGTTATAAAGCAAAACTTAGCCAACGTGATCTTGATAGTTTGAAGAAAACAGAACAATGCAGTCATAGGCCATTTAAGTTTGGTGATGGAAAAGTGATACACTCTATAAGAAAGTTAAAAATTCCTGCAAAAATTGGACAAAGTCTAATGTCTGTGCTAGACATGGAGAATGATAAGGCTGTGATGTTCAACCAACCAGTGAAATTGGACTTTACAAGCTCTGGCCATTATTGTGTTAACATTATGGACAGAAAAGACAAAAATGTGAAGAATGATGACCATGTCCTTGTAGCTGTTGACGATACTTCAAATGAGCACAGGTTTGAGGATAAGGAATATCAGTGTGATGACGAAATACTGACTATCTCAGAAAAAAATGAACAAAGCAGAGAAACAAAAAATGCTTGTAAAACTCCATAGACAGTTTGGACATGCTTCATCTGACAGGCTAGTGAGACTGCTTGCTAGCTCGGGCAATAAAGACCCTGAATGTGTTGCCATGCTACAGAAAATTGTAAGTGAATGTGATACATGTCAAAGATTTGGCAGGACCCCACCAAAGCCAGCTGTGGGCCTACCCCTAGCATCTCAGCACAATGAAACTGTTGCAGTAGACTTGCATGAACTTGAGCACAGTGTGTGGTATCTTCACATTATTGATCAGTTCACAAGATTTAGTGCAGGAAGCATTCTGACTACTAAGACTGGATCAGAAATAGTGAAGCATTTAATACATGACTGGATAAGCGTGCATGGCCCACCTCAGAAATTGTATAGCGACAATGGAGGAGAGTTCAACAATGATGAGGTTAGAGACATGGCAGAGAATTTCAACATAGAAGTGAAGACTACAGCCGCATACAGTCCGTGGAGTAATGGACTTCTAGAACGACACAACCACACACTGACTGAAATTATCACAAAGGTGAGAGCAAGTAATAGCTGTGACTGGGCTACTGCATTGGACTGGGCACTTATGGCAAAGAACACCATGCAAAATGTTCATGGTTACAGTCCTCATCAGTTGGTGTTTGGGCAGAACCCAAACCTGCCCTCTGTGCTGATCGACAAGCCCCCGGCTTTAGAGGGCACCACTAAAAGTGAATGGGTAGCCAAACACATCTCTGCTTTACATGCAGCAAGAAAAGCATTTACAGAGGCAGAATGTTCAGAAAGAATAAGAAGAGCATTGCGCAAACAAGTACGCAACACAGATGAGAAATATGAAATGGGCGATAAAGTGTACTACAAGAGAGTGGACTGTCCACAGTGGAAAGGACCAGGAGTTGTGATTGGTCAAGATGGAGTAGTTGTCTTTGTCAGACACGGAGGAACCTGTGTAAGGGTACACAACCTCAGACTCAGAAAAGTTAGCACTGATGAAAAATCTGAAAATGACACTGAACAAGAAAAAGAGTTACCACAAGCAGCTGATAATAACATTGATATTGATGATTTCACTGAAAATTCCGGAAATATGGAGAAAAGACAGGAAATGACTGGACCTACTGATAATGGCATAAATGACACAGAAACTGAACACGCAGGGACAAGCACAAGTACACAGAGGACATCACGGCATGCTGTTGATGGTGTAGAGACTCATAACAGAGAACAGATGATTGATGTCCATCTGAAAACAGGACAAGTTTTAAAATACAGAGACCATGACACAGGGACGATACACAGAGCAGAAGTTCTCGGGAGAGCTGGAAAAGCTACAGGTAAATTTAAAAACTGGTACAACTTGCGGCTTGTTGAACCCAATGATATTGCAGGTCAAGCAAATTCAGTTGATGTATCAAAGTTAGAAGACCTTCAGATAGAACCTGTCATCACTGAAACGAGAATTATTAGCACAGATGAAAGTGAGGATGTATGGATGACAAGAGATGTGTCATTTGACCAGGCCAAACAAGTTGAGATGACAAGTTGGAGGGACAATAATGTGTTTGAAGAAGTTCAGGATATGGGACAAAAGAGCATCTCCACTAGATGGGTGTGCACCCTTAAGGAGTCGCTCACTGGATTGATACCGAAAGCAAGATTAGTAGCAAGAGGTTTTGAGGAGATTGAAGTGTCAGAGTTACAAAAGGATTCACCAACATGCTCCACAGAGTCTCTCCGCTTACTTGTGTCAGTAATCTGTCAAAGGCAATGGACTCTTCATTCTATGGACATAAAGTCTGCATTCCTACAGGGAACTGAACTCTCACGTGACATTTACATAAAACCCCCTCCTGAGGCCAAATGTGAAGGAATACTATGGAAACTCAAAAAGTGTGTGTACGGTTTGGCAGACGCCTCACTGTACTGGTACAACAGAGTGAGAGAAATAGTGTTGCAAGCAGGAGGCAAAATGTCCAAAGTAGATCCTGCTGTCTTCTATTGGACAGATCAAGATTGTAAGGTCAGTGGGGTACTTGCCTGTCACGTTGATGACTTCATATGGGGAGGTACACAAGATTTCTCCAAAACTGTAATACCACACCTTCGGTCAGTTTTTCAAGTTGGACGTGAGGAAGATCATAATTTCTGTTATGTGGGCATAGACTTTGTTACTGCAGGCCAAAATGTTAAAATGCACCAAGAGAACTACACTCAACACATGCAGCCAATACATGTGGATCCCTCAAGAGCTGTAAAGCATGACTCCTCTCTCAATGAAGAGGAAAAGAACCATCTTAGGTCAAAGATCGGTCAGATTCTCTGGGTAGCGAGACAAAGCCGGCCAGACATCATGTTTGATGTTAGTAACTTGGCATCCAAACTAAAAGATGCAACTGTGCAAACAATCCATGAGGCAAACAGAATAGTGTGCAAACTTAAGTCCAAGAAAGTAGTTCTAAACTTTCAACACTTGGGACGAGACGACGCTCTCAAGATTGTTGTGTTCAGTGATGCCTCATTTGGAAATCTTCCAGATGGAGGCACTCAAGGCGGACATTTGATTGTTCTGATGGGTGAAAATGGAAAGTTCTCACCACTGTCTTGGCAGTCAAAGAGAGTAAAGAGGGTGGTGCGAAGCACCCTTGCTGGAGAGACATTGGCAATGTCTGATGGAATTGATAACAGCATGTTTCTTGCCACATTGTTCTCTGAACTGTTCAAAGGAGATGCTGAACACACGCCACCTATAACCTGTGTCACAGACAATCATTCCCTTGCTGATGCACTGCGGTCAACAAAGTCTGTCTCAGAGAAAAGACTACGCCTGGAGATAAGCAGCATTAAAGAACTGTTACAAGCACAGAGGGTTGAGCGTGTTCTGTGGTACAACACAAAAGAACAACTTGCAGATTGCCTAACAAAAAAGGGGCATCAGCTCATCAGTTGCTAAAGGCACTGAGTGAAGGACAATGGAAACTTGGATAAACTGACTACCTGTAGATACTTAAGTTCTGAAACAAACTTAAACTTAAATTGTTACTGATTACACTGGTTTCAGGTGATATTGATTTCACTGTGTAAAAGAATGTGTTTTTTTTTTTTGTTTTTTTTAAGAACAGAGTGAGTTTGTTAACCTTGTGTCGCTTAATATGCACCTTTAATTTACATACACTCTTTCAGTTATTTCATGCATTTCTATTGGTTTCCCACTACGTGAAACGTAAAGTGACTTTTATTCTGACACGGAGATGAAGTGGATGCAGTTCAGATGTTGTATGCTTGGCAGTGGCCAATAAATGTTTCGAGTGAACGAAAAGTTAACGTGTGTTCCATTTAATATTAACATTATGGAACGGTGGTGAAACTCTTGAACAGAAAAACGAGATTAACAAATTGTATGCTGAAGGGAAAATGAAAAAATAAATAAGGTGGTCTTAGCTGGGAAGTTATTCAAAGTAAAACCTAGAACCGCCACTGTGTGTGTGTGTATGTGTGTGTGTTTATTTATGTCTGTTTGTTTCCTAGGTAAATGAGGACATACAGTAGTGTGTGTGTGTGTGTGTGTGTGTGTGTGTGTGTGTGTGTGTGTGTGTGTGTGTGTGTGTGTATTTTATGTGTGTACTGTATATTTCCCAGGTAAATGTGTGTTTTGCACAATATGCATGTGCGTGGTTATTGTAGGTGTGTGTGTGTTTATTGTTTCCTACTGTGTTTGTCGAAGTGTTCGTTTGTTTGTAGTAGTTGTTAGTTAGTTTTGTAGGTTTGCTCACTGGACTCAAACCTTTTTCAAAACAACCTCTACCTAATATTTTGTAGCCAGAGCCGTTCTCGCCGCACTCGGGTCTCGAACAGGGTACCCCGTCAACTGCAACAAACCTACGGCATGGGAGTCGAACGCTCTAACCAGGCTTCCAACTCAGTGGCTGGAAATGTTCTTGCAGGACTTGCAGATTTACACGTCAGCTAGCCCCGCTAGTTAGCATCCATTACACTGACACCTAATGCTATAGGGCTCCAACAATGGAACAATGTAAGAAAATAGTAGGGCCCTATGGATTCCGCAAAACTGAAAACACGGGCCGAATCATGGAATCACAACATTAAAACGGAATTTTAAGATAAAAACGGAATTTGCTATTTTGTGAGTTGACATATAAATATACGTTCATAAAACAATATATTCTAGATTTCTATTCTACAAACTCCACAAAACATCCCACTGATCTGCAAAATCTTCAGATTGTTATGCACACTGTAACAATCACGTTCACCATGTGAGTTTGTAGCCTACAGTGCTACGCACAACCTTTCTATGCGTAGCCCAGCTAGTTCTTTCGGAACTACGGAATCTGGAAAAAAATAAAACGGAATTTGAGAAAAAATAAAACGGATTTCATAGGGCCCTAAAATAGTACCATAGCTTAGAACACACACACACACACACACACACACACACACACACACACACACAGCAAACACACACACAGACTAACTGGTGGTCGGGTTGTGTGAGGTGGGGGTTCTTGTGTACTCAGGGCTCATTACTATACCTTAGCGCGCGCACACACACACACACTTACCGGTGGTGGGGTTGTGTGAGGTGGGGATCCTGTCTACTCGGGGGTTGAGGGCTCAATACTTTAGCTAAACGCGCGCGCGCGCACACACACACACACACACAGACTAACCGGTGGTCGGGTTGTGTGAGTTGGGGGTTCTTGTGGACGCGGGGGTTGAGAGCGGTGACCTTCTTGCCGGTGAAACAGGCCCAGTTGTTCCCCAAAGAGTCGTGCACCCAACCTGGCAACGTCTGATCACAGTAACTCACCAC
This sequence comes from Sardinella longiceps, assembly GCA_027497455.2. NCBI lineage: Eukaryota > Metazoa > Chordata > Actinopteri > Clupeiformes > Clupeidae > Sardinella > Sardinella longiceps. Next base: position 38,071,596 of record JAODXP020000021.1, on the reverse strand, counting down.
CTCAGAGCCGTGCTGGTCATACTGTAAATACAAACACAAGGGTGTTAGAGGTGTGTGTGTGTGTGTGTGTGTGTATACACGTCTGGTCACAGTAGCTCACAACCACAGAGCCATGCTGATCATACAGAAAACACAAGCACACGCACGCGCACACACACACACACCACACACACACACACACACACACACACACACACACACACACACACACACACATCCCTTGAAGCCAAACTAAACCACTTGTAGTCAGACAGGACCACCTCAAAGCCATCTCACACGAACTAGAGATGTCCCGATCCGATATTTAGATCGGATCGGCCGCCGATATGAGCAAAAAATGCATATCGGGATCGGATCTGCAAGCGCAAAAAATGCCGATCCAAACTCCCGATCCATTTTTTTTTCTCGAAATCCGTTCCGGGTTCACCGCGCACCGCGCATTATTCAGATAATCCATTCCAGTTTTTGCTGTGTGTTTCCCTACCATCCGGTCCTTATTTTCCAGCACAGGAGCAGGCTGACACCTGAGCATGTCGAGATGCTTGTCTTTGTAAAAAAGAATCTGCCCATCATGCTGGGGCTGCATGCAGGGCAAACAGTTGAAATACATTGCAGTTCGCCAGTTTTTGTTCGTTTTTATATGTTTTTTCACCGTATTTCAAGTTTTAAAATGGTCAAACGGTGTGCAGGGGGTACAATAGATATAAAGTTGGGCAGAGACGTTGACTAGCGTTAGCTAACTTTAGCTAATGTTAACGTTAGCGAAAGTTAGCTAACGCTAGTCAACGTCTCTGCCCAACTTTATGTCCTAGCTGCGTTGTTCATCATGTAACTTTGTTTGATGGGAGTTTATTGGTCTCTTATACTCTAGCTTTTGTACAGTGGTTGTCCAAAGGGCTCTTGTTAAACTAACATTAACGTCTATCTTGTCCGAAATGGCGACGGCAATGAGATAAGGTTTATCATTTTTACACTGGGACCCTTACATTGTTGCGTGTAACTTTAGCTTTTCATCGACTTGCTAAAAGACAAAATTATTAACATAACGATAATCCTCTAGAGCATAGCTAAGGCCCTTTTGATGACTTCGAGATGATATCTTATCTTTCTGTCTCCAAAAGCCATCAATTACCTCCTGAGAAATCTCTTTGACTGTAACACTTGAAATAGCGCCGGTCACCGAATGTCCGATTGTTTGTCCGAGTGAGTGGAGGGGCGTGACTTAGTCATAGGTCAATTGAAGGGAGTGTGTAGATGGAGATGAGGAGAGGAGAGGAGAGAGAAGGGAAGAGGGGAGGAGATGAGATTGGGGAGTAGAAGGCATTTGCTTTGAAATAGTTTACTATACAGTATTTGCACTGTTTTGCACTGCTGTCTCCACTGTTTTGGTTTACACTTGTTCAAGAGCTCAGCACTGATGAGTTCAAGAGGACTTATGCTGTTAATAGACTGTTAAACTCAGGTTGTGTTTGCTTAATACAATGTACAATATGATCTGCACTTGTGGCTTAAAAGTTAAAAGGCTTGAAAGTAAAGTTGTGGTTATGCCATTTCTGTTTGCTATTTATCATTTTGTTTATTTTGTGTTGATTTATTGAATAAATAGGTGAATAAAGAGGTCAGTTTCTCGTTACCAACTAATGTGTAGTATTCAAATGTACCTAATTCAGCTGGCTAGTTATTATCAAGAGTAAAACCCTTTTCAACGTGAGTCTGACAACAAAGTAAGTTGGTTAAATGACTTAAAACTTTAATACATGCTCAGCTAGGCCGGTATCGGTATCGGGAGATATCGGTATCGGATCGGAAGTACAAATAAATATCGGTATCGGATCGGAAGTGCAAAATCCTGGATCGGGACATCTCTAACACACACACACACACACACACACACACACACACACACACCTTGAAGAAGCCAAACCACTTGTAGTCAGACAGGACCACCTCAAAGCCATCACACACACACACACACACACACACCTTGAAGAAGCCGAACCACTTGTAGTCAGACAGGACCACCTCAAAGCCATCACACACACACACACACACACACACACACACACACACACCTTGAAGAAGCCGAACCACTTGTAGTCAGACAGGACCACCTCAAAGCCATCACACACACACACACACACACACACACACACACACACACCTTGAAGAAGCCGAACCACTTGTAGTCAGACAGGACCACCTCAAAGCCATCACACACACACACACACACACACACACCTTGAAGAAGCCGAACCACTTGTAGTCAGACAGGACCACCTCAAAGCCATCACACACACACACACATACATACACACACACACACACACACACACACACCTTGAAGAAGCCGAACCACTTGTAGTCAGACAGGACCACCTCAAAGCCATCACACACACACACACACACACACACACACACACACACACACACACACACACACACACACCTTGAAGAAGCCGAACCACTTGTAGTCAGACAGGACCACCTCAAAGCCATCACACACACACACACACACACACACACACACACACACACACCTTGAAGAAGCCGAACCACTTGTAGTCAGACAGGACCACCTCAAAGCCCTGGTTGTAGATGAGGGTGAAGAATCCGGAGTTTCCCAGATCATCAGCAGCCACAGAGAGTTTCTCCAGATGCACCGTCACCGTCTTCACCCCAGGACCTACACACACACACACACACACAGGAAAAATGCATTCACACACACAAGCAGAGGTTAATGCTAGTGTGCTTATACACACACACACACACAGGAAAAATGTATACACACACACACGCAGAGTTTAATGCTAGTGTGCTTATGCTTATACACACACACACAAAGTAAAATTGTATTCACACATATGCAGAGATTGATAGAAGCCCTGCATGTCTAGACACCCTTAAGAGCAACAGGAAATGTTAAGAGTTGTTTTCATTGGAATTTAATTCCATAGGCAGTAAAATGCACTAATAAGCCTGTTTGAACAACCCTGCAAGCTGAGGCCACTAACGTTACTCTCGTTTAAGTACTACTGAGTAAGGAACTGCATTTCAGCTGAGACCACTAACGTTACTCTCGTTTAAGTACTACTGAGTAAGGAACTGCATTTCAGCTGAGGCCACTAACGTTACTCTCGTTTAAGTACTACTGAGTAAGGAACTGCATTTCATGCCTTACTTAACATTGAGTATTATGATGTTCCTGAACATGGAATAGGAAGTGTGTAGACCAGGGTGAGCAAGCGCGTCATTTTAGCCGGGGACGCCGGGGATATGTCCCAGGGACTTTTTGTTATGACAGATTTTGTCCCCATCACTATTGACAATTTAAAATAACATGTCATTAACAGAAAATCTCTAATGCCAGGGCTACGATATCCACGCGAATAGCCTACAAGGAAAGTTGTCTCGCTTGCGCAATTAATAACGTTGGATCAGCAGCGCTCATATAGAATTCCTCCACTGCCAGAGAATTTTCAAAAATAAAGCCAATCTCACTTAAGGCAAAAAAAAAAAAAAAAAAAGGTCAGGCAAGGTCTAAACAACAGCTGTGCTCATCTAGACTTGGTGTAAAGTCAGATTTTCCCTAGGCCTTATGCGCAAATTCTAACATTTACTTTGTGGTAGCCTGTCTCAGTTACATACTGTACAAGATCAGAGATAGACTACTTCTGCGTGTTCATGTAGGCTAAAGTCTGAATCGAAGACTAGTGACTTTGGTGAAGTTATAGGAACTTACCGCAAGCTTTTGTTTGAAGACGCATCAGCTGGGGAAGTAGCGTCTTTTAACCGTTCAGCCCGACGTTTGTTGACCAAGAGATTAACGTTTTGTTTGGGACTTAAATTGCTATCAAACTGTGTGGTTACAATCATTTACATTGGGACTAATAGAGCAGTTAGTTCATATGAACCATTGAGTTTGTTTTCGAGATGTTTAATGACTTTTAAAAGCATAACTTTCGCAGCGTCATTCTGCATCACTGGCCGGGGCAGCTATTTTTCTATTGAATTAGTCCCGTACATTTTCTGCCTATTATTATTCTTTGGAAAGGTTTGGCAGGTGATGGGAACAAGAGTGAGAGACTTGCAGCACGATCAGTTTTCAGTAAGCCTATTTCAGTGCATTAACGGTAAACATTTTAGCGATTTCCTTGCACATTAGGCAATGCAATGTATACCGACACTTTTGAAACAACGCAAAACGTCCCAAGAATTATTTCACAGCAAGTAAAGTCGCCGTCAACCGTTAAGTCTAGCCTGTTCTAGTTCAAGTGATATGCCTGGTTCAATCGTGAACAAAGACGACATCACCTCAAAGGAAGGAAATCTGCGAAGGGAATTTAATGCAGACGCAAAGCCTAGAGCATAGCCTCTTGTTCCCTTCACCTTCCATTGCGCTCACGTGTGCGCAAGATATGGACAAGTTATGGACCGGATGGTTCAATTGTAGGCCTAAGGGAAGGTGTTATAAATGTATTTTAATTCTCACAAACCGCGCGAATCTAACGCAATGCGGATGATTATTTCCACAATTTTATGAATTTATAAATCACCATTTATTTAAAAAAAAAAAACGTTTCCACACTTAAGTTGGTTATTAAATAATTTACCATCGATATGTAGGCTACTCAGACAGACCAGTAGAGCTGATTTATGTCTTATAATAACGAATGTACAATAATTGGCTAATAAAAAGTGGAGATGCAAAGATTTCAGCTGCTGTAGCCTAACCTAAACGACTGCTCCCTGTGGCTAAACTACTGCTCCCTGTTGGCCTAAACGATGGCAGGGGGGCCTAAACGACTCTTGCCTAAACGCAAAAGGCCTAATCGCCCTTCTCCCATACACCGTATTTATCCAAATGTATCCACTTTCACTTTCGGTTCCCAGACCAACGAAGCAACATGTTTTTACTGTCAACAAACAAACATTCTGTTTCTATATGCTTTCCACTGGACTGGGATCATGTTAATTATTTTTCCGTCACATTACAAGCTTTATTTTACGTTATAGCCTAGGTCTGAGATCTGCCGAGAGAGCGCAGCAGATTGCAAGCGCTACTCGCGTGCGCAAAGCTGTCCGAACATAAATTCCTCACGTATCACCTAGATAGGCCTAATAGTTTTTTTTTGTTTTTTTTTTGCGAGAAGATAGGCTTACATGTTGCAATTTTGTATAGACAGAAGCATAAAAGAAACATTAAGAAATTTATATCCCCAGCACTTTGGAACCATGCTGTATATCAGTGTTTTTGTCCCCAGCACTTCAGAAACCAAACTGACGCCCTTGAGGGTGAGTGTCTGGAGGTTTATTTCGGAAAGGCCGAACACACACGCACAATAACACACAATAACAGTGTGTGTGTGTGTGTGTGTGTGTGTGTGTGTGTGTGTGTGTTTGATGCATTTAGTTTCAAGAGTCTAACGTTAGTGCGTTTCCGTGTTTGGGCCGTGCGCACTCACACCTTCACGCACTCACTCACACACACACACACACACACACACACACACACACTCACTCACTCACTCACACACTCTCTCTCTCTCTCTCACTCACTCACTCACTCACCCATCTGCGAGCAGTTGACGCTCCGGTCTTTACCGCCCTCCGACACCTGAAACATCCACGTGCCCACCAGGTCTTCGAAGGAGCAGTTGGCAGGTGTGTCGCCCCTCGCGCCACCGGCTGTAAACAGTGCGAGCGCGCACAACAGCAAGCCCACGTTCCCCTTCATCACCGCACGGCTCGAGCTCACACTCACCGGAGAAGACAAAGACAATAACGTTAGGACACAGATAAACTCACGCGGTCACTGTGTTGTTTGCCTTCGGTGGTAACGGTAGCCCCCGACAGATACGGACTAACGTTTGTCTCGGTGTTGCTTCTCCTTCAGCCGCCCTTCACACTGACGCAGCAGTTTGGGTCGGTTGGGTTTGGAGGGCTGACTGACTTTGGCCCGTGTGTTTGTGTGTGGAGGGACGTTCCTTCCTTCCCTTGTGCAACTGCACCGTGCTTCCCGTTGATCATATGACCTGCTGCTGCGGTTGGTCATGTGACCTTCCAGCTGCTCGTTTGCGGAAACGATATCGCTGAGAAGAGCGGTAAAAACTAGACGGTAAACCTCTACCGCACGTACTCACAGAATCTCGCGGGTACTGTTACAGTTACAAAACCCAATAAAAACAACGGGGGGGGGGGGGGGGTTAAGTATTATTATTATTAGGTATATATTAGTAGGTCGTTTGGCATTGTTACTTGGCACCCGACATAACGG
>JAODXP020000021.1:38012772-38015272 GCA_027497455.2 Sardinella longiceps | reverse complement strand
TCTATTAAAATATCTCTATCTTCTAACTCTATAGAATTCTCTATAGGTTATAATTCTATACACACTCAAACACATTGACACACACACACACACTCAAACACACTGACACAAACACACACACACATACATACAAACACACACACACACACACACACACACACACACGTTTATGTAGTCATGGTAGTCCTTGCCCATCTTCTTATAGTTCATAATCTCATACCTACACACACACACACACACACACACACACACACACACACACGTTTATGTAGTCATAGTAGTCCTTGCCCATCTTCTTATAGTTCATAATCTCATACCTACACACACACACACACACACACACACACACACGTTTATGTAGTCATAGTAGTCCTTGCCCATCTTCTTATAGTTCATAATCTCATACCCACACCACACACACACACACACACACACACACACACACACACACACACGTTTATGAAGTCATAGTAGTCCTTGCCCATCTTCTTATAGTTCATAATCTCATACCTACACACACACACACACACACACACACACACACACGTTTATGTAGTCATAGTAGTCCTTGTCCATCTTCTTATAGTTCATAATCTCATACCTACACACACACACACACACACACACACACACACACACACAAACATGCACACACACACACACACACACAGACACACACAAAATTAGCGTGCCTCTCGCGCCCGCATGTGATCTCTATCCTGGATCCTGCTTGGAACAGCGGGCACAACAGAAGTTTTGCAACAAAATATTAGTTTAGCAATGGAGTTATTAGTTTATGAGGTAACTGACAATTCAGTCCTCACCACCCCAAACTACCAAGCTCTCACCACCCGAAAAAAGCAATATAATATTTCGTCTGACATTACAAGAAATAACTGGCAGATACTTAAATTAATGTGATAGACTGGAATTGATTAAAAATAACAACGGGGAAAATAAATTCAAAGCAGACTGAACATGGCTTCTTTATTTTAGCGATTTTCTAGTTCAACATGTCTTGGGATGGAATGTGAACGTCATCTTTGATTACATCCAGTAATTGAATAACAGGTGTGGTAGCCTATTGCTGTTTAATTTGTATCGTCGGATGATTTCTTCTTAGCTTAATTAGAAAAGAGTAATTCTCGAGGCAAACATGTATCTGCTCCCAAACATTTACCTGTCTTCATCTTGTTCGGATCACTGCTGCCATTAAACAAAGTACATTTTCACACAAAAAGGATTTGCGCTTGGTTTAGACCTGCTTTGAGGAGACGGTATTTGCCTCACGCAAAATACAGACGCGCTCTTACGGGCAGTCTTAGTAAATACCACAGAATACGTAATTAGATGCAGTCTGCGCATAGGCCTGGCCTACCATCCCACTCCCCTCCCTCAAGCGCAGCTTGTGATTTCAGACGCAGCTTTGCGTTTTCAGGCACTGCGTCCTCTCTGTAAATAAGACTGCGTTGGCCAACACAGTCTTTTGCCATCGCAAAACGGATGATAAATCTACCCCTGGATGTTTAGATTCATCTGTGGCTACATCACAGACTGGACTGTTAGTGTAGCCCCTGCCTACCTACACACACACACACACACACACACACACACACACACACACACACACATACAAACATTAACAGACTGGACTGTTAGTGTAGCCCCTACACACACACACACACACACACACACACACACACACACACATTAACAGACTGGACTGTTAGTGTAGCCCCTGCACACACACACACACACACACACACACACACACACACACACACATTAACAGACTGGACTGTTAGTGTAGCCCCTGCACACACACACACACACACACACACACACACACACACACACACACATTAACAGACTGGACTGTTAGTGTGATTGTTGTCAACTTTCTGCAATGTTTTTTTTAATGGTAGTGGGGGGGCCATGGCCACTGCTTGTGCCCAGGGCCCAGAATTTGGTATTACACCCCTGCACACACACACACACACACACACACACACACACACACACACACACACACAGACACATTAATGTAGTTACATTAATCGGCATTAATGCATTTAGCAGACGTTTTTATCCAAAGCAACTTACATTGGTCAGCCAAGGGGGGCAATCTCCCCTAGAGCAACTTAGGGTTAACTGCCTTGACTGTGTGTGTGTGTGTGTGTGTGTCAGGGCCAGTCTCCCCTAAAGCAACTTAAGGTTAAGTGCCTTGCTCAAAGGCACAATGGTAGTAACCAGGATTTGAACCTAGGGTTGCGTGTGTGTGTGTGTGTGTGTGTGTGTGTGTGTGTGTGTGTGTGTGTGTGTAGCCGGGATTTGAACCCAGACTTTCCCTGCTAATAGACGAGCTGGTCAGATTCCTTAAAGGAGACGTTCAGAGTGATGAGGACCGCAAGTATATTGCAACATCATAAAAAGTTTGAATGTTTTGGCGGGGAGAATAATTTTGATATGTTAGTGCAGGCCAGAGAAGACCGCTGGCTAG
>JAODXP020000021.1:37995158-38007672 GCA_027497455.2 Sardinella longiceps | reverse complement strand
GGGGCGCCGACAGGGGGGGAAAGGTCAGGACGATTCTAAGGGCCCAGCACTGACAAGGGGCCCTTTCAGAGCTGTTAGTATTACTTCAAACAGTATTGCCTTGAGAATACTTTTGAAATGAAATATTTCATTGTATTTGTTCAATTAAGCAAATTGAACATTGTTGTGATATTCTATAATATTTCCCACAAATTATTTTTGAAATAGTCGTTTCACCCTCTTTTTACCAAATGGTATGGTCCGAATCGTTCAGCGGTACACCTTCTAATGCTTCTGCTCCGACAAGGCTGCTCAACTGCAAGGTGTTCAGTCAGTTGCAACTGCTGGTGAGCATTGTTTGCCAAGTGTGGAAACAAGTTGCTAAATTAGACTAATGGTGTTGATGAACTATGAAGCCTTGTTACCCCAAACACGAAAGGACAAACAGCAGCAATTAGAGCGAACGGCACACGCATTTTAAAATGAGATGCGATCTCGCGGTGGGTGCGCATATGTCCAAATTCACCAGTAGCCTACTTCTCGATTTAATAACTCGGAGAGTTTCTCTCTCTCAAATGTTGTACAGATATCATTTTAAAGTACTTTACAAGGGCTACATAACTGTGGTGGTTAGGCTACTAGTTGCGGTAATAAACGGTTTACAAATGAATTAATTGTGAAGACAGTTGTACTGTGGAAACAGCTCTACATTGTGATCATGCTGTCTAATACCTACATTTCTAAAACTGTGGAAGCCATAGGCATATCTATTTATCTGTAAGCCTAGATAGTGAGTTTTTTTTTGCAACTAATAACACCACTGCACCAGTTACAGCTGTTTTTGCAGTCAAGTTGATGTAGCTTGTAGACAGATTTGTGAAATGTTGGTCAGAGAATTCCCTGTGCTATTTAGGCTACTCCTGCAGATTATGCATTACAAGTTGGTGCTATGTCTTGCAATGATTAAGACATAGGCTACTTCCCACAAAACAATTTACATAACAACTGAAATTGAAAATGTATGCCTCATTTTACAGAGGTGTGCAGTGAAACAAGTCTCAAATTTTAAAATTGACTGCATATTGGGTTCAATTGTTAAAAAAAAAAAGATTCCAATGTCTGACTGACAACTAACCAACTTGGATAAAAACATCTGCTGAATGCATAAATATTAATGAACATGTAAACTACAACAGTTGGTCAGGGTCATTGTCAGTATAATTGTCAGTATTAGCCTACCTCATGGAGCACTGTAATGACATGCAATGGAATTAGCTAAGCCATTGAAATAATAGGCTATGTGATCTTACAAAATATTAAAATGCACCAGAATGCAGGGAACGGCTATGAGTTCTTAAAAAATTTCCTGGGGGAGACCCCCAGACCCCCCCCCTTCCTGCTCTCTAACAGTTGCTCATTAAAGGAAGGGAACCATGGATTATTCTTTGTAGTAGCCTTTAGGTTAATTTTCACAATTGATGATTTAAAATGTTAACATGTAGTTCATCACATGCAGCATACTTAGTGATGTAAGTTATACTACAGGAAAGAAAGTGCCATCAGGTCAATACAAACGTTGAGTGCTAGCCAAAAATCTTCACTTGTGCTTGAAAATTTTACTATTACACAAATCGCTAGATAGTTGGTGAGGGGGCCCTAAATTCTAATCTTTCATGGGGCCCAAAATTTCTGGCGGCGCCCCTGTGTCAGGGTAGCCTACATGTGTTTTTTTCCAATGAATTACATGAGTGGACCTGTGGCTGAAGTGGGGCCTGTGAGGGCAAGTTCAACATGACCCCATTTATTTGGTTTATTAGTAACAGTGCTGAGCTAAGAAGAGCAACCCAAGCTCAGGGCAATAGAATGTACTTATTGTGTTTTTATCTGAAGCTTCATTACTCACCGCAGCAACCTTTTAATCTCACCAGGACAACATGAACATGCTCCAGAGACTGCTGGGTCAGGTAAACCCTTTTCATGTCCTGCTTTTTATTTTTCTTATTGGTGTGTTTGCATTTCCTGGATCAATTTGATCAAAAGTAACACACAGCATTAAACATATACTGTATAATGGGACAAGATATATCTATTGTTATACGTCCTCTTTTTCACAGGTTTGAGTGGTGACGCAATTGTGGCTATTGCTTGGGTCTCTTTTTTTATCCTTACTGTGATAACAGTGATTTCAGTCGGTTTGTATCAGCGTTGTCATGGAAGACCATACTGACAAAAAAGGAAAAAAAGAAGAAGAAGAAAAAAACATCTTCTGTAGCTTAACTGGTCAGTAATGATGTCGAGCCTTGATATTTTGACTATAAAATCAAAATGTATTATTCTGGCTAGGGCTCAATCCAAAAGGCAGAATCAGCAACTGTCAAAATGCCGCTGACAAGGTGCTACAGCAGGGGTTTTCAGCTGCTTCAGTCTAAGGGACCACCATTCTGACAAAGATGTTATTGGCGGCCCACAGACATCACGGACCACCAGGGGTTCACGGACCCCCTGTTGAAAACCCATGTGCTACAGCAAGGGAGGGGTTTGAGAGGCCCGTTGAGGAGCGTAGTAGAGACTGGGGGATGGTCCCGAGAGTTGTTTGATTTGAAGTCCCGAAATCACGTAGACTTGCTGAATATATAGCTCTAAACTGTATTATGAGGTTATGACACGTTTCCCGACACATTCATTTCTTTTGTATATCATTGATACTGTACGGTCAGGCTGGAGAATTTTTAAGCTTCAAACTGTTTTTATTTCAACAGCCAACTACTGTATACTGTGCAATATAGTACTGAGGCTACTGTATGCCATTAGGTATTAAGACACTGAGACAGACAAAGTCAATCTATTGTAATCTTTTGTTGACTTTTTTTTTTTGTGAAATGTCACTTCTGCCCATGGTTACTCTATACACGTATAGTTATATAGGCTACACGTATTATATACACTCTATACACGTATTTTGTGTTTTATTTCATGAAAAAATAAAGAATATTGATTCATTTAATTTTCAATCCCTTTAAAATGTGAAAATGAGTAAAGTTGTTGTCTAAACAAGTCATATTCGATTACTTGTTATAGATAGTAACAACAGCCAGCTTTGTTATGTTAACTATACACTATACAACGTTGTTTTGGGGCACAATGCTTAAACAACAGACATACACAGATCACCTCTCGTTGATATTAAAACAGATGACTTACACTATGAATCCAAATAACAAAATAACAACAATGAATGCCAGAAACATAGATTTTGTCTCTTAAAGTAAAGTTAAGATCTAAAGAAGAACATAATGAGACAGTTGGGAAACCACACCGAAAAGCCTATCTCTATAGTCTGTGCTACAGCACCATTATCTTCAGTTTACAGGGCATGACAGATTATAAAGTAGGGTGTTGGGTAAATTAACACAACTTTGACACAGTTACTGGGTATCTGCCTGGGAGAGCATAGTCTCTTAGCCTACTGCCTTCACTCAAAGAACACCTGACACAATTATTATGGACACAACATCAAATTGCATAAGCTGAGGGTCAGAAATGCAATCAAGACTTTTTCATTTCTTCTCTTCTTTCAATGTCAGAGATATATCAAGTGAATTATTTCCTTGTTTGGGGGAGATTACAATTTATATAAACTCACTCCCTGGTCTTATGCTCATATTGCATTACTGGTAGACATATTAAGCTCGGCTAAATGTGTGTTGCTCAGATTAATTTACAGTTTAGGAGAGTGCACAGATAAATAAAAAAAATTGGTGTCACTAGGACACCGTAAAACAAATGTTCTACCTTAAATGCCTTCTGCTTACCTTTGCATTACTGCACACTTCTGCCCTGCCTTACAGGAAGTGGATGCCTGTTAAGGCCCTGGACTCTGTGTTCATGTACTGCCATCTACTGGCATAAAGTGTAATCAACATAAAGTCAAAATGCTTACTCTCCAAAGGAAGTCTTACAGTTTACCAGGGTAGTTATTTCATCAATCTGACTATAAAAAGACAACAAGAAGGACATAAATCCCAACTGAAGTGTTTGTCATTTATTTCTAAATCTAAATCTCTCTCAAAGGCAAAATGTGTCCGGCAAATTTTAGCAAAGAGCTGTTTTATAGGAAGTTGTAGGCTGCAAGTAAAAATCGTGCCCCAAAAAGGAATTGGCTGATTCACTTGAACAATGAAGGAACTGGGAGATCTTGAGTTGACACATAATAGTCTTGTCTAGTGATATAGGCTACAGTTCACACTGAGTAGAGAAGAAGACTGTATTCTGATGAACTGGAATATAAAACCATGGCGAATCAGCAGATCAGAACACTAACCTTCTTGGTTTTCATATCCCCTACCTGGAGCACAGGCACAGCAGGTTTGATTTCACAATATTTTATCAACCCATCCAAACATAATGCAAGCATGGTCACAGAGTAATAGGACTCTCTCAGTTAATTAAATTAATACAGATTAACCAGTACAGTAGCATGTCTTCAGAGTTCTATGTAGCCTACCAATGTACTGAATGTGTGTGTGTGTGTGTGTGTGTGTGTGTGTGTGTGTGTGTGTGTGTGTGTGTGTGTGTGTGTCAGTACAGTGCTTTAATGAAACTGATCAAATAGCTGTGCATTGTTTACTGTATGTGAGTTATGGTGTACTGTTCTATTGGCTAATAGGCTATGCTGTGTTCTCAGAGTTGGGAAAGAACGAGTAGCCAATTTAAGCAACATTTTGATTATCTGTACCTTACCCTACTACATTTTACCAGAAATATCTGAACTTTTTGACTGAAAATTTAAGGAAATATTCTAATTCTTTATAAGGACAATTTGAACATGGAAGACAGGACTTCATAACCTCACTCACATCAGGTGATTCGTTACCAATTGGACAAATCACTTGACTTGTCAGTCATCTTATTTCAACCACTCACATCGAAACCAACCCGTGACAAGATATTATATCCCATCCTGAAACACGACTTCTAATTTTTCAACTATACCAAACAAACATAACCGTCAGTATCTGTGTCATAATTTCCACAATAACAGGGCCGGACTGGGACTAAAAAATGGCCCGGGCATTTTTGGCCATGGTGGCCCACCATGATTTTATTCAATATAAAATGAGTAAATTATGACAGCCCCAGCCCAAAAATGACCGTCGGCCCACCGGGCATTGCCCTGTATGCCCTATGGCCAGTCCATGCCTGCACAATAATCTATTTAACTCACAGAATATACAGATATCTTTCATATAACTGTTAGTTGTATTTTGTATGTTTGTAATAGATGAGCTGCATCAAAAATCACGCCCGGTGGTTCCTACGGGCTCCAAATTAGTTTGTCCATTCCATGCCCTGAGACGCCTTTCTCAGATGCTTGTGCTCCAGAGTGACCTTAAGGATCTCAGGCTTCAAAATGTGAAACACAAAGGTCACTATTAAAGGCCACATTTAAGGAAATGAAAACTTCGACAGAAAAATGAACAATGTGCTCATCTGAAAATAGCAAGGGCAGCATTATGCGCCCATGCATAAAAGGGCCCAAAGTGTTAGACTTACATCGGGACAGAAAAAAATCAAGCGTACAAAGCCTGAATGAAAAGTGGTGCTTAAATCTCCTGTACGCTCAATTTAATTTCACTCTGCAAAGCACCATGGACTATGCCAGATTTTCTCTCCTGTTATAGGTATCCAATCACAGAACAACAAAAAAAGACTAAGACATGCCCTCAATTTCATTTTAGGTCATCTTTTGGCTCTGGTTAATTATAAATGATGCTTCCACTATGAGAAAATGTATAGGTGGGTCTCCAGACTACATATCACTTGCGATAGCCTATATATATCTACAGGTTTAATGGAGAATGTAGTGGCAGCTCCCTTCTAGCTTTGCATGCCACAAATGGAGCGGGTGAATAGCAACCAGTCTGACGCGACAAAATTCTTCAACTCAAAAAATCTTCATTTAAAAATGTTTACTGGTGAATTAAATCAAATACAAAAATAAAACATCACTTCTTGGTTCTACATTTCCACAAATAGTCGAAGTCTAATTTAGCCTGTTAGCTTAGCAGGCCAGCAGGTCGGTCAGAAAACTATATCACCTCCACCCGACCTTCTAATGAAAGAATGTACTTGTCATGTGACTTATATTAAACTATACATCAAGCGCATTCCCCCTAGTGGTGAAACACACACATTTCCCCAATCATGAACTATTTCTTCCTTCATGAATTTACACATTTTAACTTTTCAGCATTAATTCTAATAACCAATAATTATTATTTAAACAAAATTACTTTTCTCCATATGGCTCTTACATTTCCGGCCCCTAATTGTTTATGCTATGGGCAGAACAATTACCAAATTCTCACTTAAACAAGAGCCATGAAACTAAACTTAGTTTACAAATTTTCTCACAAAAATAAATAAGGTTACAGGTTTCTAATAAACAACTTAAATTCAAATATTCAAACTTTCAGTTCAGTCCAGTTTCAGAGTCCTTGAGTCATTCATCCTGACTCTTGAATCAAGCAAAGCTTACTCACTGGTCTGTCCAATTGGCTTGTTTTCGTCTGCACAACAGCTCGCCTTACCACACCCTTGGCATCAGGCAAGGTCTTCTTGATCCGGCCCATTATCCAAGAGTTGCGCGGCGCAGTGTCATCTGCTATCAGGACGACGTCTCCCTCTTGGAAATTCCTCTTTGGTCTTGACCACTTCTGGCGATTCTGAAGTAACGGTAGGTACTCTTTGAGCCACCTGGTCCAAAACAAATCTGCAATATATTGCACCTGACGCCATCGTCTTCGCGCATATTGGTCATTCTGGGAAAAGATTCCAGGAGGGATGCTTGGTTGTGCTCTTAAAAGCAACAAGTGGTTCGGCGTCAACACGTCCAGATCACTGGGGTCGTCTGATGCCAGTGTGAGAGGCCTGTTGTTGATGATGGATTCCACCTCACACATGACAGTTAGCAGACCTTCATCATCCAGTGACTGCTGTCTGACGATTGAGTTCAAGATCTTACGTACTGTACGTATCTGTCTTTCCCACGCGCCGCCGTGGTGAGAGGCTGCGGGGGCATTGAAGATCCATTTAACCCCTTTTTCCATCATTGCATCAGCAATTCTCTTCTGGTTCAGATCTTCAAGTGCCTCTCGTAACTCTCTCTCCGCAGCAACGAAATTAGTCCCATTGTCTGAGCGCATGATCTTGGCCTGACCTCTTCTGCATGTGAAGCGACGGAGCGCATTTACGCAAGAGTCGGTATCCAGACTATGGGCAATCTCAATGTGGACAGCTCGCACGGTAAGACAGGTAAAAAGGACCCCATACCTCTTGACATGGCTTCGACCTCGCTTGACCTCGAAAGGCCCAAAGAAGTCCACTCCCACGTTGGTAAATGGAGGCTGATCTGGTATGATGCGATCCAATGGCAGATCTGCCATTTTCTGCTCTCCTGTCCTACTGTTGAGCTTTCTGCAGACTGTGCATCTTGAAATTATGCCTCTAATCGCTGAGCTCACTTGGGGTATCCAATACCTTGTGCGCAGCTGGGACAACATGTAGTTTCGTCCACAATGTCCAATTTCCCTATGGATGTGTTGCAAGATGAGAGCAGCAACTGGAGACCTCTTGCAGAGAATTGCTGGGTGCTTCGTCTCCTCTGGCATTGACAGTCTGGAGAGACGTCCGCCCACTCTCACAATTCCATCCTTCAGGAAGGGATCCAGTTTGTAGATTGGACTGGTCTTTTTCACATGTCCAGCTGTTTGTAGAGCCATAATTTCCTCTGGGTAGGCTTGAAGTTGACTAACTTTGATTAGCTCATTTTCTGCCTCTTCCAGGTTTTCTATGGTGAGCAGAGTTGGTTTCAGCGTCTGCCTACACCTTTTCATGTGTGCTGTTGCCAGCAGCTCTTGTTGATTTGGACAACTCTCTGACAGTCTGATTGTCTCCATGAAGATCTTTCTCTCTTCTCTCAACTGTAGCAGCTTTCGTTTCAGCTTCAAAAGCCACGCTACTGCTCTTTTCAGCCGTGTCCAATCAGAGTAGAATGCAATCAGCTTGCTGACAGCAGACATCTCTCCATCCTCATCAACATTTACTGCACATGACTTGACCTCAGGGTCATCTTGAGGTAGGTCTTTCACATAAGGTAACTCAGGCCAATCTTCCTGGGACTTTAGAAGGAAACTTGGGCCTTGCAACCAAGTCTCGCTCTCAATGAACGCCTTCACTTTCATTCCTCTTGAGGCTAGATCCGCCGGATTTTCTCCTGACTTCACATAACGCCACTGGGAAGGATGGCTATGTTCCCTTATCACTGTGATCCTGTTCGCGACAAAAGTCTTGAAGCGACTGTGTTCATTTCCAATGTATCGCAGAACTGTGGTGCTGTCAGTCCAAAATATGGAGTCTTGGAGTGGCACCTGTAGTTCACATCGCAACATCTGATCCATTTTCACAGCCACCACAGCAGCTGTTAGCTCTAGTCGTGGAATTGTTACACGTTTCAAAGGGGCTACCCTTGCTTTTCCCATCAAAAGAGTGCAACACTTCTCACCAGCTTGGTTTGAAAGGAGCAGGTAGGTGGCGGTGCCATAGCCAGTCTCCGATGCATCAGCAAAATGATGTAGTTGTGCTGCCTGCAAAGGTCCAAATGACAATGGCTTAACACACCTGCTTACTGTGAATCCCTCTAACAGTGTCATTTCTGCCAACCATTCTTGCCATCTGAGTGCATGGCAGTCTTGGATTTCTTGATCCCAGCCACACTTTTCTTCACAGAGAGCCCTCAGGATCTGCTTTGCGGGCAGAATAACTGGCGCCAAGAATCCGAGGGGGTCATACAATGCACTAACCACAGACAGGATTCCACGCCTCGTCATAGGCCTTTCAGGGACATTCAGTTGGAACTTAAAACTGTCTGAGACTGTGCACCACTGAACACCCAGGGCACGCTCCATAGGAGGGATGTTGTGGCTTAGATCCAAGTCTTTAACATCAGTGGCACGATCTTCTTCAGGGATGGTCAACAGAACAGCCTTACTGGAACTGACCCACTTATTCAGCTGAAAGCCGCCTATGGCGCACAGTGCTCTTAGATCTTTCACGAGCTGAACTGCTTGAGCATCAGAGGGGACTGACTTCAAGCAGTCATCCACATAAAAGTTGCGGAGAACTGTGTCTGCAGCTTCCGGGCTTGCTGTTCCTCTGTTGTCCTCTGCGGTTTTCCTCAAGGCATACGATGCGCAACTTGGTGAGGATGTAGCACCAAACAGGTGAACTGTCATTCTGAATTCTTCCATCTCTTCACTCAGGTTGCCATCCGGCCACCACAGGAAACGTAGAAGATCTGCATCTTCTTCAGGAACTTTAACCTGATAGAACATTGCCTTGACATCTGCCATTAACGCCACTGGTTCTTGCCTAAATCTCACTAGCACACCAATAAGCGTATTGGTTAGATTCGGGCCTTGCAGCAACTGCTCATTTAGAGAGACTCCTCTGTAGGTCGCTGTGCAATCAAAGACTACGCAAATCTTCTTTTTCTTGGGGTGGTACACTCCGTGGTGGGGAATGTACCACACCCGGCCATCATCACGCAGTAGTTGCTCCTTGGGGACTTTGACGGCATATCCATTCTCTAGGACATCTTTCATGAATGCCTTGTAGTCTTCATGGAAGCCTGCATGTCTTTTCAGTTTCCTTTTCAGGCTGATGGCGCGCTGTTCTGCAATACAGCGGTTGTTTGGCATTGTTACTGCCGCATCCTTCAGAGGCAAGCTCACACAGTAATGCCCATCCACCAGTCTAGCAGAACTGTTCATCAGAGACATGAACTTGTGGTCGTCTTGTGACATTTCTTCTTTTTCTTCACAGTCACGCTCTGGGAAGTCTGCGTTGTACTGTTGTCTCAACAACGTCTCTATTTCCACTACTGAGAGACGGTTCACTGTGTGGCTCTCACTGGTGTCACTGTCCTTCTTTAGACTTCTTAGCAGCCCATTTACCACCCAGCCTAAAGCAGTTCTCACCGCGTAGGGACCATCTCCTTTACTATGGATTACCTGCCATGGCTCCATTGCCTTCGGAACATTGGTGCCTATGAGCAGGCCAACTTCAGCATTGATCTGAGGTAGAGAAACATCTTTCAGGTAAGGCCACCTAGCAATGTCTTCCTGCTTGGGGATGTTCTCTTCATGCACTGGAATGAAACTGTGGGTGAATACCCTGGGCAGGTCAATGTAGGTTTCTTCTTTAACACCACACACTTCTAAGTCGGTCAGGACAAACGTCTTCATGACCTTGCTGTCATCTGCCCTGCTACAGCCCATAGTGTTGAGAAGAATCTGCGTTCGTCTGCCCTTGAGTTTCAGCTTTCTCAGGAGGTCTTCAGTGCAAAAGCTTGCTGTGCTGCCAGGATCCATAAACGCATATGTTTCCACATATCTATCACTTCTCTTGGATTTGATCTTGACAGGCAAAACGGCTAATGCACATTTCCCTCCGGCCCCAGTGTAGGCACAAAATTCCTCATTCAGAGAGACGCATGCACTGGAAACTTCTTTGCTCTCAGAGCTATCTTCTTCTTTCTTATCAGCAGGCAAGCTGTCTTCTTTTTTCTCCATGTGCAACAAGTCTGGATGTTTTTGTGAACATATTTGACATTTTGCCTTTCTTTTGCAGTCCTTGCTAAGGTGTCCTGGGAAAAGACATCCAAAGCAAAGGCCTTTGGACTTAATGAATTCCAATCTCTCTTTAATTGGTAGTTCTCTAATCTTTCTACACTCTGTCAGAGTGTGCTTGTTGTTGCAGTAGACACAAGGTTTCTGCAAAGAAACATTCACAGCTTTTTTCACTGTTGCATCTTCTTGTGGTGTCTCCACACTTGTAGCAAAGCTGCTGCTTCCCTTCTGAATACCTTTCTTAACTTGAGTGTCTTTCTTGTCCTTTCCTTGCTTCATTGCTGGAGTCTCTGACACGCTTCCAAATAGGGGGTCTGTGGCGATTTTCGCCTGGCGATCAATGAACTCAACCAGGGCTGAGAATCTTGCACGTCCTCTTCCCCTCTCTTGGATTTCAAAAGCTGTCACTCTCCACTTCTCACGCAATTTATAAGGAAGCTTTGAAAGAACAGTCCGCATATTAGTGGGGTTGTCCATTTCTTCCATGAACTCTAAATCACCCATTGTGTTCTTGCAGCCAGTTAGGAACAGCGCATAAGCATTAAGAGCTTTACCATCTTCTTGTTTTATGGTAGGCCAATTCAACGCCTTGTCCATGTAGGCATTGGCTATCTTTAGCTCATTACCGTAGTGCTTCTGCAAGAGCCTTCTGGCTTCTTTGTAGCCTCTTTCAGCTGGCATATGCTCACAGCTACGGACGAGCTCCTGCGCTTCACCGCTGGTATACTGCTCCAGATAGTAGAACAAATCTTGGTAGGTATCAGCTTTACTCTCAACAGCATGCTCGAATGATCTAATGAATGACTTGTATGTGAGAGGATCACCCTTGAACGCTAGAACCTCCTTGCGTGGTAGACTGGACAGGTTATGTTGTCTAACAAGCATCTCTGTGATGACACTCTGTTTCTGTAACACTTGATGGAGGTCTTTGTCATCATCATCATTCAAATGTCTTGCAGATTGTCTCTGGCGGACACTCACTGGCTGGTGTATCACAGGACCAGAGCTCTGCAACACTCTTCTTACTGATGGCTGTACTCTATCATCCCTTTCCGTCTTTACATTTTGTCTTGAGGATCTTTTAGAGACATGACTGTTCATGCCATCTTCTTCATATGACTCCAACACCTTCAGTCTCGCTGTACATTCTGCAAGTGCTGCATCAACTTCTAATTTTTCTCTTTTAGCTTTAAGCTCAACTTTGAGTTTAGCTTCCTCAAGATCCAATGCTTGCTTTTGTTCTAATGTCGCTGCTCGTGCCAATAAACCTGCATGTGTCGCTGCCTCTTTGGCACGCACAGTTGACACTGAACTCACTGAGGTTTTTCTTGACCCATCTGAAGTCACTGATCCACTTTTACTTCTAGGTCTGCAATCCAGCAGATTAACTTGTGAAGCACTTTCACCCACATCATCTTCATCTTGTTCAACAGAAACTTCTGACAGTGCAGCTGGAACCTTTTCAACTCCGCTCACGCTGACGACTGACCCAATCCAAACAATTTTCCATATATTCCTTGACTGATGTTAATTTCTTAGTGAAAGATTCTTGATCCACTTTCCTATCTTCCTCATCCAACAGTGGAATTATGGACTCATTAATCTCAACTAATTCTTTATGCAAGTTGCACACATCGCTTTGCAAAAGATTTTCTATTGTGTATACATCTTCATTTTTATCCATGAGTTCATTAATTTCTTTCATTTTAGTTGTGAGCTGGCCGAATTTCCCTTTCCTAGTTCCAAGCAGTCTATGCAGTTTCTCTTGCAATGCTTTTTCAGTGGGCTTTGGCGCCCTCTTCTGGTCAAAAACATCGTGTGTCTGTTCGTTTTCAACACTTTCTGCC
>JAODXP020000021.1:37899985-37995058 GCA_027497455.2 Sardinella longiceps | reverse complement strand
TTACTTGATGGGTGAGTGCATAACCCATTCATAGCAGCTGTCATAAAATGCTCACAAAGCATTCATGACTGTTTCATTAGACATGACTCCACCTTTATACTCAACCCTTCATAAATGTGGGTGATAGAATGGGTATAACTTAACTCTTAACTCTTATACTTTGCAACCTGTATAGTAAAGTGACATTTGAAGTAGATTTCATAAGATTTTTTTTAAATATTCAGATGTGACATGATCAAGTGACAACGGTAAATGGTAGTACTGGTTTGAGACCACTGAAGTTTTCTTTTGATTAAAATAAAATCTTCCACATTTATGAGGGGTTGAGTATGAAGGTGGAGTCATGTCTTACGAAACAGACATGAATGTTTTGTGAGTATTGTATGACAGCTGCAATGAATGTGTTATGTACTCACCAGTGTTGGGCAAGTTACTGCAAAACTGTAATGCATTATTTATTACTTGTTACTGACATTTTAAAGTAGTCCCTTACATTACAATATTAGTTTTTTTGAAAATGTAAGGGGTTACATCACTGTTGTATACATTTAAGTTACTCTTCAAGCCCTCCGGTAGCCTACGACTTTCATTAGTTCGTTATCAATGTTGAGAATGACAAGCGGAGACGGTGAATTTCTACATCAAGTCACGTTTTACCCTTACTGACCTCTCAGTGATTTTTGGCGAATTTGTATAAAGGAAAAAAACACCACTTCATTCCAAGTTAAAAATGCATTGTAGTTTGAGTTACTGACAATTGTACCGAGGGAAATATTACCATTTTTTTTTCTGTAATGCCTTACATTACCAAGTTACTACAAAATGCAATGCATTACAGTAATTAGTAACTAACCCTTTTGTAACTTGTTACTCCCAACACTGGTACTCACCCATCAAGTAAAGTGTTACCAAGATGTCACATACACACACATTTTAATACTTTTATTTGGATCTCAGCACAGGGAAAATTACAGATCCAAGCAGTCGTTACAATATACTTCAGGTTTGAAGAAGTGTGATCATACTTGGAATGCTTTTTCAATTATCAGCACCAGCACTACAGACTATGGGTAGATGGGACATGATTGTCTCAAAATTGTCAGACCATCTATTACTGAATATGCATAACCCACAGCAGTTTGCGTAGTCCCCACAAGAACAAGTTTATGTACTTAGTAAAATTAAAGCATAACCTATTCTATCACAAATGGAAATCATAATTATATAATACAATCATAATCACATAATTAAATAGCAAAAGAGATCAAAACTTCTTGTCTGTGTATCGGGCAGACTCAACTCAAAGTGATTATAGAAAATGTGTGAATGCTGTACTTACCCAGACACACTGACTGATGTATGGCTGCCATTAAACACAGTAGGATCCACTGCCTTTCCATCCTCCACAACATGGACGACTCCAGTAGTGTATTTCCATGCAGTTCCATAGTCATCCAACACATGACAAACACACACACTCAATCCTCTCTCCCAGTGTCAGAATGATATGCCACACACCATGCATAGAATCCTTACATAATCACTGTTCTACTCCCCTAGCTGAGTGAGCTGCAGAGGATTTACCCCTGACTAAATTCTACTGCCCCACCCGACTTAGGTGTTGTATACATACTGCCCTCAGAGACTCGCACTATACACTAACTGCATGTGCCTGCAGGTGGGGTGTGTTTGCACCTCCCTAGGGTCGGCCCATGGTCACACCTGTAAGCAGGTGAGCTATGCATCAGATGGGAAGCGTCACGCTAATCTGGGCCAATCAGAGAGAGAGAAGCATAAGAGCCAGTTTTGTGTGTTTAGCCAAAATTGTTCAGGAATCCTGTGACTGGGCCCGAGGGGTTTGTGTGTGTTTGTGTGTATGTGTGTGTGTGTGTGTGTGTGTGTGATGGAGAGAAAGAGAAAATTGGAGAGAGAGATAGAAAGAGAGAGAGAGAGAGAGAGAGAGAGAGAGAGAGAGAGAGAGAGAGAGAGAGAGAGAGAGAGAGAGAGAGAGAGAATTGGAGACCTGTCAATCAAGTCTGGTTCACCTCATGTCACCTCCACAGAGAAACACACCATAGCATGTGTGTGTGTGTGTGTGTGTGTGTGTGTGTGTGTGTGTGCGTGTGTGTATATGTGTGTGTGTGTGTGTGTGTGTGTGTGTATGTAGATAGAGAGAGAGTGTGTGTGTGTGTGTGTATGCATCTGTCCGTGTGAGGTCACTGAACTGTCTTTTCTGCTGTTAATCAAAACTATATAGTATGTGTGTTTGTGTATACTGTACAGTATGTGTGTGAGATCATACTTGTGTGTGTGTGTTTGTGTGTAAGCAGGCATGTGCGTGTGCTTGTGAGGATGGTGTGAAGACAACATTCTGTGGGGTTAAAGAAGGCAGTACAAGAGGTCAAACAAGGAGCACTCACACACAAAAGTGGGCCAAACACAGATGTGTAACAAATTCAGAAACAACAACACAGCCTACCACAGTTTCAAAACTTTGTCTTTCGCTTAGAAATGTAGTTGTTTAAGATGATTCGGTGCGATCTACTCACTATGTTGACTCGTCTTTGGGTGCTGGTTTAACTTAAATCATGTATTAAACGTAAAAAACACGGACAGTGTGGGTTTTTTTTTTTTACATTTACCGTAATACCAATTTAGGTTGTTTTCCAAGAAGACATGCAAAAGACAAAGTTTGCTGCTGAAAATGATATTTGAGTAAAATCTGATGTAAAGTATTCAGTAGTCATACTCTAGCCGGACCCTGCACTGACCCATAACTACATGTTGGGTCTGGAAGCTCCAATGGCTCAGGAGGTGGGATAAACGATTGTTGGTAACACTTTAATTTTCAGCCAGTGAAGTACTGGGTAAGTATTAGGTGAGAATGGTGTAACAAAAAAGTATCAAGGGATAAATTACTGAGTAGTTACAGTGTATGTTTGCTGGAATAACACACTTTCATGCTTTATTTTACAGCCCGTGAAGTACTGGGTAAGTACAAGTAAGAACAACGTAACAAAATAGAATTTTATGTGTAATATTGCCAAAATTACAAAATAATGGGTAGCCTAGATGCACAGTAGCCAACAGGAAAGGCATGCGTTGAATGCTACTTCATTTTACAGCCTGCACATCCCAAATTAGGGTGTAGTTACAAGTAGTTTTGGGGTATTTAGGTAATTTCAATGTACTTGTTCTTTACTTTTCAATTAGGGTTGCCTACCTAAGTGGTGTAGCATGCGTAGTCAGAGGCAACAGTTACCCGATTATCTTTCAAATCCCTCCACATGGAACATGATAGCACTACCACCAATCAGAGGAATTGTCTTCATAATGTGATTGATTGGCATAGTAAGCTGTAGTGCAGGATATCAAGCTTGCAAGCCTACAGAGTGTTGCAATACCCTGGCTACCTCTAAAGGCCATCTACATTTCCTTGCTAGGCATGCCTATGGCCTCGGAAGATAAGATAAACAATGAACTCGGCCCACTTCATTTGAGCATACTGTATCTGACATGACTTTATTGTTTGACTAACAGTGTGTCGCTTCAAGCACTCCAGATTGAGCATGTTATCAAAGAAGACTAGAAGTCTAAAATCCACAGCTGTTAAGTTTCTTATGTGAACCCATTTCTTAGGAGGGCGGTTTATTGTGCAACAGACAAACCTTACCTGAAGTGTCCATGTTTCAGAGCATGAAAGCAATGCACAGACGTCATGGTAAACTTGACCGGTATGCAGCCTGCAGAAACATCATCTATGTGTCTATAGGTCAAGTGTAGAGGCAATAACCAGCACATTCCATTCCCTCACTCACAGACACAGAATGACAACACATCAAGCCCTTAATAAGCCTGTGGTAACCACTGAGACACACTAGAGGCTAACGCTCAGAGGTCTGCTACGTCTGGGACTGCTGTTTATTATGTGCTGCTGTGGCTCCATGCAAGTTATTTTGATTGGAAATTCACAACATTAATACCTGAGATTTATTATTTTATTATGTATTTTAGGGATTTTTTCTTTGCTCTACTTTCTAACTAAATCATTATCTGATTCAATACTATTCACATAATAAACTGCAGTTAATATATGGGGATCTTATGTTTAGGGAATTGGTAGTGATTGAACTTAAATATCCGATATGTACAAACTGCTACAAATTTTCATATATAAATTAGAAACCACAATAGTTCTAGTTCTATTTAGACTGACAGTGCCATCATGAGAGTTTTATTTGACAGATACTGGAAATCAGACCAAACCCCTTGGTCAATTGGTGTGAGAAACTCTTTGACAGTGCCAATAAGTCCCAAACATAAGAGAATAGCCTAGTTTCTCCTTACGTTTAGAGAAATACAGATATCTATGTTTGCCATGTAAGGTTTATTTACTTGGTGGAATTGGTATGTGCATGAATGCATTTAGAAGACAATTTCATCCAAAAAAGAATTAATTTGAATTACCTCAACCAACCCTCAACTCTCAAATTTTCCAGTTACTAGAAGCCTACTTGCTAGCCTGCCTCTTTTACTGTAAGTCAGAACTGTATGCTCTGCTGTAAGTGTTGTCATTCTGCTCTCTGCTGGTCATTAAGTGGTAGTACAATAGTCTCTGGGTACTACCCTGACTTTCTGTGTGTGTGTGTGTGTGTGTGTGTGTGTGTGTGTGTGTGTGTGTGTGTGTGTGTGTGTGTGTGTGTGAGTAGCCACTTAATCAAAATGACACATTTGTTTTTGTATTGCTTGCTTTGCATTGCAACATAATCCAGACATTATAATTTCTAAATGGGCTGCTCTACTCTTACTGAGGCCTTCACTGGTAAGATCCTCAGAGGAGAGATATCAGTGTTAAAGTACGGAAACACTCTCTCAGTGAAAGTGTGTGTGAAAGTGTATAGGTGTGTGTTATTATCAGGGTCAGAGAAAGAAAGTTTTCCTCTGTCCCAGTCCAGCTGTACTCTGATCCTCTGGAGTTTCTGCTTCACTGTGAGGGGAGTGGAGGGATGAGGTGAGGCACGTGTTCTATATGTAGCACCAGCATACCCCACACGCCACACTCCACTCATGGAGTAATAGTTTCCCTTCCTCTGGAGAGACTCTGCCACCACACCCAGGAACCAGTTATCATTCTCCCCAATTTCCACATCCCAGCAGTGAGTCCCTGAGTTAAAGCCCTCAGAGCCCAGGACACTGGCATACTCATCAAATCTCTCTGGGTTATCAGGAAGCTGCTGTCTCTCATCACCACGTCTCACAGTGGTCAGATCCTCAGACAGGATGAGACGTGAAGCTGCGGTATTTGGATCTAGAATCACAGGACCTGCAGAGAAAGTCAGATGAAAGGAGATCAGACACACACACACACACACACACACACACACACACATATACACACACACACACACACACACACACACACACACACACACACACACACACACACACACACACACACACACACACACTCACACACACAGGCTAGGCTATATATAGGGGGGGGGGGTATTTCACTTACTGTACTGAACAATGTCCTGCATCTTCTCCCAGACTCTGAACTTCAGGTTGCCCAGGTGCTTTGCCACATTGATCAGAGCTCCTGAAACTCTCTCTGGATCCTGCAGTGTGCACTGGGCTCTGGAATAACATTCAGGAGTCAGTGCTGCTGTGGGTTTGGGTTCAGAACCACAGAGAAAAGAGAGACAGGAGGCAGATCACTCACCTTTCCACTGTTCTCTCGTAGCTCTGGAAAACAATATGGGGTTAAATGTATCAGATTTTCTTTTCCTTTTTATACAGTAGCATAAACAAACAATGTGCAATGAATACCAGTTTTTGAGGTATAATTTTGAGAAGAAGTAAGCCAGCAGAAATAATTGTAACAGCTAGATGTCATTGATCATTGAACCAGCTGTCAGATATGTTGGCCTACTCAATTCTTGAGAGTGAATTTTTCTTACCTGCAAGGAAGTGACATCATCAGCTCCCATCTGCTCTTCTACGGCTCTGATTGTGTCTGTAAGATATAATATCTCTCTGCTCATCTCCTCAATCTTGTCCTTCATCATCTGACTCTTCTGCTCCTCCTCTACCCACAGTGCTGCTGTTCTGGCTACCTCTTCATCTAGCAGGAACTGGTGAAGCTTGTCAAACTCCTCCTTGATCTGCTTCTCTGTGTGGTGGGCCTGCGTCTGAATAATATCAGTTATCCAATGTTATTTATGAATCCTTCACATAAAGTCATTAGATGTCAGCTAGAATACAAATCCAGTTTAAACAGCAGTAGGTCAGGGGAAGACAAAGAGAATAAACGATATTGAGTGAATATATTGAAAACTGGAATAAGTGACAGAGGAAGAAGATCACTGGAGCATAATGATGATATGACACTATGCCATGGAAAACAAACAGACTTAAATGCAGAATTGATGTGAAGATGTGAATTCAAACCATGAAACCTACAACAGAATTCACTTTTTAAATGATCTAAACAACATAGCTTGGCATGGTACATTCCACTAAATATAGTGTCAGCTCGTGTGGAGTGGGCTATGTGTGCTTGTCATCATAAGGACAGATACCATAAACATGAGAATAATACAGCTAAATGTAAGCAATATTAAATAGCAAACAGAAACAGTCAAACATACTGTACTAGTATAGGCAAAATGAAAGACAAGATTCACATCTACACCTGTGGGCAGCGTGTTTGTACTCACCTTGATGTGTTCTTCGGTTTTCTCACAGGTGAGTTTATCCTCCTCGAATTTGTTGAGTTTCTGCTGTAAGTGCTGCAGTTTGATCTTGAGTTCCTCCTGGAATAAATGACAGACTTCACTGCAGACTGCAGCACATGCAATCCTTACATTCTGTACACTGTTAGACATTCAGGCTATTCTATCTGATCATACAATTTGACATCTGCACACCTAACCCAAAGTCTGTTCATCATTCAGACAGAGGGGATTGAGTTCCTCACTGTGCAGACTGTAGAGTGCTTCAGACCCTGCTGAACGTCTCTGTTTTCTCATGTAAGAATGTCTCACACAGGTCCTTTATTGTAAGGCTAACCTGAGGATGTTCCATTGATGACTTGCAGACTGGACATTCTCTGGATCCTTTGGTTTCCCAGAACTGCTGCAGACAGACTTTACAAACACTATGACTGCAGGAGAGGACAACAGGATCCTTGGAGATGTCACAGCACACAGGACAGGTGAAGTCTCCTTTAGAAAAAGAGTTAGACGCCATATCTATAGAACACGTACCTGCTCAAAGTTCAGTCAGTGTGCCTCAGTTCCCTACGACCGTATTCTGCAAGCAAAGGAGGGGCTTTAGTTGGTTCTGATTGGTCAGTTCAGCCATACAATCAGATAGATGGTGTGAAAAAAGACAGATAGTGTGAGAAAGAGAGTGACAAACACAGGTTGACAAACAGACAATGAGAGAGCTTTGACGGTCCTGTTTTCATGAGATTTGAACTATATAAACCATCACATAAACTAAATGAAATTATATGGTTGATGGTTGATACATGTTGAGGCTGAAATTAAAGGAGGACGCCGGTACGTATAGTTTTCATTATATTGCTAGAACTTGTTGAGCAATGTCAGTTATCAAGAATTAAAACAAATCCATGTTGCCTATGCTGAGATATCACAGTTAGCGGCAAGCCTGCCAATGCAGGCAGCAAGCCAAATATAGGGCAACTTCTAACATCAAAACAAAGTTTGACACTGTGAGTCTGAAGAGGCTACAAACTTACTTTTACCTCATGTGCAACATAGCTACAAGTGTTACGACCAAAACGATATGCCCAGCATGACCTATGCTGATTTGCGCTGAATCTTGCCTCATAGACCATGATATCTTGGCCTAGGCAAAATGGATTTTTTCATTTTTTGAAAACTAAAGTAGCCTACTCTACTCAACGACTTCAAGCAATGTAATGAAAGCTGAATGTACTGGCGTTCCCCTTTCATGAAGTTTTGTGTAATCGAGATATAAGAAGGGAAGAATGGCTGCAGAGTGAATGGATATTTTGAACATTTGATGGATTCTATTCCAGGAATATCCTGGATCAATATGGCTGTCATGGCAGGGAATGCCAAATATTTTTTCATTTTGGTGCAATGTGAAGTAAGTAGGAGTAAAAACTCAGTATCCAAGCGATTTTCTTTTATTTATAGACTATGACATGACCAAATACAGGTAGGAAAATGTAGACATCGAGGCTTACACTGTTAAATCAGATGCAGGCCTTGTGACTCATCTTTTTCAGAAAATGTGCCTTGATTTCTGTGTTATGAATGGCTCTTTTGTGCTGGATATTTTTCTGAAAGAATTAGACTAAACGGATGAAACGCCTATATGAACATAATTGAACTGTATGCCATTAAGTCTTATTATGGAATTTTGTAAAAATCCAATTGAGAGGACCCCTGCAATTTAGGACACCAAAAAAACAGGTCACTTCAACTAATCTCTAGGCTAACAACCGTACCTGCTGGCTCCAGTTACCTAGTATGGACTGAAGTGCATGCAAGGTCATTGATTCAGTTGCCTGTATCCCTAGCAGAAGCACATTTGGAAGGGTTTAAATGTTTTCTTTAAAGGAATAGTCCACCTCTTTATGAAAATTGGTCATTCACCTCCTTACCTGGAGTTACATTTGTGGGTAAGAGCATTTTGGTCTCAGTGCATGTGTTGTCCTAGTCTGGCAACCCCAATTTTACCTTTAGCTTAGCATAGGTGCTGGAAAGTAAAGTTGCCAAAGAGTTGCTATCTGGCAACATTACATTCCAGCGCCTATGCTAAGCTAAAGCTAAAAAATGGGGAAAATTAGGGACGCCATACTAGGAAAACGCAAGCACTGAGACAAAAAAGCTTTTACCCATATATGTGTCTCCAGGTAAGGGGGTGAATAACCCATTTTCATAAAGAGGTGAACTATTGCTTTAAGTATGAATATGTGCATTAACCAACTGGTGTTGGCTTTTTGTAAATATTTTTAAAAATACACGTTGTCTGCTCTGGTCAAGGAAAGTAAGAAACAGCAGACAGCATGACACAGAAATACAATGAAGCACTGAGGCACGAGCAGCTCTCACCAACCACTAGAGGGCTCTGACAGAAAATTGCAATAAGACAACCACATATTTGTGTAATACTAGCCTTGCAAGTAATCATATCAAGTTGGCCTAGGAGATTAATCTTGTCTAAAGTCATGTTCACGTTGACAGATCGACACCAATATGCTAATAAGGAAGCATGCAGAGGATTCAATTATTTTGATACACAAAAACCAAGATCCCTGATTATAACAGAGGTAAAACAGAGCCTACAACATCAAAATATGTTTTAGTTGCTTTTTACAAGACACACAACAAGCCTTCCATACCCAATACACATTTCTATGGTCAAATAGTTATATAATCAAAATTCAGTTATTTCCTAAGGACAAAATTTCCTAATACAACCCTCTTCATTGTAGATCCTCTTCTTTAAACTGTGTTGATGGATTTGTCAGGGTATGAAAATAATCTTGTTGATCCAGTTCTATTTAACCTTTATTCTCAGTGAACATGGTTTAGAATGTCAAGTGTAGTGCAGGCTGTACACTGTACAAGTGGACTTCAATGTTCTCAGATTACAAATAACTAGGAGTTATCTCTATCAAAATGGTTCTGGCCAAAAATTATGCAGCCTTGTTGTTAAAGGGCCCTGATGTTGCTGTGGCAGTGAAGCGAAGCAGTCCAATCAGATTCCACATAAATCAAAGCTCCTCCCTATGGCCTAAACACTGTTGAAGGAAGTGGAGACAGGCAGACAGTGGGGACAGGTTTTCCGTGAATTCCAAGGTATGGGTTTTGTTCCCTACTAAGTGTGGAGAGAATTGTCAGGAAGATGCACTTTTCAAGCTGTGAAAGTAAAACCAAATTATGTAAGCAAAAGTGTGTTTACGGTGTTTACTCTAACAGTGAAGAGGTTACTCTCCCCTACATCAAGCTTTGTGTTGAGCTGTGTGCTGTCCATGAAGAAAATGATTGAAGAGGACGATACTTCAACTGAACAGTAAGGATTTTAGTGATGTGCTACAGTATAACATGTTTGTTATGAAGTATGTACGAGTCTATGTGTGAATGTGTGTGTGAGAGAGTGTGTGTTTAAGTCTCCACCTAAAGGTGGTGTGAGTTCAGCTTGTCACTGCGTTTGTCTCTGTGTGTTTATTCTCAATTATCCTTTTCTCTGCCAGCTAAAAAGAGGTTTTGTGTAAGCAGAGGTCAACCTCCCCTACATCCAGCCAGGGCTTTAGTTTTGAATTGAAAAGTGGTAGGGAAATAGTTGTCATTACCCCATCAATGCAACCCCCCCCCCCCCCCAAAAAAAAAAAAGAAAAAAAAAAACAGCACCACTTGAATAAATACCACATCGTATTATGACCTTCAAAGTAGTACTACCAAACTTTCTTGACAATTGCAATGTGTTGCGTATATTAGAGATGTTGGTCATGCCATCCAAGTGAGTACGGTAGTTAGCATACAGTGCGTACAACACATGTACAGTAGCAAGCTCCACACTCCCAGTCTTATTTGTCGATCAATCAAAAGTGTGGGAAGCATATTATAGCATATTATTATAATGTATAGAGTATAATGTGTAGAGTTTGTTTTGTTACCTCCGCCAAAGAGGTTATGTTTTGCTCGGCGTGTGTGTGTCTGTGTGTCTATGAGCAACATAACTTGAAAAGTACTGCACGGATTTGAATGACATTTTCAGACAACGTGTGTATTGGGTCATGTAAGAACTGATTCGAGTTTGGTGGCAATCAGTGATCCAGCACACCATCTGTGACCACATTGTCTTGGCGGAGGTCTGCGCTCTCTGAGTGCTTTTCTAGTTTGTATTTTGTTTGTATGTGTTTGTACAGTTCAGATGCTAAGCAGAGGTCACACTCCCCATCACCCAGCTGTGTGTCCATGAAGAGTGACCAGTCCATGGATATCTTTGTCAAATTCAAACAGGAAGATGCCTCTACTAGACAGTAAGATCTTATTGTCTTCATATTAGCATGTTGATGATGACATCAACCTAAAACACATTTGTTGTGCGTGTGTGTGTGTGTGGATGCATGGGTTTGAATGAGCGTATCTATGTGTATCTATGTGATTTGGTGTTCAATTGTCCTTTTTGACTGTCTGTCTAACGTATTGCCTATGTGTTTGTCCAGCTCAGGCCTTGAGCAGAGGTCACACTCCCCATCACCCAGCTGTGTGTCCATGAAGAGTGACCAGTCCATGGACATCTTTGTCAAATTCAAAGAGGAAGATGCCTCTACTAGACAGTAAGAAGATTCTAGGCAACTATCTCCATAATATTGGCTTATTTTACACTGAAACTGATCTAAACTGAAGTGCATGTTAATGTGTGTGTGTGTGTGTGTGTGTGTGTGTGTGCGCGCGCGCGCAATGTTTAAGAGCAGGTGCATAGTGCAGTCTCCAGAATAGGTTAAAATAATTCACTTATACCTGACTTAGACAGGTATTTACTTGTGCATGTACGTGTGCATGTGTATTTGTGCATGCATGTGTTATGTGTGCATTTGCCTGTGCAAGTATTTGTAGCTCGGTGATTGTATGTGTTAAATTGTCCTTTATGACTGTCTTAATGTTTGAGCTCTGACTGTAGGCAGAGGTCACACTCCCCTACACCCAGCTGTGTGTCCATGAAGAGTGACCAGTCCATGGACATCTTTGTCAAATTCAAACAGGAAGATGCCTCTACTAGACAGTAAGATAATGGCTTCTGTCTCTGTAATATTAAAATACACCAAAAATGACAAATCACCATAAAAATCCATACAGAAAGTATCTCCCCTCCCTGTTCCTCTCTCCTTTCAGTAATATGTTCAGTGGTTAATTTGATCTGAGGTAGGATTCATGTGATTATGTGTTCAATTGTCCTTTTTTGACTGTCTGTCTAACATATTGCCTATGTGTTTGTCCAGCTCAGGCCTTGAGCAGAGGTCACACTCCCCATCACCCAGCTGTGTGTCCATGACGAGTGACCAGTCCATGGACATATTTGTCAAATTCAAAGAGGAAAATGCCTCTACAAGACAGTAAGATCAGGCATATTGACATTTTTTACACTAAAAATGTTCAATAAGCCTGATGAGATGCATAAAGTACAGTCTTTATAATAATGTTCAAATGATTTACCTGACTGAGACAAAATTCATGGACCCAAAAAATCCAAACTTTGTATACTCTTTATTTCCTAGAGTAAGATGTTTATCTCAGGAAAGGGGTGCTGCTTCCAACATGAGTCTGTCTGAGGATCAACCCACCAACCAAGAAGCAAAGAGGTGAGGGATTGGTGTGTGTGTGTGTTAGAAAACATTTTATAATGTCATTACATTTATAGTCATGTGATTCATTATTAAATAATAAAGGCAAATAAAATTGATTGTTATCATGTTTGTGTCATTCTCTTTATCCAGATGGACAGCAGAGGCCTCAGAGGTCCAGGATAAACTCAGATCCATTCTGAAGAGAAAGTTTCAGTATCTGATTGAGGGAGTACCAAACCAGGGAGACAATAGACTCCTCCATGAGATTTACACAGAACTCTACATCTCAGAGGGGGAAGGAGGATTAAATGAAGAACATGAGGTCAGGCAAATAGAGAAGTCCTCCTGGGGAAATCCAGAACTTGCCAGACCAATTCAATGCAGTGATATATTCAAACCCTCTTCTGGACAACACAAACCTATAAGAATAGTGCTGACTAAAGGAGTTGCTGGCATTGGAAAAACAGTCTCTGTACAGAAATTTATTCTAGATTGGGCTGAGGGAAAAGACAATCAAGACATTGACTTCATATTTCCTCTTCCTTTTCGAGAGCTGAATTTGATGAAGGACAAAAAACTCAGTCTGGAAGACCTTGTTCAGACGTTTTTCCAAAGTATTAAAGATCTGAAAATCCTCACTCATTCACAGAATAAGTTCATGTTCATCTTTGATGGTCTGGATGAGTGTCGGCTTCCCCTAGATTTCAACTCCAATCTCACATATTTGAATGTTGCAGAGCCAGCTTCAGTAGATGTGCTGGTGACAAATCTCATCAAGGGAAATTTACTTCCCTCTGCTCTCATCTGGATCACCACCCGACCAGCAGCAGCCAGCCAGATCCCTTCTGTATGTGTGAACCAGGTGACAGAAATAAGGGGATTCAACAATCCACAGAAAGAGGAGTATTTCAGGAAGAGAATTAGTGATGAGAACATGGCGAACAGAATCATTACACATTTGAAATCATCCAGGAGCCTCTACATCATGTGCCACATTGCTGTCTTCTGCTGGATCACAGCTACTGTTTTGGAGAAAACTTCTCATGAGTCAGAGAAAGTAGAACTACCAAGGACTCTCACGCAGATGTACACACACTTTCTGATAATCCAGACAAGCATCAAAAAAGAAAAATACGTAGAGAAAAAAGAGCAAAGAGATGAAGAGATTATTTTCAAGTTAGGTCAACTGGCTTTCCAACAGCTAGAGAATGGAAATCTCATCTTCTATGAGGAAGACCTTAAAGAATGTGGCATTAGTGTCACAGAGGCATCAGTGTACTCAGGAGTGTGTACTCAAATCTTCAAAGAAGAGGCTGACATGCTCCAGGGGAAAGTGTTCAGCTTTGTGCATCTGAGCATCCAGGAGTTTCTTGCAGCTTTATATGTCTTCCTCTGTTTCAACAACAGAGAAAAAATGCCTGAACATAAGCCAACCTCTAAGCTCTCTGCTCTTTTCACTGCAGCGACACTTCATGACCTTCACAAGACTGCAGTGGATCTGGCTCTACAAAGTTGGAATGGACACCTGGACCTTTTCCTCCGCTTCCTTCTAGGCCTCACATTGGAGTCCAATCAGAATCTCTTAAGATACCAACTGCCTTGGACAAGATGCCAGTCACAGAGCTCTGAGCAAGCAGTCCAATATGTCAAACAGAAAATCAGGGAGAATACATCAGACAGAAGAGTTAACCTGTTTTATTGCCTGGGCGAACTAAACCACCATGTGGTAGTGGAGGATATTAACAGGCATTTGGGAACCCTATCAGTATCCATGCTCTTACCTGGAGAGTGGAAGACCAAAGAGTTTAAGTTTGAGATCTCAGATGAACAGTTGAAAGAGTTTGAACTGGAAAAGTATATAAATACCCCAAATGAAGATCTGACTGAACTACTCAGTCCTGACAAAGTTCTTCAGAAGCTTCTGCCAGTCATTACAAGATCCACATCAGCTCTGTGAGTACAACTCAGAGTAAGATATTACAGTATGTTGTTGAGAGACTGGTGCCAGTAGTACAGTATATCACCAACAGGCATTTTATATCGTTATATGATCTACTTATGCATAGTCAAAACATTAAGCTGTGCTTTTACATGGACTAATGAAACTGTGTGTAATTTAAGAGTAGAAGATAGCTGAATCTAATAATCATGTCTCATGATGCATCTCCCAGGCTGATGGAATGTTCCCTCACAGAGAATATCTGTGCTGATTTAGCATCAGCTGCCAGCTCCACCCCATTCAGTTTGAAGGTGCTGAATCTGAGTCGCAATAAGATTCAAGATGCAGGAGTTCAACATCTCTCAAACCTCCTCAGGAGTCCTCAATGCCAACTGGAAGCATTGCTGTGAGTGTTATTGCAAAATATAAGACATGAGCAATGTAAAATGGATACAGAATATCAGTCATAAGCAGGGACTCTACTCTATGATTGATGGAAGGAGAGAGTGCATGTGACTGAGTGAGTGTGTGTTTGCATGCATAGAGTGGTAAGATACAATGAGCATATTGTCTACTGTATGTAAAATGTAATCTGTAATAATGAGATGTGGTCATATTTTGTTCCCAGACTGACTGAATGTTCTCTCACAGAGAAAATCTGTGCTGCTTTAGCTTCAGCTGCCACCACAACCTTCAGCAATTTGAAGGAGCTAAACCTGAGCAACAATTTGCTTAAAGACTCAGGAACTCAACATCTTTCAGAACTTCTCAAAAATCCCTCCTGTAAACTGGAGAAACTAGAGTGAGTCTTAACAGCCATTCTCTCAGTAGCAAGGAGTGTGATTCAAAATAAACAGTACAGTAGACATTTTTATCATGGGGAAGGAGACTTTGTGAATTGACCGACATGAATGAGTGACAGTGTGCTTGTGCATTTGTCCCTAATAGTTCTTTTTATTTTCCTTAGGTTGATGCGTTGCTCTCTCACAGAAAAGAGTTGCAGTACCTTAGCATCAGGAGCCAAACCAGGAGGCAGTTTGAAGGAGCTGAACCTCAGTGGCAATGATGTAAATGATGTAGGTATACAGTATCTCTGCGACCTCATGGAAAATCCCCACTGCAAACTGGAGAAATTAGTGTAAGTGTTGTGTGTAGTTAAATTTGCATTGCCATTTGAATTGTTTGTTCACTGTATGTGTGTTTGTTGCAGAAACATCTGAGTATTGAAACATTTTATATTTCCTTTGCTAGGTTGTGCAAATGTTCCCTCACTGAAAAGAGTTGTGCTGTTTTGGCGTCAACTGCCAACTCACCTTCTTGCTGTTTGAAGGAGCTGAACCTGGGTGGCAATAAGATTAATGATGCTGGAGTTCAACATCTTTCAGATCTTCTCAAGAAACCATATTGTAAACTGGAGGCACTGTTGTGAGTGTTATTTATAGTGTCTGTCACCATGCACAATGCAATCAAATACACAAAATAGCAACTGCAGAAATAGTCAGACAAAACAACGAAAAACATTTAAAAACACCAAATGACCAATTTAAGTCTTACAGGCAGACTGAGATAGGTTTCTCTACTACTTTTGTGTGACCCTAAGGACCAAAATATATTTTTAAGGGAAAACAGTCAGGTGTTTAGCTAAGTTGAGGGATCAGAAAGCAGCTTTTGTGTTTGCCAAGGTCTTGGATTCCTGATCCATTTATGCCATTTCATTCAACAACGTAATTTTAATGACTAAACACTCTCACTCTCAATTATAAAATGTAAAACCAGATGCTTCTATATTCCCTTCCTTGCTTTGTTTTGTCAGTCAGATGACACATCATTCAGACATGGTGGTTAACTGGAATCACTTACACAACACAGATATCTAGCCTGGTCATACCTAGCCCCTCGGTCTACTCTTTTGTCTGTACGAGGGTCTGGGATTTCAGCTATTGAGAAATTATTGGATCAGCCCTCGAAAATAAACTGTATTCTCACACTGTATTCTTAAATTCTGCTGATTGGATCGGTCATGATGCAGCAAATGCGAACAAGGCCAATGGCCAGAAACCCAGATGGAGTCATGGAGAGAGATGAGAATCAAGCAGAATTACATAGGAAGTAAAATGGCTAGGCTACAGGCACATACGCACACACACAAACAGACAGTCATGATCACGTAACATAATTTTTTCCCATAGACTGTACAGATGTTCCCTCACAGAGAAGAGCTGTTGTGCTATTGCAACAGCTGTCAGCTCAACCTGTTGCAGTTTGAATGAGTTGAACCTGAGCGAGAATGATATTTGTGATGCAGGAGTTCATCATCTCAAAGACCTTCTCAAAAATCCCCAGTGCAATCTGGGGAAAATAGTGTAAGTATTGAAACACACCAACAAAGATCTGGTAAAGGAGTAGATGAGTTAGTGTCAGTGGCTCCCTTATATTTGCATATCAAATACACTGATTTGGAGGCATTGCTGTGTGTGTATGTGTGTGTGTGTGTGTGTGTGTGTGTGTGTGTGTGTGTGTGTGTGTTATGTAAACTGAGACATGTAGCTGTAACAATGAGATGTATTGCTACAGTATGTAATGAAATATGTCTTCCAGGTTGGATAATTGCAATCTCACAAGGAGAAGCTGTATAGCTTTAGCGGCAGTTGCCAGTTCAACCACCTGCAGTTTGAAGGACTTGAGCCTGAGCAGCAACGAGGTTCATGATGTAGGGGTTCAACATCTCTCAGAACTCCTTAAGAATCCCCTCTGCAAACTCGAGAGGCTAGAGTGAGTATGGAACATAACAGCAGACCTGTGTTTGTGATGGAACAATCTTTGTATGTGTATGTACATCATTTTAAACACACTTTAAGTCACTGAGCTGTCGGTAATTTGGAAAAAAAGTAATGTGCCAAATTTTCTCATTTCTCTTCCCATTGGAAGCATATTGATTACCTATGGGCTATTAATTTATCTGGCCTAGACCCTTACTTGAAATGTATTGTGTAAATGTAGTGTAGCAAGGAGAACCGCACAATATTGCCTGTGTTGTATTGAGTGTGTCTGTACTGTATGTGTGAATGTGATAGGTATATGCAGTATAACCATAATCTCTCATAATCTTCCCCTCTAGTTTGAGTTGGTGTTCACTTACAAGCAAGAGCTGTGCTGTTTTAGCAGATGCCATTTCAACATCTTGGAGTCTGAGGGAACTGATTTTTAGCTCCAATAAAATCCATGATACTGGAGTTCAGCATCTCTCAGACCTCCTGAAGAATCCCCACTGCAAACTGGAGAAACTAGAGTGAGTATTGCCGTGTGTGTTTGTGTGCGGGGGGCATGACAGCATGACAGTGACACAGTGTGTGTGGAGTAACCATTTTTTTCCTGAGTAATATCCATATCATCCATATCCATATCATTTGGAATTGCATATGTGAGTGTAGCCTAATGATTGTTTCTCACAGGCTAATAGGCTGTAACCTAACAGAGAAGAGCTGTGATTCTTTAGCATCGGCCGCAAGTTTGAGCTCATGTAACTTGAAGGAACTGGACATGACTGACAATCAGCTGAGCTATGCAGGAGTTAAGCATCTCTCAGGCGTCCTCAGGGAACCATACTGCAAACTGGAAAAACTAGAGTGAGTGTTAACACATCAACAGACCTGCGTATTTCGTCATTGGTGGGGACACCTACACAATGGAATAGCTTACCTTGGCTAAGCCCGCTCAATGACTCTTTAGAAACACCTTTTACCATAGCTTTATGCTGCTGCTTAGATTAGGTGACAGAGCCATTGATTGCTTATTTCAGTGTTTCACTCATCAGCCCATGCATCTGTGCTTATTTTTACAGTAGACGTGTTGTTTATGTGATTATGTTATAGTGTCTGTCTCTCAGACATACTGAAAAAAATGTCCTGTGTGTCTATGTTGTTTCCTAGAGTGAATGGTTATATCTTCAGAAAGGAGAGTCCAAGAGCCTGTGATAGTAGCCCTCTTTCCTCAGATGATGCAGTTCAGTGAAAAAGCCCTCTGGGATCCAAAGTACAGGGGGCTCCCAAATGGCGGGTGGACAACTGTACAGCACACACACACACACACACACACACACACACACACACACACACACACACACACACACACGTTACTGTACTTGTGTGTGTTGACTGTGGGGAAAGTCAGCTTCTTGTAATGCATCACATGCATAGTTAGTAGAGCATGAAGGTTGCCAAACTGACTTCCTCTGTCTATGTACAACAAGGACTCAATTGAGCATTTAGACATAAAGAATTCAGAAATTTGGCCAACAAAATTAAGACTACAGCATGCGGAAAGTTCATAACTTCAGCTTTCCCCTAGCACAGCCCCTCTTCAATCTATATTCCAATCCTTATGATGTTTTTACTGTGTTTAGTCAAGTGAAAAGTTTCATTTACTCACACTTTATTGAATAAAACATGTTAAATGCTAAATCCTTACTTATATCTACATTTATTATATTACTTGACCATGAGTAAAGCTAATTGTAAACATTGCTTTTGAAGAGTTTTCTCTAATTCACTATCTGCTAGGTCAGTGACAAAATTGGCTAAAATAGTCATGGGTAAAACAATTGTATATAATGTGTCCAGTGTTACAATCTCTTCAGAAATTCAGAAAAAAATGAAAAGGTAGGAGCCATGTCTGAAAATAAAATTTAATTTTAATGTCACCTGTTTATTTAATTGTAACAGACAGAAGACAGACATTATTTTTTTCAAGATTTCCGGATTAATTTGACAAACAATATTATAGTTGATGGCAGACTTTTTCTTTGGACATACCCTCATGAAGCCATATGTTACCCTCGGGCCTGTCCGTTTCTCCACTTTTTTATGTCCCAATAATAATGGAGACGGCCCAAAACTAACATGGTAATAACAAGTTCAGTACGGTCCATGACAGGGAGGAAACCATGGACTCATCCTAGCTCTCTCCTCGAAGGACATCTTTTAAGCCTGACAATTACAAACTTGTGATGACCTTTATCTTGACATATTAGTAACCTTTGTGAAGCAACAGAGAATCCATGGAACTGCCGGTTTTAAATACAAACAGAAGAAACATCAGACTGTCAGGGTTTTGGTTTTGTCTTCGCTTGAGTTTACTTTCTAGTTTCCTTGTCTTTAGTTCATGTTTTAAAGTCTGCAGTTTCTCCTGTGTTCTATCTTTAGTTCATGTCTTGAGTTTAATTTCACGTGTTCTCTTTGGTCCTCCTATGCACCCTGTGTACTTCCTGGGGCATATTTAATAAGGACGTTACGGTGCAACGTTAGATCTAACATACACAAAGGCCGGCTGAACGTACTGTTATGTCATGTCAGTGCAGCAACAATGGAAGCTGGGAGGGTCATTCTCCTCACAGTGTTAGCCAACGAAATAGCTGAACTGGACAACAACCTTAGCAGTTTAAATGCATAATTATTAGGAATACTAAAAAAATGATAATATTGCCTCTACTTTTGCTGTCACCAGAGGACAATCCAACACAACACAAATCTGTGTTGTATTTAGCACTAGTGCTTTAAAGGAATAGTTCACCTCTTTATGAAAATTGGTTAGTCACCCACTTGGAGTTACATATGTGGGTAAAAGCATTTTGGTCTCAGTGCATGCATTGTTCTAGTCTGGCAAACCCAATTTTGCCTTTAGCTTAGCATAGGCGCTGGAAAGTAAAGTTGCCAAAGAGTTGCTAT
Source organism: Sardinella longiceps (assembly GCA_027497455.2). Taxonomy (NCBI): domain Eukaryota; kingdom Metazoa; phylum Chordata; class Actinopteri; order Clupeiformes; family Clupeidae; genus Sardinella; species Sardinella longiceps. Next base: position 37,975,044 of record JAODXP020000021.1, on the reverse strand, counting down.
CTGGCAACATTACATTCCCGCGCCTATGCTAAGCTAAAGCTAAAAAAAATGGGGAAAATTGGGGATGCCATACTAGGAAAATGCAAGCACTGAGACCAAAATGCTTTTACCCACATATGTAACTCCAGGTAACGGGGTGAATAACACATTTTCATAAAGAGGTGAACTATTCCTTTAAATCGCAGAGTCCAAAACACTTACATGCTGATTGGTGAACACCTCTAACACACCCACCAAACAAGAGTGAAATACCTCAGAGGCATGAAGCACCGTGTGTTCTACCTTGTTCCCCGTCTACCTTTGCCTTGTTGTAGTCCTGTATATTTAAGCCCCTGTGTTTTCCGTGTTCCTTGCTTCGTGTTCCTGAGTTCAGTAAACTGAACTTTATTCTCAAGTCTTGAGTTCTCATGTTTTGCCATGCATTTGGGTTTTGCCACAATTCTTGCAAGATCGTGACACAAACATGAAACTCAACGTGAGGTCAAAAGGACACTTGGGCAGAGGTTGGTCCTGTGATTTTCTAATCAATAAAGGTTCTTTGTATACAATCAAAAGGTCCAATGAACTGCTCTTGAATTTTCCCTACATTGTCTCGCATGGCCAAAACTTTGCACAGGTAAATGCAGGCTATTCACATCTCCTGATCCGTGCATAGTGGTACTGTGATCACACTTGCATTGATTTCTCCAGATTGCTGAGAAAGGGTTGCATTTTCAGGTGAAGGTGGACAGCTGCCATTCCTTGGGACTTGTACAACAACTGTGTCATGACCATTGTGTGGATCGAATGCAACAGGTGAGTAGCCATTTGCTGGATCTTGTGCACCCGATGGGTTATTACCATTAGGTAAGCTGCCATTTGCTAGAACTGATGCAACAGGTAGGTTATTGCCATTAGGTTGGACTGGTAGTAAAGGTACGCTGACATTTGGAACTGTTGAAACAGGTGGACTGTTGCCATTAGCTAGGAGACACAAGAAAATTACCAATGCATTAATCAGTAACTGTAACAAAGAAATAAGATGCAGTGCTGTTTAGCTGAAACACAGGACATGATACCTTGTCTTTGCTGCCACCAATAATATCCCCCAATAAGCAGTGCACACAAAGTAATGAGGACTACTGGTAAAACAATAGCAATCACATAACTGTGATTCTTCCGAGTTGACAGGTTGCCTGTGAAAACAGTGTTAAGGTACAGTTAAAATGTCTTCAAGTTTTACTGCCTACAATGCACATTAAGGGATGTTTGACAAGTGTTAATCTTACCAAAGTCAATAGATTTGTTCACAGTCTCACTGTAAACTTCACATTTGTATGTCCTGCTGCTTTGCAATGTGGCCTCAACTGAAAGTCTCATTTGAACAGTTCCATCTCCATTGGGAAGTGGGCCAGTCACATTAAGTCCATGATCAAAAGAAACTCCATCTACAGTGATCTGCGTTCTCAATCCTGCTAAGTCAGTGTCTGTCACCTGGCACCATAAAAACGAGATGGCTCTCCCTGGAATGGGTTTGGCAAAAGCATGGAGCTTCATACCTACAATAAAAGGTTAAAGGACATCATTAAACTGGGGGCTTCTGCTCTTTCTAAGATATGGGCTCAAAATTACACAATTTTGCTGACTTAAGAGTTAAAATTGAACAGAGAAGCCAAATCATTTTAAACACAGCGCAGCATAGGGCAACACATGGACTAAATTAGTCTCATTTACAGCACCAAAAAGTGCAAACACATTTGAAACACTGAAATTAAGCTAGCCTTAACACTCCCTTGCAGCACTGAAAATTCTTGCAGTTCTCTTAACTATATAACACTCAAAATTATTTCATACCCATGACATCCTAAACACGTTAAGGCTGGAATTTTCTCGCTGCAAAGAACACATTTTTGTACGCCACATGGATACCATGTGTAGTTTGTGGTTGTTTTGTACATCATTCATGGATATTGTTGCAAGTGAACACAACGCCTCCACAAGATGCATTACTGACAAAAAAGTTGGGTGTGATTGCGCGGGAAAAAACAGTGACCATAAGATGCAATATTGACAATGACTCGGGAGATTTCTGGATCTGGTATTGTGGTCTGCCCAAATGGAGATCTCCACCACTGTGTGTTTTGACTGCGTGATGCTGCAGTCTGGTCTACACAGGACACCGCAGGTCGCAGGAGGATGCATACGATTAACGTTGCTGCAGCTAGTGATGCATTCTGGGCTGATATCTAATGGGATAGGACTATGAATGGACATTCAGCCCATACTTGTAGGCTTGATCAGGTCAAGTGCATCTACACTGAACTCTGAACTGTGCTACTGACTGAAGCTTTCATCACAAATCCTCATCCACTAGTTTATACCTGACTGACAAATTAGATCACAGGTATTCATGTTCTGAACAAACACTATTTGTTCTGCCCGTATTTCGGCCTAAGGGCATGAGAACAAATGATAAACAGAACAACTCTACTTTTGATGTTTTCATATTACTGAGATGTACCTGTTTGTACATTACCACTCGTTGCTTGCTTTTTCTTGAAGCTGTGTATGGTCTTGTCACACTGAACCCGAATAAAATTGCTATAAACATTGTTACGTATGTCCCCCTTAGACCAGTCTGTTGCTATAGACGTGGCCCCCTCAGATAGAGGCGTCCATTTCCGTGTATTTGGGTCAAAGGTCAAGAAGTCTTGTCCATTCACTCCCCACTTATCGAAGGGGAACTCTCCTGAGGTGTTGGTTATACAGCCCCGATGTCTCTGAAGAATAACTGCAAATGTTAAAAGAATATAACATTATTAATTTCTTTTTAACTGTTTGGGGAACCGGTAATTTACACACACATACTAACACACACGCACACACACACACACACACAATGTTAACTTAACTGTAAACCTACAGTAAATTTTAGATTATCGTTTCTAACACCCACCTCCCCCAGTAGTGATGGTTTCCTCTACTTTCTCCAACCAATGAAAATGCTCATAACATTGTTCTTTACATTTCTTGTGTCTCTCCTCCAGTTCTGTTTGGGTAAATGCCTGTGTTACCCAATCTTGTCTTGGCTGGTCCCTCACTTCCTGGCTGGTCTCTGTCTTGTCTGGTATCTTACAATAACAGGAAAATATCACTTGCCCATTAAACACGGTAGTCTGTTGAAACTGCTGCTTGTCATTTGGATCACGGTGCACTGTGTACTGGAGGCCAAGTGTGTCATCTGTGGGGAAAAATATATACCATGAGGGGTAGCACTTTATAATAACCATCCTCTATAAATGGTTATTAAATAGCTTATTAACATCAGTAAGTCATTATTTAACTGTTAATAGATAACAGTTAACAGTTAGGTGGTAGTAATTAACAGAAATTTTACAGCATAGTAATTTAGATAGTAAGTTAACAGTTAGTTTACAGTTTGTTATGGCTGAATGATAAAATGGAAAAACCTGATGGAATTAAATTATCTGACTGGTTGAAACCACAAACCTTTCCAATTAACTTCTTACTAATGTTAATAAGCTATTTAATAACCATTTATAGAGGACGGTTATTATAAAGTGCTACCCAATGAGGAAATAGTTTTAGATTCCTGAAGTGGGTGATGTAAGCAGGAGAGTACAACAAATGCATTCTGCACATTACCATAAAAAAATTGTAACAAGGAAGAATAAAATCATCTTCCAATATAACTGGTTGCATTGATGTTTGTGTCTAGGCAGCAGACTAAAGTTTCTTTGTTTTATTTTGTTTTTGTGTTTAATATGTGAATAATCAGTAGGTGTAGTAGAGCAACTACCTCTTCCATGATTATAAACCTTGAAATCTTTATAAAGCTTTGGTTAAGCTTTTTATTAGCCTCCTGTATAAAAAAGCTCAGACTGTTTTAAATCCTGCAAACTAAACTATTTGCAGATGCCATCACTGAACGCAACTCAACCCTAGGTGTTTCATTTAGTCTAACTTGTCTATTAATGCTCTAGGGATATTTTCTTTATCATGTTGCAATCCTTTTTTTTTCTCGTGCTGAAAAAAATTGTGTGAAGCACTTTTAACTGTTGCACACAGACTTGAAATGTGCTATGTGAAAAAAATCTTCCTTGTCCTACCTTAAGCTTTGTGTCCTGACTGTATCTGAACTACCTTTGCATTGTAGGCCTATTGATTTGTTACTTTTTTGTAGTGACAATGAAGTTAAAGCAGTCTACTGTATATCTTTAAATTTATGTAGCCTATATACCCTCTAGTTGTTAGTTTGAAGTTAAACAGTATATAATTATGCTGTATATAATTTTAAAAAGTATATCATTATCTGACCTATACTGTTACATGATACATCAGATTTTGATGTCTAATGTGATACTGCTTGCATTATCAAGAAAAATGTTTTATGTCTTTTTGACAGACAGTGGTGTGATGGTTAATATGGTGTGTGTTAATATGGAGAGGAAATAATTTTGTGGTGGGAGGAAATAGGGTTGGAGGTGATGCATTATATTTTTGGAATACAGGTCTAGTGCAATAATGCAATATGTCCAAGACCTGTTTTTTATACTAGGTATTATACTAAGCTAATACTTTTTTATTGAATGAACACTAATATTATTGGCTTACTGGCCTCTAAATGAAAATAGTTGTCCATGTCATTGTGATGTGTCATTTGAGATTTTAACAAAATGCATAACAATACATATGGTACAATGAAAACCTGCTGTAAATTATCTATAGGTTATTAGGCCTATTATAATACTATGGACAAATAGCCTTTATTTGTGAAGCTGAATTTCATTATGAAATTTTATTAGCCTACTGAAAACAAAGGTTTGGTCGTTGTAGTGGCAGCTCCCTTCTAGCTTTGCATGCCACAAATGGAGCGGGTGAATAGCAACCAGTCTGACGCGACAAAATTCTTCAACTCAAAAAATCTTCAATTAAAAATGTTTACTGGTGAATTAAATCAAATACAAAAATAAAACATCACTTCTTGGTTCTACATTTCCACAAATAGTCGAAGTCTAATTTAGCCTGTTAGCTTAGCAGGCCAGCAGGTCGGTCAGAAAACTATATCACCTCCACCCGACCTTCTAATGAAAGAATGTACTTGTCATGTGACTTATATTAAACTATACATCAAGCGCATTCCCCCTAGTGGTGAAACACACACATTTCCCCAATCATGAACTATTTCTTCCTTCATGAATTTACACATTTTAACATATAAGCATTAATTCTAATAACCAATAATTATTATTTAAACAAAATTACTTTTCTCCATATGGCTCTTACATTTCCGGCCCCTAATTGTTTATGCTATGGGCAGAACAATTACCAAATTCTCACTTAAACAAGAGCCATGAAACTAAACTTAGTTTACAAATTTTCTCACAAAAATAAATAAGGTTACAGGTTTCTCAATTCTAATAAACAACTTAAATTCAAATATTCAAACTTTCAGTTCAGTCCAGTTTCAGAGTCCTTGAGTCATTCATCCTGACTCTTGAATCAAGCAAAGCTTACTCACTGGTCTGTCCAATTGGCTTGTTTTCGTCTGCACAACAGCTCGCCTTACCACACCCTTGGCATCAGGCAAGGTCTTCTTGATCCGGCCCATTATCCAAGAGTTGCGCGGCGCAGTGTCATCTGCTATCAGGACGACATCTCCCTCTTGGAAATTCCTCTTTGGTCTTGACCACTTCTGGCGATTCTGAAGCAACGGTAGGTACTCTTTGAGCCACCTGGTCCAAAACAAATCTGCAATATATTGCACCTGACGCCATCGTCTTCGCGCATATTGGTCATTCTGGGAAAAGATTCCAGGAGGGATGCTTGGTTGTGCTCTTAAAAGCAACAAGTGGTTCGGCGTCAACACGTCCAGATCACTGGGGTCGTCTGATGCCAGTGTGAGAGGCCTGTTGTTGATGATGGATTCCACCTCACACATGACAGTTAGCAGACCTTCATCATCCAGTGACTGCTGTCTGACGATTGAGTTCAAGATCTTACGTACTGTACGTATCTGTCTTTCCCACGCGCCGCCGTGGTGAGAGGCTGCGGGGGCATTGAAGATCCATTTAACCCCTTTTTCCATCATTGCATCAGCAATTCTCTTCTGGTTCAGATCTTCAAGTGCCTCTCGTAACTCTCTCTCCGCAGCAACGAAATTAGTCCCATTGTCTGAGCGCATGATCTTGGCCTGACCTCTTCTGCATGTGAAGCGACGGAGCGCATTTACGCAAGAGTCGGTATCCAGACTATGGGCAATCTCAATGTGGACAGCTCGCACGGTAAGACAGGTAAAAAGGACCCCATACCTCTTGACATGGCTTCGACCTCGCTTGACCTCGAAAGGCCCAAAGAAGTCCACTCCCACGTTGGTAAATGGAGGCTGATCTGGTATGATGCGATCCAATGGCAGATCTGCCATTTTCTGCTCTCCTGTCCTACTGTTGAGCCTTCTGCAGACTGTGCATCTTGAAATTATGCCTCTAATCGCTGAGCTCACTTGGGGTATCCAATACCTTGTGCGCAGCTGGGACAACATGTAGTTTCGTCCACAATGTCCAATTTCCCTATGGATGTGTTGCAAGATGAGAGCAGCAACTGGAGACCTCTTGCAGAGAATTGCTGGGTGCTTCGTCTCCTCTGGCATTGACAGTCTGGAGAGACGTCCGCCCACTCTCACAATTCCATCCTTCAGGAAGGGATCCAGTTTGTAGATTGGACTGGTCTTTTTCACATGTCCAGCTGTTTGTAGAGCCATAATTTCTTCTGGGTAGGTTTGAAGTTGACTAACTTTGATTAGCTCATTTTCTGCCTCTTCCAGGTTTTCTATGGTGAGCAGAGTTGGTTTCAGCGTCTGCCTACACCTTTTCATGTGTGCTGTTGCCAGCAGCTCTTGTTGATTTGGACAACTCTCTGACAGTCTGACTGTGTCCATGAAGACCTTTCTCTCTTCTCTCAACTGTAGCAGCTTTCGTTTCAGTTTCAAAAGCCACGCTACTGCTCTTTTCAGTCGTGTCCAATCAGAGTAGAATGCAATCAGCTTGCTGACAGCAGACATCTCTCCATCCTCATCAACATTTACTGCACATGACTTGACCTCAGGGTCATCTTGTGGTAGGTCTTTCACATAAGGTAACTCAGGCCAATCTTCCTGGGACTTTAGAAGGAAACTTGGGCCTTGCAACCAAGTCTCGCTCTCAATGAACGCCTTCACTTTCATTCCTCTTGAGGCTAGATCCGCCGGATTTTCTCCTGACTTCACATAACGCCACTGGGAAGGATGGCTATGTTCCCTTATCACTGTGATCCTGTTCGCGACAAAAGTCTTGAAGCGACTGTGTTCATTTCCAATGTATCGCAGAACTGTGGTGCTGTCAGTCCAAAATATGGAGTCTTGGAGTGGCACCTGTAGTTCACGTCGCAACATCTGATCCATTTTCACAGCCACCACAGCAGCTGTTAGCTCTAGCCGTGGGATTGTTACACGTTTCAAAGGGGCTACCCTTGCTTTTCCCATCAAAAGAGTGCAACACTTCTCACCAGCTTGGTTTGACAGGAGCAGGTAGGTGGCGGTGCCATAGCCAGTCTCCGATGCATCAGCAAAATGATGTAGTTGTGCTGCCTGCAAAGGTCCAAATGACAATGGCTTAACACACCTGCTTACTGTGAATCCCTCTAACAGTGTCATTTCTGCCAACCATTCTTTCCATCTGGGTGCCTGGCAGTCTTGGATTTCTTGATCCCAGCCACACTTTTCTTCACAGAGAGCCCTCAGGATCTGCTTCACGGGCAGAATAACTGGAGCCAAGAATCCTAGGGGGTCATACAATGCACTAACCACAGACAGGATTCCACGCCTCGTCATAGGCCTTTCAGGAACATTCAGTTGGAATTTAAAACTGTCTGAGGCTGTGCACCACTGAACACCCAGGGCACGCTCCATAGGAGGGATGTTGTGGCTTAGATCCAAGTCTTTAACATCAGTGGCACGATCTTCTTCAGGGATGGTCAACAGAACAGCCTTACTGGAACTGACCCACTTATTCAGCTGAAAGCCGCCTATGGCGCACAGTGCTCTTAGATCTTTCACGAGCTGAACTGCTTGAGCATCAGAGGGGACTGACTTCAAGCAGTCATCCACATAAAAGTTGCGGAGAACTGTGTCTGCAGCTTCCGGGCTTGCTGTTCCTCTGTTGTCCTCTGCGGTTTTCCTCAAGGCATACGATGCGCAACTTGGTGAAGATGTAGCACCAAACAGGTGAACTGTCATTCTGAATTCTTCCATCTCTTCACTCAGGTTGCCATCCGGCCACCACAGGAAACGTAGAAGATCTGCATCTTCTTCAGGAACTTTAACCTGATAGAACATTGCCTTGACATCTGCCATTAACGCCACTGGTTCTTGCCTAAATCTCACTAGCACACCAATAAGCGTATTGGTTAGATTCGGGCCTTGCAGCAACTGCTCATTTAAAGAGACTCCTCTGTAGGTTGCTGTGCAATCAAAGACTACGCGAATCTTCTTTTTCTTGGGGTGGTACACTCCGTGGTGGGGAATGTACCACACCCGGCCATCATCACGCAGTAGTTGCTCCTTGGGGACTTTGACGGCATATCCATTCTCTAGGACATCTTTCATGAATGCCTTGTAGTCTTCATGGAAGCCTGCATGTCTTTTCAGTTTCCTTTTCAAGCTGATGGCGCGCTGTTCTGCAATACAGCGGTTGTTTGGCATTGTTACTTCTGCATCCTTCAGAGGCAAGCTCACACAGTAATGTCCATCCACCAGTCTAGCAGAACTGTTCATCAGAGACATGAACTTGTGGTCGTCTTGTGACATTTCTTCTTTTTCTTCACAGTCACGCTCTGGGAAGTCTGCGTTGTACTGTTGTCTCAACAACGTCTCTATTTCCACTACTGAGAGACGGTTCACTGTGTGGCTCTCACTGGTGTCACTGTCCTTCTTTAGACTTCTTAGCAGCCCATTTACCACCCAGCCTAAAGCAGTTCTCACCGCATAGGGACCATCTCCTTTACTATGGATTACCTGCCATGGCTCCATTGCCTTTGGAACATTGGTGCCTATGAGCAGGCCAACTTCAGCATTGATCTGAGGTAGAGAAACATCTTTCAGGTAAGGCCACGTAGCAATGTCTTCCTGCTTGGGGATGTTCTCTTCATGCACTGGAATGAAACTGTGGGTGAATACCCTGGGCAGGTCAATGTAGGTTTCTTCTTTAACACCACACACTTCTAAGTCGGTCAGGACAAACGTCTTCATGACCTTGCTGTCATCTGCCCTGCTACAGCCCATAGTGTTGAGAAGAATCTGCGTTCGTCTGCCCTTGAGTTTCAGCTTTCTCAGGAGGTCTTCAGTGCAAAAGCTTGCTGTGCTGCCAGGATCCATAAACGCATATGTTTCCACATATCTATCACTTCTCTTGGATTTGATCTTGACAGGCAAAACGGCTAATGCACATTTCCCTCCGGCCCCAGTGTAGGCACAAAATTCCTCATTCAGAGAGACGCATGCACTGGAAACTTCTTTGCTCTCAGAGCTATCTTCTTCTTTCTTATCAGCAGGCAAGCTGTCTTCTTTTTCTCCATGTGCAACAAGTCTGGATGTTTTTGTGAACATATTTGACATTTTGCCTTTCTTTTGCAGTCCTTGCTAAGGTGTCCTGGGAAAAGACATCCAAAGCAAAGGCCTTTGGACTTAATGAATTCCAATCTCTCTTTAATTGGTAGTTCTCTAATCTTTCTACACTCTGTCAATGTGTGCTTGTTGTTGCAATAAGCACAAGGTTTCTGCACAGAAACATTCACAGCTTTTTTCACTGTTGCATCTTCTTGTGGTGTCTCCACACTTGTAGCAAAGCTGCTGCTTCCCTTCTGAATACCTTTCTTAACTTGAGTGTCTTTCTTGTCCTTTCCTTGCTTCATTGCTGGAGTCTCTGACACGCTTCCAAATAGGGGGTCTGTGGCGATTTTCGCCTGGCGATCAATGAACTCAACCAGGGCTGAGAATCTTGCACGTCCTCTTCCCCTCTCTTGGATTTCAAAAGCTGTCACTCTCCACTTCTCACGCAATTTATAAGGAAGCTTTGAAAGAACAGTCCGCATATTAGTGGGGTTGTCCATTTCTTCCATGAACTCTAAATCACCCATTGTGTTCTTGCAGCCAGTTAGGAACAGCGCATAAGCATTAAGAGCTTTACCATCTTCTTGTTTTATGGTAGGCCAATTCAACGCCTTGTCCATGTAGGCATTGGCTATCTTTAGCTCATTACCGTAGTGCTTCTGCAAGAGCCTTCTGGCTTCTTTGTAGCCTCTTTCAGCTGGCATATGCTCACAGCTACGGACGAGCTCCTGCGCTTCACCGCTGGTATACTGCTCCAGATAGTAGAACAAATCTTGATAGGTATCAGCTTTGCTCTCAACAGCATGCTCGAATGATCTAATGAATGACTTGTATGTGAGAGGATCACCCTTGAACGCTAGAACCTCCTTGCGTGGTAGACTGGACAGGTTATGTTGTCTAACAAGCATCTCTGTGATGACACTCTGTTTCTGTAACACTTGATGGAGGTCTTTGTCATCATCATCATTCAAATGTCTTGCAGATTGTCTCTGGCGGACACTCACTGGCTGTTGTATCACAGGACCAGAGCTCTGCAACACTCTTCTTACTGATGGCTGTACTCTATCATCCCTTTCCGTCTTTACATTTTGTCTTGAGGATCTTTTAGAGACATGACTGTTCATGCCATCTTCTTCATATGACTCCAACACCTTCAGTCTCGCTGTACATTCTGCAAGTGCTGCATCAACTTCTAATTTTTCTCTTTTAGCTTTAAAGGGGAAATCCTGTCAATTTTCAACAAGAGCTCTATTGCTCAAGCTACTTGAGATTAGCCAATACTGAAGACGCAAGACATTTTGGACTAACCATATAGGTTTCCTTGAACAGAGAATAAGCCCTGACCGTTAACCCAATGGGGCAAGTTTTCAAAACTGTGTTTACAGCATTTAAGCATGCTCCAAATATCACCCCAAAAGTTATGCAACATCATCAGACACATTACAACACAGAACTGTATTGTGTATGGCAACAAATGGCTGGGAAAGTGGTTAAAACTGTGAGCTTATGCAAGCAGCCCAATATTGTTTGTTTACAAAACGGTTTTGTAAACACTGCATAAAAACACAATTTTAAGCACTTTGTTAGACATTTGTAGTCATAAACACTACAGAGGTGTGTTGTAATGTGTCTGATGATGTTACATAGCTTTTGGGGTGACATTTGGTGCATGATTTGATGCTGAAAACTGTTTTGAAAACTTGCCCCATTGGGTGAACTGTCAGGGCTTACTCTCTGTTCAAGGAAACCTATATGGTTGGACTAAAATGTCTTGCGTCTTCAGTATTTGCTAATCTCTAGTAGCTTGAGCAATAGAGCTCTTGTTGAAATTTGACAGGATTTCCCCTTTAAGCTCAACTTTGAGTTTAGCTTCCTCAAGATCCAATGCTTGCTTTTGTTCTAATGTCGCTGCTCGTGCCAATAAACCTGCATGTGTCGCTGCCTCTTTGGCACGCACAGTTGACACTGAACTCACTGAGGTTTTTCTTGACCCATCTGAAGTCACTGATCCACTTTTACCTCTAGGTCTGCAATCCAGCAGATTAACTTGTGAAGCACTTTCACCCACATCATCTTCATCTTGTTCAACAGAAACTTCTGACAGTGCAGCTGGAACCTTTTCAATTCGCTCACGCTGACGACTGACCCAATCCAAACAATTTTCCATATATTCCTTGACTGATGTTAATTTCTTAGTGAAAGATTCTTGATCCACTTTCCTATCTTCCTCATCCAACAGTGGAATTATGGACTCATTAATCTCAACTAATTCTTTATGCAAGTTGCACACATCGCTTTGCAAAAGATTTTCTATTGTGTATACATCTTCATTTTTATCCATGAGTTCATTAATTTCTTTCATTTTAGTTGTGAGCTGGCCGAATTTCCCTTTCCTAGTTCCAAGCAGTCTATGCAGTTTCTCTTGCAATGCTTTTTCAGTGGGCTTTGGCGCCCTCTTCTGGTCAAAAACATCGTGTGTCTGTTCGTTTTCAACACTTTCTGCCATCTTCATTAATCAATGCACATTTCACTAGCAAATGTCCAAAAACAGTCGAACTTTTTCAACATCAAATGCTAATGTCCTTATTCTTCAAAATGCAGAGATCATATTGGCATTGAATGTTTCCAAACTTCCGTGACTAAACGAGACACCACGTCCTCACTGCATGACTCATCATGTAGCAATAGCAGCTAGCTTAGCAGGACTTAGCTTCTGCTTCTGACTCAGCATTTAGCAATATCAGCTAACGTTAGCAGGATGGATTTAGCCACAGCTCACCTTTCCAAACTCTACTCGAAACTCTCATAGGAGATGCCCGTCTCACTTGTGCAATAGGTCTGTCGTGTGTCTTCCTTCTTATGGAGTCTTCAGACCTTTCAGCAGTTTCTGGCTTTCCAGTGAAGTCTTCAGACTTTCCGGTGTAGTTTTCTGACTTTATGTAGTGGCAGCTCCCTTCTAGCTTTGCATGCCACAAATGGAGCGGGTGAATAGCAACCAGTCTGACGCGACAAAATTCTTCAACTCAAAAAATCTTCAATTAAAAATGTTTACTGGTGAATTAAATCAAATACAAAAATAAAACATCACTTCTTGGTTCTACATTTCCACAAATAGTCGAAGTCTAATTTAGCCTGTTAGCTTAGCAGGCCAGCAGGTCGGTCAGAAAACTATATCACCTCCACCCGACCTTCTAATGAAAGAATGTACTTGTCATGTGACTTATATTAAACTATACATCAAGCGCATTCCCCCTAGTGGTGAAACAGACACATTTCCCCAATCATGAACTATTTCTTCCTTCATGAATTTACACATTTTAACATATAAGCATTAATTCTAATAACCAATAATTATTATTTAAACAAAATTACTTTTCTCCATATGGCTCTTACAGTCGTAGTTTTAGCTTTTAAAATTGTTCTAACAAATCAACATAGGGAGAGGGTGGGTGTGTCCACCATGCATGCCAGAAGGAGCGGGAGAGATGCGTGGATGACAAGCGTCTGCTCACTGGCCTCTCAAATAATGCTCAATACTGGTAACATGCAACAAATTATTGCAAATACAGTTACAAGAACAAGCGCTGGTGTTTATGTTTTATTAGCAACCGTAAATCAATTAGCGTAAACCTTTACGCATTTTTAAGGCTCCGTTGAACTGCACGTAGCGCCTCTCAGTAGGCAAAACATGCAATGTTCTCTGCATACGTGGAGCATTGACAAGTAAAGCGAAATATCAATGTTTCCACACAAGAGATATTCTGTTCTTTACGTCCGCCTGGACAGCTAACTTCTATCGATTTACCGACATCATAACATAAACAAACTGTAGTCTAAAATCATGCAGCGCTTTGCATGCGCTCATTACTCCTCTGTAGTGGGCTGATCAGTCACGATCAACAACAAACTGTGTCGCCTCAGTTTAATTCTCAATCTCTGAGAAGACGTTTTTAAATAGGTTAGCCTAGATATTTTGCTTAAATCATAGAAAGGCCTACGTCTAGTCCGCTATGACCTCAAAGGTGAAATCATGCCCATTTACTGCATGATGATAACTATTCTTCATTAAATAGATCAAGTGCCATTAGGTTACCATAAATTTGCTGCTACAGTCCATTATAGCTGGGGCTGGAAGCAGACTACACTTGAAAATCACTTTATTTTTCTAAATAAAATAATGCATTTATCTTGCTCAATAGAGAACCCGCTTGAGTTGGCTCATAGGAGCGGTAAAGCCAAGTGAACGGCTCTGCGCTCACGCAAACACTGCCTACTTTCAGAAGAGACCACAATCTATTTTAAGTTAACACAACTAGTTTGTGTCTTTACCTCTACAAATAACTGACATAACAACGTCATTATGCGTTTCAAAATAGGCTACAGGCAACAGTTCATTCTGTTGGATCCTTTCTCCTTTGTTCATTTCCCCATTTATGATGAGACGCAATTAAAGGGATGAGGCGCAATTGACGGAAATCCGTCATACTGACGGACGACTTTAATCCATGGCTGAAAGGGGCCCCCAAGATTGACTGTTTAATCATTTTAGTAGTTAAGTTGGTGGTGTTTTTCAACAAAAAATGACTTTAGATTGGAGTTAGACAACTGTACAATACAAATAATTATACTGATGATGTATGAAAATTATAACAATGTGGTTCATGTAGGTGTTTTTGGGAGGTGAAGGGCCCCCATGTCCTGTTTGCTTGGGGCCGCCAGTATCTTGAAACGGCCCTGTGCATTTGGGGGAAGATTCAAGGACCGTCCGTCATGCGCCTTTGTGTTAAATTACCGATAGAGCTCCCCCTACAGCTCCCCAAGACAGTACCACTGGTCAGCGGCACTTATCTTGCATATTATTCCCTTTCTCAATCCAAGCGAGCTGAGACAGTTCACTCCCCCCCAGGAGGACCATCGCAGGACCATCGCAAAGACGCAAAAGTAGTTGCACAGCTCCTCTTTAAACTAGGCAACCAGATGGAGCTTTGTTAGAAATTTTAAAGTTTAAAATCTAGCAAATATAATCTAGGGGGTCTTGCTAACAACACAGTAGGCCCCCTTTAACAAGATTGATTAAGATTATTTCTGGTTAAGTGTTCTATTAGCATAGGCTACTCCAGACAGCAAATTGAAACAAACAGTCCATGACGCAGTTTTGGCCAAGTGGAAAGTGAAACCAAGCAAGCATTAACTAAAGAACAAAACTTGTTACACCCCGTATATAAAAAACTGACAAAAGTTCTTATAAATGACCTCGATGAAAATTTGAGGTAATTTTACAAGAATAGCTGTCCATGTTTTAGAGAAATAGATAGGCTTTAACTTAAATGAAAGTGAAAGTTAGGCCTAAATGTCGACTGTCGAGTCATTTTGACATGATACAGAATGGAAGTTACTGAATTATGGCGAAAAAACAAAACAAAAGCTTCAACTGTACCTGATCCTTTGGAAAGATGTATGGTGACCATTAAACAGAGACAAATTAAGTTTGAAGTGCTGACGGTCTTTTCCATGTTTTCCTGCACATTTGGTAATGAGATCGCTCATTGTCGGCAAATAAATTGGTGTTCACAGAAGATACTCCAAGAACGATAATGGTTTCAGTTAACCTTGGGAATAAACATCCCAATCGTGTGACTGAATCGAATACTTCACCGGCACAGTTCGTAAGTTACGACCGTAACTATGGATCTATTTCGACCTCACTTCTGACCGTCACCCTCCTTTGTCGCTCGGGACGCACCGAAGCGTTCCAGGCAAGGAGGAAGGGGCATGGCATCATCAGCTACCTGTCGCGAGACGAGACCCTAATGTCAACATTGTCACACATGACTTACCGGAGGGAGGTCTTCCTGCATAAATTGGATGCGGAGGACATGCCTCTTCCTCCTTGCCTGGAACGCTTCGGTGCGTCCCGAGCAACAAAGGAGGGTGACGGTCAGAAGTGAGGTCGAAATAGATCGCTGTCGGTGTGAAAGCGCAGATGGCTGTAGTGGTGTGTTCATGTTCAGGTAACCTGCGCAGGATTGGCTTCATGTGGTGCATTTTGCGTCACATGCTGTTCATGTCAGACCGCAGTTCATGTCACATGGCCTGGATATATCGTGGCAGCAAGGCTGCAGCAGAGCAGCTGAGGGGGCAGATTGAATGAGCCAAGTTGGGACTTTAGCCAGGACAGCAGGGAACTCCTGTTTACGACAAGTGCCATGGGATCTTTTATGACCACTGATAGTCAGAACTTTGATTTACAGTTTTTTTCTGTTGCTTTGACCAGTTTGAAGAAACTCAGAACCTCTCAGTCTTCACCATCACTCTCTCAGCAGAGCAAAAGACACCTCTTGCAAATGTGTTAACCCACTTTCATTGAATTGACACATTTTCCCCAACCTTTTGCAAAACAATTAACGCAGATGTCATTCAAAAAGGTCCAAACTCCATTGTTTTAGCTAGATAACCAAACAGGAACAATCTTTTCACAGTGTTTTAGAAACTATCTGCATCGAGATGAATTCACTAAAGCACTCATTTGACATATCTTCACAAAAATCTTCAATTAGCAATCAGTTTGAGTCTGAATACTATAATGGTGGCTATTTTTTATACTCTAATAGACTTTTATGCTTCACAGTACGATATTTTTTCTCTGTAATGGATTTTATTTTGGTTTACATTAGTGCTGTCAAACGATTAAAAAAATTAATCTGATTAATCACAAAATTTTGCAATGATTAATCGTGATTAATCACTTTTAATCACAACTCATTTCCTCCAGTAAGAACTTGGATGCTAGGGTATGTTGGATCCTTATTTTGCCCTGTAAAGGCCCTGATAGTAAATACTTGGCTTTGTTCTTCTTAAATGGGGCAACTCACACCTGTCCTCTACCCCCAAGGATTCCCCAAACATGTTGTTGGACAGTCAGGAGCTAGGCCATAATCTTTTTATAGTTTGAATTGATTGCAGAGCCCTTTTCTATCTGAAATTGAACATAATTCATGACAATAAAGTGGAACCATATCCATCAGGATTAATCTGAGTTAATTTTTTTAATGCGAGTTACATTTTTTGGATTAATCACGTGATTAATCAGTTAATTTTGCCAGCACTAGTTTACATACATTTTTAGAGATTAGAGATACTATTTTATCCAGATGGAAATTGAGGTGTCCAGTAGTATACTGTATACACATCAAAAACATACACATAGACACACAGACATATGTAACTTACATACACATGCACTACAGAAATGCATTGTTTCTGAAATATTTACAAAAGTTTATTTTGCATTCAATTTGCAAAAAAGAAATTTTATGGAATCAGTAAAATTTGCATCGAATCATTTCTGATTTTGGATTTGAGCCTTTGAAAGAAAACAATTTTGACAAAATCTGTGTAGAAAGCGAAAAATGGCACAGGAAACATGGAGTTATACACTACAATACATCAGACATCCCAAGTTCCCCTGAAGGTCAGGGAGACTCCCTGATATTGATAATGCCTCCCCGATGCCCGCAAATTTAATAATATCTCCCTGAATCTAGAGCTAGCAAGCCAGAGCATGCAGGTGAAACATTTACCTCTACATCACGCATCTTAGTATGCGCACATATGAGAGTGAACGAGAGGGACAGAGAGAGAAGCCGTGCCTGAGGGAACAGTGTGCGTGCCTGCTCGTATAGAGCATGTCGGGCACAACTATTTAAAACTTTCTGTAAACCAACAATATATGAATTAGCTGTTAAATATAATAGTCCATACATTTCCTTGAATAATACAATTTATTGAAATACAGGGTGAATAGTTGAAACAAAGTTATGTGAATAGTTAGTAATGTTGTGATATATGTTAAAGTGAGAAGTTCATGAAAAATTCTTGAATTGTTGTGATATATGTTAAAGTGAGAAGTTAATTAAAAATATTCAATTGACCTTTGACCTTGTCTCCCTTGAAAAAGGGAAAATGGGGGGGGGGGGGGGGGGGGTGGGGGGGCGTTGATGGGACGACACCTCCCTGAAATTAATTTCCCAAGGTTGGGATGTCTGAATACATCTAACAATCAATTGTCCACTGACTCACTGAATTTAGTATTTTGTTGCCCCTCGTGTAATGACTGATTTGAAGCACTCAAACACTTGTTTGCAAGTTGTTTTGCTTGAGGGAAAATTTGCTTTTGGTCTGTACTTTAAAGGTTTCCGCAGAGTTAGAGACTTTTGCACGAAAAATGTGTAATTTTGACCATTGGTGCCACTGTTTAGGCCTCTGCGTTAACTGTATTGTGTCACGGCCCCAGTGGGGCTTTAGTGTCACTATTCCTCCGGAGGGGCACAGTTCCACCAGGGCACCAGGAGTGCTGCTCTTTTGTGTCTCCCAAGCAGGCTGGAGAGGAGCTTGCGGCAGATTGGCTCACACCAGGGCCCGGTGTGGGCCAATCAGTTAAAAAGCCAGAAGATCCCTAGTTCTCGCGCTTTCTTCTCCCTGATGCTGGCTCTCCGCTATGAGCTTGTGGTGTTGCAGGCCAGACGCCGGCTGGGGATCTTTTCATTGTTTTGTGGTGTTTGTTTGTAGATCTACGCTTTTGTATATTTTGTAATTAAATTGTTATTGTCTATTGCGAACCCCTCTGTGATCTCCCTTTTTGCCACAGTCCGTGAGCCAGACTGTGACAATTGGGGGCTCGTCCGGGATTTGAACCCGGGACCTCTCGCAATCTGCCACAGGCTCCTCTCCAGCCTGCTTGGGAGACACAAAAGAAGAGCACCCCTGGTGCCCTGGTGGAACTCTGCACCTCCGGAGGAATAGTGACACTAAAGCCCCACTGGGGCTGTGACACCTTCCCCCAGAAGAGCAGAGTTCCAACCAGGAGGCACAACACAAACAGTTCTATGGGAACGAACCCTAACTCCTAGAGCACAGTTCCCATTTAGTAACACCAAACGTCTAGTCTAACTGTTAGACCCAAGTGCCCAATTCAACCCGTAACACAATCAAATACAGTGTTTCCCATACATAGACCATTGTGTGGCGGGCCGCCACAGAATGGATTCCTATCGCCACATAATAAAACTCACGACTAGGAAAAAAAAAAAAAAAACTCGCGAAAAAAAAAAAAAAAAAAAAAAATCAGTTGCGTATCGTTCCACTTCACTCACACCTGTATCGTTCCTTTCCTTCGCCCCTTGCACGCGCGCACCAGGGTTTCCCCACAGCGCTTTAAAGCTAATTCACCTTGCCAAAAACTGCCCGCCGCCTTGCTTACGTACCCCGGATTTTTTTTAACGCATAGACCTACATAAAAAGGCCGGTCGCATCATTATCACTGCGCGATGAGGCCATATAGCGGCATCTGAAAGTTACTGCTCCATCGGCAATGTTACCTTTTGCTACGCCAACATTATTAGTTTAAAGGAAGAGGCTAATTAACCAACAACTGTAATTCATACCATGATCGTGGGTAGAACACCTGGGGTTGTGTTTTAACGTTTAATCAAGAGAATATGTGTAGCCTGTGGACGTGGCTTATCAAAATTGTCCATGCTCATCTTTACAGAAAAAAAAATCTGCACGTTAATAGCAGTTCACTAAAGTCACCAAAGCGTCAAAGTTAGCTGTCAACGTTAGTTGGTTTACGATCAATAAACACAAGCGCTACTTACGGTATTTGCAATAATTTCTTGCCTATGCCTGTAATGATTAACCAATTGGAAAGTACACGCAACAAATGTTCTGTTGCGCACACAGACACTGCTCCCTCCCTGCCGGTCTCCTCATCATGCATATATGTTCCTTATTGATTTGGTGCAGGAGATAAGCCTACAGTCCTCATACTTTTTGTAAACCTTAAACTCATACAATTTATTCGTCAAGTTGGATTTAATTAATGTGACCTGTTTCACAGCAATTTATGATTGTGCCATGAGTGTGGCTGTACTGCAAGTAGCCTAATTGGTACAATGTCAGATGACACTTAATGACTTTAGAAGCCAATAGCCTTGAGGAAAAGGTCTCTTTTTTTACATTGAACAGTTGGGATAAAAACATTTTTTGATGAAGAATAAAAGGCAAAGGCTTGGTCATTTTAACAGGCATTCTATTGCTGTTTAAAACCTCAAAATTAAGTTTTATCCCATTACTTGATTAATTGATTATATAGGCCTAATAGGTTACTGTGATTGTAGCCTTTAAACTTTACCTACTTTATTTATTTGTTCAGTAAATAAAGTAAAGTAAGGCTGTTGCCAACTTAAATTTGTGGCCCCTGGCCATCTACCCACCCTGGGGCGACCCCAACGTCGATTGCCAGGGCGACGCCCCCTCCCCCCTGGTCACCACCCTCATCGGCACAGTGGACCACCACAAATTGCTACCTAATCTGTGGGAAACACTGAAATATAATACCAGAGCCATAACCATCACTCACAATAACACATAGAAGTACAGTACTGTTTTAAATACTAAATATATGAAAGGACGCTTATCAATTAGTGTGATGCATGTTTGGCATGTGTGCGCATATGTATTCATGTGTGAGAACCAGTGTTGCCACAGTTACTTTGAAACAGTAATCCGACTACTGACTACTGACTACTTCTTTAAAAAGTAACTTAGTTAAGTTACTGACTACTTGCTTTTAAAAGTAACTAAATTAGATTACTTTCAGTTACTTTCAGCAGATCCCCCGGCCCGGCCCTATAACATGACAATGACTACCAGTTCTGCCAATACTCACTTTATTGACACCAACATTTGCAAACATGTTCTTGAAATAGGCTTAGTTGTTTTTTAAATGAAAAATAAACAAGATAGTCTTTCTTGACTTAACTTAAAATATGCATCCCTTGGCCTATGTAAATGAATGAATATGTAGGCCTATATTGAACATCCCATTGAACCTGTAAGTTAGTTGTCTAACATTAGAGCAGCAAGAAGTGGTTTTAGGAAACAAAAACAGTTTTTTAAAAAAACAAAATACTCTTCACTTCATTTAACTGAAATACTTATTACATATGAAATGCTTTTTTGACTCCATTAAATCTAATTTAAATACTTCCTATGAAAAATAAAGTAGCCTTTCTTGGCTCAATTTGACATAAACACTTCTTTAAACAAAAACAAAATACAATAGACATTCTTTACTCCATGCATTTAACTCTGATTGCATTTATCCATATGAATTACTGTAACACTTAAGTTGTATTGAACATTGTAATGAACCTGTAGATGTCCCGCATTAGAGCACCAAGGAGGGGGTTTACAAAACAAATCAGAGAAAAACCTGTATCTGTATTCATGACTTCACTGCATTTATGCAAGGAACTGTGGAGTGGGGGAAGCAAACCAGTCATTGTACCTCATTAACAGAAGCCTCTCGAACCTCTGGTCAGACAGTCTATTCCTTCTTGGCGTGAGTACCAAACCCCCCAGACTGAAGAGACGCTCCACAGGAGCACTGGATGGGGTTGGAGTGTTATACTTCATGAAGATCTTCTTTATGTTTGGAAACTGATGCAGAATCTGAAGATCATGGGATGAACTCAGATAGTTCATGACTTCCTTTTCTGCAGAGTAGGTCTCCTCTGGCTCTGCCTCAAAATTGAAAAAGTCCATCTCACGTTGGGGGACAGGTGTGTTGGCCATACTGGCAGAGCTCTGTGTTGGAGGAGCAGTTGTGCGGCATTCTTCTGTTAGAAGCTGTTTCACTTGCTCCCTCCTATCTGCATCTCTCAGCCACCGGAGTTTGAATTTTGGGCAACTCACAGCTGCGAGAAGGGCATCTCTGTCCTCCAAGAGATCACCAAACCGGGTCTTGACCGCCTGAAAAATAAAAATAAATTGCTATGTTTAGGATATGTGCAATAACCTGTGTGTCTGTGTTTCTCTTTTTATTTTTTCTCTTTTGTGCTGTGATGTAAATATCCAATTTGTGTGTTTGTTTATTTATTCATTCATTCATATTTATTTATTTATTTACCTATTAAATAGCACACTGTTGAACATAATATTGGCATAAGTGAGTATTTTGAATCTCACTGTGAATGTGTATAGTGTAAATTGTAGACAGTGAAAAGTGGAATAGCTTAAACGTGGATCATACCTGCACTATGGCATCTGGAAGGCCTGCGGTCATGCTGGAGAGGGCATCTTTGACAGCCAGGGTCCTCTGCATCAGGACTTCCAGTGTTGGTAATAAAGTCCCATAAGGACAGTCTGCTTGGAGAATGTCCAGAGCCACAGTCAGGGGCTTTGTGGCCATGCAGTATTCATTAAGGAATTGGTATTCTCTCTCTTTGAAGCATTTCACTCCCAGCTTGGTGCACAGAGTGTTGAGCTCATTCATGGGGATTTCTGTTACTCTCTTCAAAGCATCAAAAAGGAGTTCCACCTTGTGGAGGTTGGTACCAGCAGCTTTCTTTTGCTGACTTCCTCCACTGCCTCTGATGCGCTGGTGGATCTACTTGCTTTAGTCCAAAGAGCTGAGCATTTTGCTGTGCTGCTCCTGTAAACAACCTTAATGTCCGCATTACATGTTAAATACTTTTCCAGATCGTTTGTGGAAATGAGGTTGATTGTGTGGGATGCACACCTGTGGTGTGGAGGAAGCACAATCTGGGCCTCGGCATCACTCTCATGCTCAGCTGACAAGAGTTCTGCCATAGGTAGAAACGTGACCTCATCATCTGGGTTAGGCTCTTCCTCCATCTCATCATCGCTAGACACCGCCTGGTAAACTCGAAACGCCTTGACAAAGTTCGAGCCGTTATCCGTCACTGTTGCAACCACCTTGTTCCCAATCCCATACACCGAGTGGATGTCTTCAATTTCTTGACCAATTACGTCATACGTGTGTCTCCCTCGTACTCTTCTGCATGCTAAAGCTGCCTTTTTGCGTTCTACCGTGTCTTTACCAAGCCAGTGTAATGTCACCCCCATGTAACTTTTATTGTTAGCTGTCCAAATATCAGCTGTTGTTGACACAAAGTCGATCTCATGTAGCGCAGCCTTCAGATTTGTCTCCATCGTTTCATATTGCTTGTCCAGGTAACTGGAAAAGCATGTTCTGTGAGGCAGCTCGTAATCGTCACTGGTAGGGATCTTGGATATGATGGCACGAAACGATGGTGAGTCAACAGTGTTCAGAGGCAGCATTTCCTCGACCACATAATGCCCAACCATCCTGTTCAACTCCGCCCCACTTACTGTCTTTACACCGAAATCCAGCTTCCTCTGCTTGCTAGGTCTGAGACCTCCTTCACCTGTGTCTTTCGCGGTTGGGACTTGCTCCGTTAGCTTCGTTGTGCTGTGCTGTTTCTCCAAATGTTTTTTCAAGTTCGACGTTGTGTTTTTGAAGGTAGACAACACTCTGTCACCAGCGCAAAGTGTACAGCGGACCTTAATGTTGTCATCCTTAACAGAAATAAAATCAAAATAATGCCTGTATTTCCAGCTGCTAAATGCGAACTTCTCTTCTTCCATGTTCATATCTGATGAGATTGAATCTTTGATCTGTATCTATAGCAACAGTGTCTGAATTTGGCGCAGATGAGTGACGTAACCTCTAAAAGAAATAGCCAAAGAAAAAAATAGGCCTAAATATAACCCACGTTCCTCCGAAATTCAGAAATAGTAACGCAGTGTTTTAGAAAAGTAACTTTAATCTGACTACTAGTTTTAGAATAGTAGTTGCGTTAGACTACTCGTTACTGAAAAAAGTAGTCCGACTACAGTAACGCGTTACTAAGTAACGCGTTACCGGCAACACTGGTGAGAACTTACCAAATTCATGGAAATTCTCCCCCCACCAACTAACAACCAAGCCACTCTGGCGCCTAGAGAAGCATGGAGTCAGAAGAGAGTGATTGAACAAAAGGAGAACAACCAGTCAGAGTCACAAACTTTGATCACTGACTGCTCTAGATAAGGCATCAGCCATAAGAGATTGCCAAAATGAGAGCCAACTCATTAACAGTCCAAGAGGACAGGACGAGGAACAACAGAAAACCAATGGTTGATGGTTTTCAGAAGTAACTGAGAGGGCGCTGATCACTACTACTCTCTGACCAAACCAACACCACACCATCTCAACAATCAGCATGTCCACCTGCAATTCAAAAGAATCACACACATAAACAGCACACAGAAGACTCAACATTATCAAACACTTGAAATGAGAACATGACCAGATGTATTTAGTCTTGGGCTTTAACATGTCTGTTAAGATGGAACAACTTAGGAAATGAATGCCCACACAGACACAGAACAAGTCTGCTATGCAATCTGAATTCAAGTGAAGCCACCACCCCATCACCCAGAACATCCACATCACCAGACAGAGAACCTCTCACAGTATCCGCCTTAAGTGAAGGACTAGGACCTAGCCGCACACTCTCCCCTGCCACAGAAGAATGTGCCACCCGGGTGGAACAGGGCCTCAGACCAACAGACGACCGACACACAGGATCAGACCGACGGGAGTAACAGTCACGAAGAGTGGGAACATCCAGCTGTTTGGACACTAGATTACTGTGGGAACCAAACAAATTATTAGAGACAGGCACAGAAGAAACCACATTCAACTCATTTCGCTCAACCTTCAGTTGAGGCTGAGCCTTTACCATAAGCTGTAAAAGTCACCTCGGCCTCTGTAGTCACGCTCACGATGTATTAAAGCATACTCATCCGCCAGCTTGGCAGCTTCAAGGACCGTCTTCACATTATGTTCGTTTATGTAGGTAGCTATACGACTAGGAACAGAGTTCTTAAACTGCTCTAACAGAACTAGTTCACACAGCCCTTCATAAGTACGAACTTCAAGCGAAGTGAATTGCTCTCCCAGGGTGTAATGTAAGAATCCCGGCTTTTTATTATTTTATTAAGAGTCTCAGGCTCTCTTTTATTCACCTCTTACAATTACAATTCCCTAAGTCACCACCAGAGGGAGTGGGAGACCCAATTCTCCTTTAACTATACCGTTACTCAGACCTGCAGTACCTTATTGAGCCTAAGTTGTAGTGCATAGAAGGTGATCAGTCTTCTATGACTATTTAATCTAGACCAATATAAAACAGGTTTAGAGTTGGAGAATTTAGCTTACGTATAAATGGTTTGGTTTTAAATGGTTATAAAACACAGGTACTTCTAACACTCAGAACAGTCTAAAAGATTTATCTCTTAAAGGCATTTACTGAAATGTGAAAAGTTATCTTACCAATCCTCTTTGAAGATGTAATGAACCAAACGAGAAGCGAGTTTAAGGTTTTTCTCTTTTTTGGTAAGTTTACTGGTTCAGTACTTCATAAATATACAAGAAGCACGGCACTTGTTACAATTAAGAAAATAAACGAAGTTACAGACAAACGACTAAAACTTCTTCCTAATGTAGAAAGCGCAATTCAGAACAAGTCTTCGTCGCAGGCAATCGGCATCCGGCAGAAGTCTCAGCTTGACACACGAGGAGTAGGGGATGGCGCGGCGGTCGTCTCAGATGAAGCGTCCTCCAAAGCGTGACCTCTAACTCAAAACCAGGTGTATATATACCAACCCGTCGCCATAGACCCCCACTTTATTTCTCTGTTAATGCCGTCTTGAGCAATCATGTGAATTATTAATCCAAATCTTGCACAAGTCTCATCCGGCACTTGCGAAACACTGCCGGATGAGCGCTCGACTCGATTTAATCACAGATGACCTTCAAGTGACATCCCAGAGTTACGACTTTTAATATCCTAAAACATGTCTACCAGGAAGGATACAACTAACCATACTTTGCATTAATTAATCACCATTCATTACTTTTCGGTATACTAGCTCCAAGAACATTCTAATTACATCAATGTCTAACTAAAACAGTGAATTAAAGAAATAAAACATTTCAGATACATTTATAATTAATATAAATCAATACATTTAAAATTAAACATTCCAAATACATCCATGTTTGAATAAAGTAATCATTAAGGATTAGATTAAGTACTGAATCAAAATAAAAATAAAAAAGAAATACAAGATCAAATAACAAAATTGTACACTTTGGTAAAATCAATAAACTTCTAATCCCTAGCCCCTACTATGCCCATTTCAACATAGTTAAAAAAGTAACAGTTGAATATAAAGAAGTTAAACCTCATCTAATTCATCCAAGCACATGTCAGTTAATTTCTGTATGCATGTTGCAACTCTAATGGTGGTTGCATTAATGGCCTCACTGGGGTCAACGGGGACAAAGGGAACCACTTGGTCAGTGTTTGGGGACATTGATTCTCTCATGGTAGTAGGCTGGACAGGTGGTATGATATCAGACACAGGGTCAAATCCGGCATGTTTAGTAGCTTGAAAAATAAGACCTCTTTGAGCTGCTGCCCGCCTCTGCCTGCGCCTACGCCTAGCTGTAGAAGTCTTTGATAAATGGATAGTGCCTGATTCTGCCGCTGTTTCCCATCTCCCATTTCTGGGTTCCAAAACAGAAGAACACCACCTATTGAAGTGAATAGTAATTTCTCTAGCAAATTCCATATGAGTTTGCTTACCAGAGCGCTCCCAAGTCCTGAACTTTAAGCGATAAGCTTCAGGCACCAATTCATAGGCCTTTAACACAGCTGCTTTAACAGAGCTATACACCTTACTCTCAGCTACTGACAGAGCAGAATAAAGGTGGCAACATACTCGCCGTGTCTGCTGGTGCGCGCGCCATCGGTGACGTCACATGTTCGTACGAACTCTTTATACCCGCCGCACGACCAAATTCGACAGAAGCGCTGTTATGGCATTATTCTCCCAAACAGCAGATGGCGCTGTACAGCGAAATCGCATAGGCTACAGTAACTTACAGGCAGTGAGTTAACCCTGTGCTTGCTTTGTTTGACTGTACTTTAGTTGTGGATAAAATTTATGGATTAAATAAACATGATAAGTATCTCCAAGTTTCTGGTGAGTGTTTGCATACAACCCCTGATAGTATTGTAGGCATGTTTCAGTTTGTAAAAACGTTGTGAGGGATGTTAGGACGGACGGATGACTGGTCTAAATTTAGCTTAACAATCAAGGTTTTAAAAACGTTTCATCCATGATAAGTATTTCCAAGTTTCTGGTGAGTGTTTGCATACAACCCCTGGTAGTATTGTAGGCATGTTTCAGTTGGTAAAAACGTTGTGAGGGATGTTAGGACGGACGGAAGACTGGGTTAAATTTAGCTTAACAATCAAGGTCTTAAAAACGTTTCATCCATGCTTTAAGATGTTCATGCATTAGCTGAAGATATGGTTATGTGTCAGATAGCAGGGTGAAATAAGCTCTCATGCATCTTGGTGTAGTTGCTTATGAATGGCCCAGCTGAGTGGCGCATAGGGCTGGCGCGCGGCGAGTTACAAAATCTGTCGTGTGCACGACCTCGCGAAATTCCCCTGAAAAGCGTCGCGCGCCAAGGGGGTCCACGTCATTTTGACGTCACGCAACGGCGCGCGCGCGCTTGCGCGCGACGGTGTAAATTCAGTTTTAGCCTCCTGGGCTCTAGGGTAAAGGTACCCATTAAGCCCACGTACCATTTAAGCCCACTTTCAACTTTGAAGTCAAGTTTTACAAAAAATGCGAAAATATTTTCTTCCTCTCATCATTTTAATATATCCACCTGTTTGTTAACTCCATATGTTTTTAATTTCAAATCAATCACTTAAGCCAATTTGAAGTTAAGCTTGCATGTCTTTGCAGAGTGCCAAGGTAGCTCACAGAAAGGCATCCCAAAACTTTGGCGTTTTGGGACCCCTCAAACTTGCATAAGTATTTTACTGTTTTTAGCACATCTGCTATAATATCATTTATTTTATGAAAAATTAGAGGTAAATGATGGGATATTTGTATATAAAGACTTAATATGATGTCATTCTAAGCTATTATTGTCCATTTGAAAAGATGACTTTTTAGCGCTAGTGCACAAAGCTAACCTATCAGACAATCCGCACGCCTTGTTGAGTGGTACATTGGCAAAGAAATAAACATGGCAGGCATGTATAATGAATGTTTTGCAATTGAAATGACATTAATCTACACATCAACACATTTTTTATCCCTTTGGAGAATTCAGTATTTTCAAATTTTTGCTGTTTTTAAAGGTGGGCTTAAATGGTACAAGTTAAGTTAAGTGTCACAAATTGCAGCTAGCGTATACCACCTTTGACTAACAATAATTTAATTTTCATAAATGTATTCAAAGTAATATTAGCTTTCATATTTAGTTTAGACTATATTTTAGTTTCTTGCAAGATTTTGTTAACTTAGCTGTAATTTTTGAAAGGAATATATTGTCATTTTTGACCACTAATCAGTAGGACGCCTATTAAGCCCACTATGCACCATTTAAGCCCACATCAATGTATTTCAATGGGGATTTCCTCCCTGTAACCATTTTTTCTAAATTCTTGTCTGGAAATGTTGATAGTAATCCTTATTTTAGTTCTTTCACCCTTTAAAGTTATTTACGGATATAAAATCACTTGTTTTCTGGTAGATAATGGCAACACATAAGAAAAAAATGATCAATCTGGTTTAACATTGGTAGGGGTACACTGTTGGCACTTTCTAATCGAATAATCACTCATTTCACAGTCTCTAAAGTAGGCTAGGTATAAAGGAGATTTAGGTCTTCACCTGAGGAGACCTTGATCTAGTTGAGAAGTTATTTTCTATTTTCTGTTTATATAACATGTTACTGAATTGATAATTTGCCATTTTATATTCTTAAAAAACAATAATTTATTAAAATGTATTAAAAAAATATGGTATGGGCTTATTTGGAACACCAGTGGGCTTAAATGGTGCCACGGTACCTATTAAGCCCATGCCAGACTTTTGACTTATTATGTAAAATTTATTTATTATTTATTTAAAAACCTATACAAATAAATACTTTTATTTTTAGATAAGAGATTAATGTTGCAGCTTGACAAGTTATTTCCCCTGCAAAACATGTCGATATCAGTGAAAAACAGCTAAAAGTAGATTTTGGTGGGCTTAATGGGTACGCTTACCCTACCAGTCATTGTGCATTGCAGTAACAGTGTGCGGTCGATATCAGACCAACCCCTACAGTCAGCAACACGCTCAAACAGGGTGAAGAACGTGTCTGGATCGCGTTCAGAAAAGCGAGGAACCAACTTCAAATTACCTGAAATGTCAAATGAACGTGTAGGCTCTCGAAAAGCGCCCCCGTCATTAGCCATACGACGCATTCGCTCCTCCAGCTCTAATCTTTTTACTTCATTCTCTCGAATTTCAACTTGCAACAGTAACAACTGCTTTTGCTCTTCAAATGACAACCCCCTGAGCTATCCAAAGCGGATGCCTCCCCTGTACTCACATTAGCAACATCTTTTTTCAGTTTCAACTTCTGTTAAAATTCTCTTCATATTTTCAGTCATACGCTTATCACCGACGTCAATTTTATAATATGTAGCGATTTCAACAACTTCCTCACGTGAACACAGGAGCAATAGCTCAGCAGACGGCGCAGCCAAAAAGTCTTCAACATTTTTAGTGGCCATAGCAGTAATCTTAAACCTGTCCAGATCCAAATGCATTAAACAAAAACAATATCAAGGTGAAGAGGGAAACTGCAACTTACCCAAACAACCGTAGACCCAAAGTGTGTACAAAATCAAGGCGTCACCATATTTTGCCCCACTAAATACCTAACCAGAGAAGCTAGCTAACTCCCCGCTAACTCTTCAGGTGCTCGGCGGCGGGTACTAACATTAAATACCGTAGGCCCGGCAAGCAACTAGCAATTAGCGACTCACCCGCAGCCTCGGCTGTGCTCCCGAGACAACTGCTCAATCCACCGATAACACCACACTACAGGAAATCCCCCCAGGACGAACTCCAAAGGGAATTCGCCCCTAGCCTAACGGACAAAACACAGCAACAGACGAGAGATAATGAAACAAACTTTTGGACATAGGTTGACAAATAATTGCATTCCCAACATTCACAGACTTAAACTATTCCTCAACAAGTAGCATTAATATCAGTACTGC
Source organism: Sardinella longiceps (assembly GCA_027497455.2). Classification (NCBI taxonomy): domain Eukaryota; kingdom Metazoa; phylum Chordata; class Actinopteri; order Clupeiformes; family Clupeidae; genus Sardinella; species Sardinella longiceps. The sequence continues at coordinate 37,945,380 of JAODXP020000021.1, read as the reverse complement.
ACAAAAAACAATGTTAGCAAGATAACACTTACCCTCAGTAACATCTCCCAACAAAGCTACAGGTGGCAAACATTCCCACGACCATTCACTGAAACAAATCACTACGTGCTGACGTCACGCAACGCAGTGATAGTAGTAGCGCTAGGCCTAGCAGGCCTGTTCATTCATAAATTCAGGCTACCGAGAACAAACAATGTACTGACCGGATTCTAAGTCTACGAGCCCCCAATTGTCACAGTCTGGCTCACGGACTGTGGCAAAAAGGGAGATCACAGAGGGGTTCGCAATAGACAATAACAATTTAATTACAAAATATACAAAAGCGTAGATCTACAAACAAACACCACAAAACAATGAAAAGATCCCCAGCCGGCGTCTGGCCTGCAACACCACAAGCTCATAGCGGAGAGCCAGCATCAGGGAGAAGAAAGCGCGAGAACTAGGGATCTTCTGGCTTTTTAACTGATTGGCCCACACCGGGCCCTGGTGTGAGCCAATCTGCCGCAAGCTCCTCTCCAGCCTGCTTGGGAGACACAAAAGAAGAGCACTCCTGGTGCCCTGGTGGAACTCTGCACCTCCAGAGGAATAGTGACACTAAAGCCCCACTGGGGCCATGACATTTGAAAAATGTGGATTTTGAGTCGACTACTGCGTCAAAGCAGTAAAAAAAAAACTGTAATGTCTCATTTGAAAGACGGCCTCACCACTGGGGCATTGGGATTGATCTTAGGTCCAGAGGGAAGAGAGCCACCTACTGGCCGTCCACCAACATTACTTCCAGCAGCAACCTAGTTTTCCTAGAGGTCTCCCATCTCCAAGTACCCCCAGCTGCGGACTTGCAGCCTCAATGTGGGCTGGGCTCAATGTTGAGCGCAACCCTCCCATCCATGTACTAACCAAGCCCACACCTGCTTAGCTTCAGCAAAGACAGGGTACCATTGGTCTGGCTGCTGGTAGACCATGCGTGTCATGCATTTTAGCACTCAGGATTGGAATCTCATACATTTTTCTTTACTTCTCAGGTGTGGTCCTTCAATTATATGTTTTCATGCTTTGCTTGTTTGTATTATGTACAATACAGAGAGAGAACCACACAAACTCCTCAATGAGCTCTTGTCCTTCAGTTGACAAAAAATGAATCAATGTCAGTAACTGATTTAGTTTAGTGACATGCAGTGACGTGTGTTGGGTAAGTTAGAAATGTAATGCGTTACAATTACAACTTACCCCATCAAAACTGTAATTGTAGTGTAACTATTTTGATTACTTTAATAAAGCAATGTAACTAATTACATTTGATTACTTTTTGATTAGATTTCTACATTTAGATCAAATTGTTAATTGTTAGCAATTTTGAGTTTTGAAACCTGCAGCACTAACCTTAATATTATAACACTGATTGCTGCCAAAATCCTTCTAAACTCCCTCCACATACTCACAGAAGTCAAACTTCACTATGTGCAAATAGTTAAAATATTGGTGAACATCACTGAAAAAGTAGGTGTCTGGGATTGCTCATACAGTATGTGTGCACTTGTTCACAAGAGCCCATTTTTATATCCAACAATGGGCAAGGTCTATGTTGTAGTTTCTATCTGACAGAGCAGGCCTCTATGCTACTGCAAAGTGGTGTTGCCAACATATCTAATCTAATCAGGACTAAATGAGTATCTTTTAGCTGTAGTAGTGACATCTCTGTAAATAGAAGACATTGTACATATGTTAGAACACATAGCCAATGTTTCTGCTGAAGATATTGAAATGAAACTGAAATTGTAATCCTGAATATTTCTTGAAGTAACTTTAATTGAATTACACTTTTTTTCAAAGTAATGTAACTAATTACTATTACTTTTATTTTGTAATGAAATTACATAATTTTGTTACATGTAACTCGTTACTCTCCAACATTGGGGACATGGTATATGACACAAACAGCCTACATAAAGTACATTCACAGAGGTTCAGGTTTCTAAAAAAAAATATTTATAGAAAAATAATGAACAAAATACGATATAGAGACAAATTGACAAGTGCAATTTATTTTCCTGGAAAAAATACTCTACAATGGGCACGGCATTCAGGCACGCCTGTATAGTCTATATGTATGCTATTATATAGTGGGCTATAAGAATGTGGACAAACTCATATCACCCACTCTGTTCTTGTAGTGTGAACACAGAGGTCGAAGATCAGCCTCATGCCTGACTTTTAGACTCCTGATACCAAAAATGTGAGTCGCATAATGTGAACACTGGAGAGCTCACAGACGTGTCTTGTTTTGTTGTGGCTAATATTGTGTAATCTGAGCTTGGCATTAGTCACACAACAGATAGGCATACTTGTACTTGAGTTTAGACATTAGAACTCCATCATAACACGGAAAGACTAAATAAATACACAGAGCAGAACAAAAAGACAATGGCAAGAAATGGAAGAAGTGGCAAGAAATTAACAAAATATCTTTCAAACCATATAGTCCAGGGCTTATAAAATGAACTATAACGAAAATAAACTATAAGTCCACTAACATTTAAAGTTTACACCCATTTCTTCAGAAATTAGCATGCATATTACACCTTTTTTAACATTTGAAAATGCTGTAAGGATTAGTTAGTTGATATATAGCTGGAATTGTATTGTCAGATATACATTATCGGGGAAGACGGGAAAGTCTAATGGAAATAACTGAATAATGTACATAGAATTCATCATCAGTTGCCATCCATTCTTCATACTCCTCCTGCGTTGGGACATAGTGTAGATACTTCCTCTGCTCCTTATCAACATTCGTAACAGCTATTCTCCCTGCCATGACAATACAGATTATTATAGTTTACTATGTGCACATATTTGAATCACATCAGTTTTGTAGGCTATGTTATATAATAGAACCCCCGCCAAACCATGAGATCAGACAGAAGGTTTGTTTGACTTTTCACAAACACATTTTTCACATTTAGTTGAATATTTTTAAGCAAACTTTGAAAAGAGGAGTCTAAAGTTGTACTTACTTTGGTGCTGCTCAACCCAACATTTCCAGATTTCGCGAGCAATAAACAGTGCAAACAGACATGCTGCTGTGACCAACACCACCGACTCCAGGCCCACTGAGAATGGGGTATTAGGCAATTCTACAGGCTTATTGTCAAGGGACAGCCCATCTGTAAGGAGAGTTTTTGTTGTTGTTGTTATTGTTATATTATTATTATTATTATTATTATTATTATTATTATTATTATTATTTAGCAATGACAATTCAGTTAAGGCTTAGCCTGCGTAGTTATGCAGTAAACATCACAAACCTACCCCAGCGAACAGATAACGTATCCAAACCCCTCTGGACCTGACACCTGTAGCCCTTGGTGGTTTTTAAGCTTAGTTGAGCCTGGAATCTCATCTGAACAGTCCCATCTCCATTGGGTAGGGGACCAATCAGCTTAACCCTGTGGACCAAAGGAACTCCATCTTTTGTTATCTGGATCCTCACTCCTGATAGGTTAGGGCCTGTCACATGACACGTCAAAAATGCAGCGGTCCATTGTGGGGTTGGTTTGACAAACAAGTGAACGTTCATACCTGCAAGAGAAGAACAATTGAATAAATAGACTAAAATATAATTTCCTCTTGAAACGTCACATTTATTTTCTTTTTTGGAAAGAATATCGCACTTTATTCCTGAGAATTTCCACAAAATGTTAAATAACTTACCAAATAAATAAATAAAAATAATAAAAACAAGTTTTCAATCATTGGAAACTGGCTACCAATCAAATGGAAATAAATATTTCTAAAAATAAATACATACCTTTATCTGTGTTTTCTGACACCTTCATATCTTTCTTTTGCTTGAATGTTTGAAAGTGTTCTGACAGGAAATCCATATGTTGCATATATGCATGATTCCTGGCTGTCTGCTGGTTCCGCTCTTGAGCTACAGGAGCAGCTAGATTGGTGTTTGGTGTCCACTGAAGACTTTGGGGTTGAAAGGTCAAGAAGTCCTTTCCATTGATACCCCATTTGTCCAAAACCGACACACCTGAACCATTGCTTTGGCAACGGCAACGTCTCTGAAGAATTTCTAATCATTTGGAGAGAAATGTCTTATATTATATTAGGCCTATATTATTTATACTCCTTGGTCAAATTTGTAATGCACTAGGCTATTTGCCATATAACTGCACAGTTAAGTATTCTATTCTATTAAATTAAATGATACTGTATTATATTGTATCAAATTAAATTAGTTTAAATTATTAAGAACTCTTGCCTGTGCCATTGATCTTTTTAGATATCTGATAAAATGATCTTATATGCTCCTGGAATTGGCCTTCGCAGTATTCATTCCTTCCCTTGAATTCAGCTGCTGTGAAAGCCTGATAGAGCCAGTCTTGTTTTGGCATGTCTGTAGAGCCATTGCAGTAGAAGAGAATCTCTCCATCCATTATGGTTGTCTGGTGAAATTGCAGCTGGCCTGTATGAGCTGGGAGTACTGTGTACTGCATCTCAAGAGTGTGGATTTCTGGGAAAGGAAAATGTAAAGGCATGTATGTCATAAATGCGGATGCAGATATCAAGAATCTATTTTTAAGAAAGTTTATTTTGATTGTAGTCCTTAAAAAAATCAGTTTGGAATTTTTCAGACATACAGTGCAAGCCATCATTAGCCCTTTCATTGATATCTCAACCATAGAGCTTACTTTAAAGCATCATATATCACCATATTTCCACCTGTTGTGAGCCATTTCTACCACTAAGGCACTACATGTTAAGCACACACACACACACACACACACACACACACACACACACACACATAAAAAAAAAAAAATCACCGTACACCCCTGCATTTTCAAATGCCACACCGTTCTTTAAAATAAAAAAATAGGATTTTTAGACATGCAAGTTATCATTAATGCAACGTCAGGTTTACTTTTCTGTGAGTATTTCAACAATCTTTGTACTCTTAGGCAGCAAACAAAATTTCTGCAAACTGCACTAAGGTTTAAGGACCATGTATGGTTTTGGCATCATAGACTGTTTTGTTTAATATTTATAATGTGTCAAACGTTTCTTAATAGGCCTACCATTTGCAGACAGAAATGAAAGTAAAAGGAGTTGTGCAGAAGGAGTTGATCCTGTCAAGATGCAGCTGTAGTTTCATTATTGAAGTTGTTATGTTAAAGAGCCATTGTTCAATAATGATATAGGATTTATAGTAACAAAAACATATGAATACATACCCAAACCAGCGGTAAAAGGCGTGCTGATGAGGACACAGAATATAATTCTGAGCCCCCTGCGTTCCCCGTGCCGGAATGCAATCTTCAAGCAAGTGCTAAAGCCAGAGCCAAGTACCGATATCCATATTAGTCATAACAGATGGCCAAGTCGAAGCTTTTGCAAGTGTGACAAAAGAATGTTTATGAACATCCAAAATAAATTAGAAATTTGTCCTTTCTCATCTGAGTTCGTCATTATATCAAATCTGACGGATCTCTGGCATACTGTTTTTCTCTAACTCTTCCTAACATGTTCAGAGGTTTACAGTGCTGATCTGATCTACATGCAGTGCATGATATACAATACAAGCTCCTCCCAGTAATTGGGACCTTCTTGTTTTTATGTCTGATCAAGAACAAGAAAAACAGCTTCTCCACTGGAGGAAACAAAACACTAAAAGATGACGTAGTTTATTCAAACATGCCTAATAAATTCGAAATGCATTTGTCCATATTTTTTTCATGGGACTAGATTCTGAGGTTTTACTTTAAAGTTGGCCATACTGTTTCCAGGCATGTTGTGAGCTCTGGAAAAAAGGTCAGCCTGGTTCTCAATAAATAAATAAATAAATAAATAAATAAATCTGGTGGGAGCACAATTTGTATTACTTCAATGCTGAAGCCAGGTTAGCAATATCAGCCAATAATGTTTAGGCTAGGCCATTTAAACAATTCAAATACTGGTTTGCACTGATTTAATGATTAAAGATAAATTAAACATGCACGCAGGGTAATGTATTTGGGAAGGTGAACTCCTGCAAGATGAGGTAAGTGCAAACATGAACTCAATGTGTGTGTGTGTGTGTGTGTGTTTGTGTGGGTGTGTGTGTGTGTGTGTGTGTGTGTGTGTGTGTGTGGCGTTTATAAATGTTTCACTTTCAATAACACATTCGAGTCCCTTCGAAAATATGAAGACATCAAGTTATCAGCTAAATGCAGTTAAACCGGCTAGTTCAGTCTAAAATGCCTTTTAAAAGGCCCCGTCTCCTACCAGTGTTTTTCCATATATCTAGCCAGTGTTTTTCCATACTTGGCCTGTGTTTTTCCATAATCTGCTGTATTTGGTTCAGTGTATTGGCACATACTATATGATGCACAACACTATCCAACCTCATGGGTCTTTATCAAAAGTGCCATTGTTGATCATTAGGTTTGACTTGGTTTAACCCTTTGGCACAGGGGCGCCGCTAGGGGGGGAAAAGTTAGGATGATTCTAAGGGCCCAGCACAGACAGGGGGGCCCAGAGAAAATTTCAATATTAAAATCAATATTTGAGGGGCCCAAAAAAATGTTTTTGTCATAGGGCCCAAAATTTCTAGCAGCGCCCCTGCTTTGGCATACTATATGGCACTCAGATATGTATCAACCAGACAGTCAGAATATCACAGAGGACATACATCTGATTAGTCCTGATTAATGTGATCATATCCTTAGTTCTTAATTCTTAATTCTGTCTGTTCACTCACATAGGGCACACAGACAAGGCCTGGGCATGTCATCTCCTTATGAATAATGACAGTCTTGTGTTACCTTAGACACCCTGGATTATGGACCTGGTATCTTGTGGAGTGGATTGATTGATTGATTGATTGATTGATTGATTGATTGATTGATTGATGGGTAGCAATCTAAGAGAGTCAAAGTGCTCTCCTGCGGCCAGCGGTGTCCTGCAGACTTATTGCAGTCTAAACGCACATACATCTCGAAAAAAAAACAAAAAACAAACATCTGTATGTAGTGCTGTTAGGAGACCACCCTTCTACTGCAACTGAAGTGATAGATTTTGACCTCAGATCAGGTTTTTGACTCCAGTTGACTATTTCTTTTTATAGCCAGAGGGTGGCAGCAGAGTACTACCTGTCTGTTGGGATGATTCTGAATCTCACCTCTCAGGATATACTAGCCTAGCAGGGGTCTAGATTTCTAGGCTAAGGATATACAACATCTGCCTGAGGATTCTAGAGAAATGTGACACCCTGGGCTTCTTTACAGTTTTTCTCAGTCATTTTCATACAATTCTTGAATCATCCTTGCTATTTGCAAAACAGTAAGTATAAAACAAAACATTCTTCATTGTATGAGTATCATAACTTTCCCCTTTGTGAAAGCTTAAAATATACTGTAAACAGATATAACAGATGAAAATAAAAACATGTTGAGACAGTTTATATCAAATCTGTTAGAAGTCAAGCCAAGTTGCAGTTCAACATAGAACAACTCAGGACAAAATTGCAGCTGAACCTGTTAATGAAATTTCCCGTTAGAAGACTGGTGCTTGAGCCAAGTGAAAGTGCAGTGAGTAGGCCTATGAGGTGAAAATAACACAACAGCAACACAGAAATACCAAGTTGTGTAGAATTATTAAACAATCTTTAGCTAATAATCTTTTAATGAAGAAAGCTTCCACTGGATCACAAGTGACCGGAACAAAGATGGTAACGGTAACTTCCTTAAATAGTGGCTTTATTAGCTTTCAACTTAGAAAATACAGAACCATCCCCACTGGTTGAAAATAATAAACCAGATTGACAGTATATCAGAAATCCACATCTTATCCCTTCGCCATCAGCTATGCAGGCATAATGAGGACAGATATGATAGGATGCTGAGATCTCTCTGTCTCTCCGCCTACCACCTCATATGACATCTTAATAAGTAAACAAACTATTTTCTGCCTTGTCAGGTCAAGGGTTACAGTAATAACAGTCAAATAGTCATTGTATTAGCATTTCAATACTCCCCAATCCTAAGAGGGTCTCTCATGTAGAAGCAAAAGAAGTATCGTACCACAGGCTCAAAATTATATTTTTTGGAGCAAAATTATCGCACTTGAACAAACACATAAAACACAACTATTTTTAAAACAATTTTGTGCACACAGGCTTTCCCAAACCATTCACCCCAACTTCCTTTGCCTTTCCTCTTCTCATTTCACTCAGTTTACTTCAAAAAGCTTCTCAAATGAATGATGATAAAGACATTTCACAAAACCCACTGCAACCAAACCTGTCAAAAGAAAGGAAATGTCACAAAACAGTCCATAACATTAAACCAGAGAGGGTTGAGGGGCGCCTGGTTGCTTGAGGATAGCCTGCCAATGATGCCCAGGCTATCCTCAAGCAACCAGGTATTTGGGCGTATTATAGCCCATGCCCACTCCAGGTGTAGACAATCCAGACAATTAACCACCCCGCAGCTCCCCAATTCTATACATAGGCCTCTACGTGGCAGCAGGGAGCACAGAGGGTCATCACATTTATGTCCTATTTCTATTCCATATGGTTTGTGCTAATAGTTGTAACATATACATAGTCACGCTACAAAACTCAAGGAACAAAAAAAAAACAAAAATAGAAAGAAGGCTATATAAATGAGCAACCTGACATACCACAGGGCTACATACAAATAAGAACACATAAACCAATATGATTATAAGACACCCATAGAATCCTTGACTGAGATCAAGAGTCTTCAAAGTCTCTGAGGAGGTAGACCTTCTCACTGGTGTTTGGCCATCTGTCACAGGAAAGTGGACATATTTACTTTAAATAAAATAAACATTACAGCCTGTAACTACCACATCATGGTTCATCTTAGATTTAACTAAACCTTTTAGCATAAGAAATGTGTTTCAACATGGACCACACACTGGTGAACAGCAGTTAACACTAATTTAAAGGGGAAAGGAAAAAGAAACAAACTGATTTTCCTTGCAATAATCAGTTAGCATAGCATAAAAAGCTGTTTTGCTAATCCGTCTATATTTGCAAATCTTTTATTACCACCAGCACTCAGTGACTTAAGCCACAGAGGTAGACATGTGTTTAGTTACCCCTGAATATTGGCTGAAATACTATAACCATTGCCTGCAACATACCCCATGCAACAGTCTTCTGATTTGTGTCTTTCTCCACGTGACACTGATATCCATCTGTGTCCTTCAGCTCCAGTGGAATCCACAGTCTCATCTGCACCGTTCCGTCTCCGTTAGGAAGAGGTCCAATCAGATTCCCCCTGTTGGCCAGTGGTACTCCATCTTTAGTGAACACGATCTTCACTTCTGATAGGTTAGAGCTAATCACATGACACTGAAGGGATATGGTGGTACTTCCAGGGTTGGATTTGGTAAAAACATGCACTTCTATATCTGTCAAAATAGACACATTACATAATTTTCTATTCAAAAGTTGCAATATACAGTACTTGTGTGAGAGGGTGGTTTCTGAAAGGTGCACATGAGCTCACTGACTGTTGTCTTAGGAATAAGAACATAACTGATGCCACAGACTAAATAGAGACATTGGCCTTTAAAGTCAACACAAATAATAATAATGTAAGAGACAATTCAGGGTTAATTCATTTGTAATTATAATTCAGTTAAAAAGTTAAAAACATGGTGAAAATAATTTCATAAGAATTTACAGTAATTGTGAATTTGCTAAAATGCATAATTTAGTCATGTGTAACTTTTCTGTATTATTTGGCTTCCGACAGAAATATGTCATTTTGCCACTACGTCTGTACGTGGCTATGGTAACTTTAAGGCAGATTGCAGCTAGAGCTGTTGGAAGCAACACAGTTTTTTGACCGAGCTATAGGCCTATCGAGTCTATGTAATGTCTACTTTTATGTTTTTTATGTAAAGCTTTGAAAAAAGATTCGGTTTCACTCGCGTTATTTCAAATACTGGTTGTTAGACTAGTTGCAAAAGTGGTCCAGAAGAACTTTGAAGACACGGAGTGCCACTACATTTAGTCAAAAAACTAGCTACAAGGAGCCTCGCTGGATTGCCCGGATAACGCAAGTGCAGCTCGCTGCGGCCTGTAGGACGGAGGGCCGACTCCGCCCATGGCCATGACATCACGGCCCATGGCCAAGACGTCACTGCATAAAGGCTAAGGGCTCTAAATTTCGTTCGAAGATGATCGTTAATATTGTTTCTTGCGTGAAATATTTATTATACGACTATTACAGAGGAAAAGAAATCTATAAGAAATATTATGCTACGCTACTATGGTGTAAAATAGACTTGTAAAACAGACAAGACATTTGTGAAAACGGAAATCTATGCCTATTCAAACATCCCGGGACGTCCGTGAGACTACCGGATTTTTACAGTGACTCACGGATGTAGTGGGGCAGTGAGACAGAGGCGCAATGGAGATAGAGCTCCCGAGTAGACATCCGTCTATAATGACGTTTTTTAATAGTTGTTTCTGGGGCGAAAAAATACAATTGGAAACTTTGTAGCACAGTGACAGAGAAGATGCAATGATGACCATTGGCCAAGATGGACCAGTGTAACTCGGTTAAGACGGGAATGGGATATTTTACTTGTCTGGTGTGGATTAAACATTGGTAAAATATTTATATAATATGCATGTATTTTATAAATAAATCCTTTACGTATTTTACATAAAGACGATAGTGACAGGTCATGCATGTTCTCCTCTTGCAGCAAACGCTGCCGTGTCTCACATTTCAAACCAAACTTTCGTGCCGCTGCTGGTGAAGTCCAATCAGAGGCCGCGGCATTGTGTGACGTACTGCACTAGGGCGGAGCTGGCCAGGCCAGCCGCGCCCTCCTGCTTAGTGCTGCAAGCTGCAGCGAGATGCTTCTCGGATAACGTGACTGAAGTGGAAAGGAGCTCGTCCAAAGAGGTTAAGACTGATTGAAACGGGTAATTCACTGAAGCATTCTACTGGGAAAAGGTATTGAAAACTCGTTGCTATCTTTGATTATTGAGAAGAAAGACGTAATATGAAGGCTTGAAGATAGTTCGGGAGATCGGACGAAAATGAAAGGAAAGTTTCACCGCATGGCCGTGATAGCAAGCTGAGTCTGCCCCTGTGAGAACGCATCTGAACAAGATTGGATTCGGTCAATTTGGAGTTTTTTGAGATTGTTGGAATGTTCTCGGCTGATTCAGAAAGGCAACTTTGAAGTAAGTGCTTTAAACTTTGTGTATGCAACGTGAGCATTATCTCCGCGATTTGTAAGATGGCTGATGAAGATGAACAGAGATGTAGCAGGACAGAGAGGAGCAGGGCAGTTCACGCAAGTGTAACGGAGGCCAGCTAGCTCGGCTAGCTCGGCGGTAGTACGTGTAAATCCTCATCACCCAATTCCATGGGCGCTTCTAACACGCTGAGTTAGAAGCTCGGGCTTTTAGCTCAGTTGGTTAGAGCGTTCCACTCCCACGCCGGGAGTTTGTAGCTTGCGGGGTGGCGGGTTCGAGACCCGTGTGTGGTGCGGACCGCCACCGGCTACATTGGTGCCGTGACCCGGATGGGAGTGAGGATTTGGAGGGTGAGTGTAACGGAGGCCAGCTAGCTCGGCGGTAGTACGTGTAAATCCTCATCACCCAATTCCATGGGCGCTTCTAACACGCTGAGTTAGAAGCTCGGGCTTTTAGCTCAGTTGGTTAGAGCGTTCCACTCCCACGCCGGGAGTTTGTAGCTTGCGGGGTGGCGGGTTCGAGACCCGTGTGCGGTGCGGACCGCCACCGGCTACACAAGCTAACTGAGAAAGGTTTGGAGGATAAATTGCAAAGGCTCATAGCATTAAGGAGACAAACTTTGGGGACTTTAACAAGCCTAATGAAAGCAACAGAAGAAATGATGAGTAATGCTCAAAATGTTGAAAATGTGACAGTTATGATGGAAGGTGATTTTGCACAGTCATTAAAGGAGTTCAATAGTCAAAATGACGAAGTTGCTAAGTTGTTGTCTGAAGATGAAAGAAATATTGACCGTGAGAGTTGGTTTGAACCAAAAATGGCTTTAATCATTGACTTCATGAAAACAACTAAAAGATGGGTTGCAGATGTGCATGAATCCATAGAAAATGAAACTGAGCAGCTTGATGAACATGATGTGATGAATGAACAGCCTGAGGATGTGCGAACTGATGACAGTGTTTCACAGATAGGGGCTAGCATTGCAACAAAAGCTCGCCCATGTGGATCACATGTAAGTCACACATCAAGTGTAACGTCCATACGCGCTAGGCAAGAAGCAGAACACGCAGCTCTACTAGAACGTGCAGCAGCACTGAAGAAAAAAAAGGAGCTTGAATTCGAAGCAGCTAGGATTAAGGCTGAAAAGGAAGAATTAGAAGTGGAGACTGCATTAGCAGAAAGCCAAGCGAAATTAAAAGTTCTTAAAGAATATGAGATGATTGAAGATGGTGCGAGTAGTTATGTGTCAGTGCCGAAATCACCAAGTGGGTATGTGAAAAAGGAAAGAGTTAGCATGATGCTACCGCAACAAGCTAATGTGAATGTTCATGTGCCACCACCAGTGCCGCACTCAATGCTACAACAGCCACAACAATCAACCAATCAAAGACCTGGAGCTCAGATTAGCACAGGAGACAACATTTTGACAGTCATGCAAAAGCAGAATGTGATCACGGAGCTTCTTGTAAAGCAGCAACAGCATTCTCAGCTACCGTCAAAGGACATTTGTGTGTTCAAAGGTGACGCGCTTCAGTACAAATCTTTCATAAGGGCGTTCGAGCATGCAATTGAACAGAAAACAGACAACGATCAAGATAAATTGTACTTCTTGGAACAGTTTACTCATGGTGAGCCTCAAGAACTAGTTCGCAGTTGTGCTCACATGCCACCCAGCAAGGGCTATCGTGAAGCAAAACGGCTACTTCATGAGCATTATGGAGATGAGCTTCGGATTGCTAGTGCGAACATTGATAAGGCACTCAAATAGCCTCAAGTGAAGTCAGATGATGGAAAAGCACTGAATGCTTATGCAATGTTTTTGATAGGATGTCGCAACTCTATGGAGGACATTGAATTTTTAGAAGAGATGGACAATCCTACCAACTTACGGACAGTGATATCCAAACTGCCTTATTGAGATTGAGAAGCTGCTGGTCCAACAGTACAATACTGATTTTCCAGAGCGGAACTATGATGACAAGGAAGAGATGTCTCAGGAAGACAAACAATTTTTGCAGTCTGTGAAGACAACGACAATTTTTGAGAACGGACATTATAGCATTGGATTGCCACTCAGGAATGAGAAGCTCCAAATGCCTAATAACCGTTGTGTAGCGGAACAGCGCGCAGCTTGCTTGCTCCGGAAGTTCAAGAAGAATCCTGAATTCTTTGAAGACTACAAAAAGTTCATGGAAACCATCATTGGCAAGGGCTACGCTGTTCAGGTTCCGATACACCAACTGAAGAGGGATGACAGCAGAGTGTTCTATATACCACACCACGGTGTCTATCACCCGAAGAAGCAGAAGTTGAGGGTGGTATTTGACTGCACAGCTTCATTCCAAGATAGGTGCCTGAATAGTGAGTTGCTCCAGGGGCCTGACCTGACCAACACGTTAGTTGGTGTCCTTCTCAGATTTCGTGAGGAGCCTGTAGCAGTAATGGCAGACATTGAGTCGATGTTCTATCAAGTTAAAGTGCCAGAACGTGATGCAGACTTACTCCGTTTTCTTTGGTGGCCCAACGGCAGATTGGATGAGCCCATGGAGGAATTCCGGATGACAGTGCATCTCAGAGCAACTTCTTCTCCCAGTGTGGCCTCATACACCCTGAGAAGAACTGCAGAAGATCACAGAGAAGTTGCATCTCCAGACGCTGTCCAGACAATCTTGCGCAATTTTTACGTAGATGATTGCCTGAAAAGTGTAGCTACAGAAGAAGATGCAAAGACCTTAGTCAGAGATCTCCTAGCTTTGTGCCACAGTGGAGGGTTCACCTTAACGAAGTGGATGAGCAATAGCAGAAAGGTGTTGATGTCCATCCCTGAAGAGCACAGAGCCAGTGAAGTGAAAGACCTGGATTTAAGACACGACACTCTACCAGTAGAGAGGACACTTAGTGTACAGTGGAACACCGAAACAGATACTTTCACATACTGTATGAAGCTGCAAGACAAACCGATGACCAGAAGAGGTATCTTGTCAATCGTTAATTCCATCTACGACCCTCTTGGCTTTCTAGCCCTGGTTATCTTGCCTGCTAAATTCTTGTTGAAGGAACTCTGTAAAGAACATCTGGGTTGGGATGAGAACATTGGTGAAAAGCATGCAGAAGAGTGGACGAGATGGATGCAAGACGTTGCTTACCTCTCCAACTTCCATGTGAGTAGATGCTTGAAGCCCACCGAGTTTGGACGTACCACTGCAGCGGAACTGCATCATTTTTCGGATGCCTCAGAGTCTGCTTATGGCACTGTGTCGTATCTACTGCTAGAGAATGAACATGGCAAGAAACATTGTGCTTTCCTGATGGGGAAGTCAAGAGTGGCTCCCCTCAAGCGAGTCACAATCCCCAGACTTGAGTTGTCAGCAGTTGTTGCAGTAAAGGTCGATAAGATGCTGCAACAGGAACTTCAGATTCCACTGCAACAATCTGTGTTCTGGACAGACAGCACTACGGTGCTCAGATACATCGACAGCGACACTGCTCGTTTCAAATAGGCGCACAGCTCAGTCACAGTAGTACGCTGTTTAAACTGGATCCGACTTTGAGAGATGGCACTTTGAGAGTTGGCGGAAGACTCAACAAATCTGCTATGCCAGAAAATGCTAAACATCCTGCAATTCTTTCGAAACACAGCAAAGTTTCCACTCTGATCATGAGAGATATACATCAAAGAACAGGCCATTGTGGACGCAGTTATGTGTTGGCACAACTGAGGCGCAGATTTTGGATTCCACAAGCCAATTCTGCAATAAGGAAGATTATCAGTCAATGCACAGTGTGTCGTAGGATGACGGGACAGGTCGGTGAGCAGAAGATGGGGAACTTACCTGAAGATCGCCTCCTCCCTGATCAACCCCCCTTCATGAACACCGCCGTTGATTTCTTTGGCCCGTTTGAGGTTAAACGGGGCCGGGGCACTGTAAAGAGATACGGGGTGATGTTCACTTGTCTCACTCTGCGAGCCGTGCACATCAAAGTTGCTGACAGCCTCGATACGGACTCTTGCATTAACGCAATCCGCCGTTTCATATGCAGGAGAGGCCAAGTCACCATCATGAGGTCTGACAACGGCACAAATTTTGTGGCGGCTGAGAGAGAGCTAAGGGAAGCCATTCAACAGTTGGATAATGACAAGATTGAGAGAGTTTTGCAACCAAAGGGAATAAAGTGGATGTTCAACAGCCCAGCCGCTTCCCATCAGGGTGGGGTCTGGGAAAGACAAATTCGCAGTGCGCGAAGAATCCTCAATTCCCTTTTGAAGGAACAAACTGTGAATGATGATTGTCTCCAGACAATAATGTGTGAAGTCGAAAGTATCATTAATGGCAGACCGCTCTCAAGTGCCTCTGATGACGCAAACGACGTGGAGCACTTAACTCCCAATCACTTATTGCTTCTGAAGTCTCAGCCTATTATTCCTCCTGGCATTTTCTGCAAATATGACACATACGCAAGAAGAAGATGGAAGCAAGTCCAATATCTTGCTGATTTATTCTGGACTAGATGGACGCGCGAGTACCTTCCACTTCTTCAGGAGTGTCAGAAATGGCTGAAGCCAAGAAGAAACTTCATGATAGGAGACGTCGTGCTGTTAGTGGACAGTTCTTCCCCCCGCAACTCCTGGATCATGGGAAGGATAGTTGAAACGTTGCCAGATTCCAGTGGAGCCGTGCGGAGAGTTAAGCTGAAGACCAAGACCAGCACTCTGGAAAGGCCTGTGAATAAACTGTGCCTGTTGAAAGAAGCAAAGGTAGAAGATTAGCAGAGTCCTTATAAGTTTATAATTGCTTAGCCTTCCAGCCTAACCAATTAAGGACCGGGTAATGTAAGAGCCAATTCAGGGTTAATTCATTTGTAATTATAATTTAGTTAAAAAGTTAAAAACATGGTGAAAATAATTTCATAAGAATTTACAGTAATTGTGAATTTGCTAAAATGCATAATTTAGTCATGTGTAACTTTTCTGTATTATTTGGCTTCCGACAGAAATGCGTAATTTTGCCACTATGTCTTTACGTGGCCATGGTAACTTTAAGGCAGATTGCAGCTAGAGCTGTTGGAAGCAACACAGATTTTTGACCGAGCTATATCGAGTCTATGTAATGTCTACCTTTATGTTTTTTAAGTAAAGCTTTGAAAGAAGATTCGGTTTCACTCGCGTTATTTCAAATACTGGTTGTTAGACTAGTTGCAAAAGTGGTCCAGAAGAATTTTGAAGACACGGAGTGCCACTACAAATAATAATAATAATAATAATAATAATAATAATTGATTACATTTCTATAGCGCTTTTCTACCCTTAGGTACTCAAAGCGCTCACAGTGGAAGGGGGACCTCACTAACCACCACCAATGTGTAGCACCCACCTGGCTCACCACACACCAGCTAGAGGTGGAGAGTGAGGGAATGGATGAATGAGCCAATTACAGAGGGGGATTGATTAGGGGCCAGATTGAATCACCCAGGTTGGGACTTTAGCCAGGACACCGGGAAACTCCCTACTCTTTTGCGACAAGTGTCATGGGATCTTTTATGACCACTGAGAGTCAGGACCTCGGTTTAACGTCTCATCCGAAAGACGGCCTCTCCTATAGTCTAGGGGCACACAAGGGGGCAAGTAAACTCAGTGTTCCAGTTTAAGCTGCTCACTATTCATTCTATGTTTTTAGTCCTGTTCTATTGACAACTCTTCAGTGGTGGCCTGAAATAACAAAGCTATGGGTTAAAAACTGCCAGTGTATTCCTTTACTGAACTTTGTTTCTGTGAATGTTGTGTGTGTGTGTGTGTTTCTGTGGTGTACTTGTTGACTGCCAGGGTCGTCGCAACAGGTCAGATAAACCAGGCTAATAGAGGCCTGTAAAGGCTGATTATGTAATAATGGCCAATGATGTGATAACTGCCAATAGCGTAATCATTTTTACTGTTTTTATTGTAATAAAGCCATGCTGGTCTATAAGCCTACACCATTTTCCCAAAGCTTCTTACTAGTGTCTGCAGCTCTCTGGCCAAGTGCCTGTCTCTGCCTCTTCCCTAAGCCTCGAGAAGTGCGACACACAGTCTGTCCAAAGGCTCCGTACACATCATTCCGGAATTGATTCCTCATGTCCAGCTGATTCCATTCCACCGCTACCAAAGATGCGGTGTCAGTGTGTGGTGTCCATGTCTTAGCCTGGGGGTCAAAGGTCAAGAAGGGCTCTCCATTGACTCCCCACCGGTCAAATGGGAAAATTCCAGTACTGCTGAAGATGCAGCCACGTTTTCTCTGGAGAAACTCTAAAACAGAGCAATACTCATCTCAATGAATGGTAATAGCATTTGCTATTTAATTTCTATATTATAGTCATTTAAATCCTGTATTCAGCAACTCTTTTAAGGTCAAATTTCACAGAATTGTCACGTTATTATGGAAGTATTACATGAAAAAGGCTATTGAGGAAAAAAACCTGAATTCTTTCACTCCATCTAAACCCTGTAGTCGTGCTTGCAAAAATCCAGCGCTCCTTGTAGCCTTCCACCAATTAGGTTCGGAGGGAGGGATAGCTGCCTGTTGATCACAGCTGTGACCAAGCTGCTAACAACTAGCTCCAGCGAGGGAGGGATTTGAGAGGCCGCTGAGGAGCGTATAAAGTAGGGACCAGGGGCGTATTTCACAAAACCAGAGTAAGTAGATCCAAGATAAGTGACGAAGACGAGGCTTGACCAAGCCTCTTCTAGTTAAACAAGCTCAAAACGTTTCATGACCGTCAAGCACGGATGAGTTGAAGCAGCTAGGTCAGGCCGGGTGTAAGTAATTCTGTATGCCCGCGCGTGCTCGTTTTTCAACAAACTCACTCACGGTGTGCATTTGAAACATGCATGTAATGAAATAGTTCGCATGTAGAAAACAAGTATAATTGCCTGACGCTAACAAGGAAGCAAACCTATTTAAATCAAAGACGGGAAATGCGTTTACATCTGCAAACTTAAGTGAGAAGGCGTGGCAGCAACTCACTGCACAAATATGTGTGTGTTGGCGTCCTCATCTTGCAACATGAAGTAGTTTATTTTTTATTAAAAGGATGCCACTGAAACAGTATTACTCTACATTGTTTTTCTCAACGAATCTATGGCAGAAATCTTGGCCAATATGTCCCACATTTCTACTTTGGCAGCTTTCTTCTTATCATATGAATATTAACAATTTGCAAGCAATGATTAACATGATAAATTATAATTGTAAAATCTAATACTTGTAAAAACGAAATGGCATTTTGCAAAATGGAGATTTTCTGACAGCTTTTCAAGTTAATACAGTGGTGCAAAGTTTACAGATTATATAATCCTTCTAACACGTGAGGGTGTATTTGGAGTGACAACTGATTCAACCAATGAGATACCAGAATTATCATCAGTATAAACTAAGCCTGGAACTTAGCCTGGTCAGGAGCAGGCTAGTTTCCAAGTATAAATTGCCATGGTAACTTATATGAGATATTTTCTGTGAAACCAAGTCAATGCTATGTTCATCCAGGATAACCCAGTAAGCCTGTCTAAATCCCCTATCTTGGTTTTGTGAAATACCCCCCAGAGAGTTGTATTTAGAATTTTTTTTGCCTAAGTCTTGGAATTACGTAGACTTGCCAAATACAGATTTACAACACCAGAATTGCCAGGAAAGCCAAGAACATAATCTCTGACCCAACACATCCAGCACACTGTCTATTCATACTCCTACCTTCAGGAAGAAGGTACCGCAGCATTCCACACGCCTCAGGGACAGCACCTACCCGCAAGCCATCCGCCACTTGAATATGCACTAGCACTTTACAGTTACTTCTACCTGGCCCTTCTACCTCTTATGCCTTTTTTGCACAATGTAACTGTTTTCTGCACAGCCAATGCACTTTCAATTTTTGAACTGCACTTTACAATGTTGTTGTAAAATAAATAAACTTGACTTGAACTTGAATACAGATTTAAATTAAAGCCTATTATACCTATTATACACCTATTATATTATTAACCTGCTGTCCCATTAATGATCATCTGTATCTCCTGAAAACATTGCAGATGCTCATAGTATTGTCTCTCACAGAACTTGTCTCTGTTGATAAGTTCCTTTGGGCTGAAGGTGTTTTTAACCCAATCTCGTCTTGGTTGGTCTGTCAGTGTGGGACTTTCGCAGAAGAAGATGATGTCTCCATTAAACAGCGTGGTCTGGAAGAACTGTAGGTCACGGTTAGGCCCACGCTGAATTGTGTTCTGTACCTCAAGTGTGTTGAAGTCTGTGAAGGAAGAAACATGAAATCCGTAAACCTGTTTCACAGGTTGGTGGCAAACTTCTCATTTGTCTTTTTTAGTTCTCAGTGTAAAATAGGGTCATGTGTCGTGAATGATTTGAGAACATCTCCTTATTCAGTATGAAACAAAACAGATTTTAACATTTAGAGAGTTGATAGTACAGCTCAATTATGTCCTAAAGATATTTTAGGCCAGCCATGTCAGTGTGATAGTCTAGTCTTGTTTTGTTTTGCCTGTCTTTACTTTCTTGTTCCTTGTCATGTGTTTCTATGTCACTTCCTGTTGTTTGCTTCCTGGTCCTCCATACTCCTTTGTTTATCCCTTGTGTTGCTAGCTCCGCCCTTCACCTGTACCTAGGGCGAATTCAACAGGCGTAACATTTTGTAACGTAACGTAACAGTTCCCATTCATCCCTATGGGTGACGTAGTAAACGTTTCGTAACGTTACGTCGTCTTGAAAACGCCACTAGTCTCGTCACCTTGTTATTAGCTCCCTGCCTTGTTTCACCTGCTCCTTGTTCCCTTGTTTAGTCCTGTGTATATAAGCCCCTGTCTCAGTTCAGTCTTTGTCGGTCATTGTTTGTCTATCTGGTATGTACGTGGTATCTCTGTGTCTGTAAAGAAGAAGTAAACCTTCATTCCTGAATCTCATTGTTCTCGTTGTGCGTTTGGGTCCTTGCTTGAGTACAACTGTGACAGACAGTCTTATTGGTTAGGGCTTTGGGCTTGAAACGTTGGGTTACGCTGTAACCCTGGTTCTCTGATAACGTTTTCAGACCGGCAAGCCCGGTGCTGGAGCCGGTTCTCGCACCAGTTACAGCGGGAACCAAAGTGCCGGCCCGAGAACGGCCTGTGTTCATACCAATTTATGCAAGCCCATGACGCATTATCCACAAAGGGCGTTGCTTCGCCACAAATGCAAACAGTTTAGCATATTACCTTTACTAATGCTGCCATCTAACATCTGATGGAAATGTGTGAACCTCCAAATATTAAGCAAATATTTCTCTCGTCTGCCAATAACTGCACAAACTCATTTTCACTTGATTTCCCTCATTATCCCCGGCTCACGTTTCCGATTTGTTTATTTTCCGGTTTTTGACCCCAACTTAACCCGGTGACGTTAACTCATGTCGTCACGGTTCGCGTTGAAAAACCTTTGGCGTTTTCAAGACGACGTAACGTTACAAAACGTTTACTACGTCACCCATAGGGATGAATGGGAACTGTTGCGTTAAGTTACGAAACGCTGCGACCGCTGAATTCGCCACAAGTTTTACTTGGTGCCGATGGGAACCAAGTTTGCGGTTCCCGAACGCTCTAATATTTGGTGTGAACACGACGGCCGGTTCAAGATGAGGTGCGGGAACCAGCACCGGCACGGTTCTCTGTCAGTGTGAAAACTGTCATAAGAAAATTTTGGGGTCTACTTTGATTCATCCCTAAAGTTTAACAATCAAGTTAACAGTATGGTGAAAAGTAGCTTTTTTATCTTAGAGATATTGCAAAATTGAAGCATCTTTTATATCATTAGAATACTATGGTTTATTTTTAAGGCCCTAAATGGCCTAGCACCACAGTATATCTGTGACCTCCTTAAATCTTACTCTATGCCCAGGTCACTTAGATCTTCTACCCAACTCCCTTCTGAAAAACTGAGGTGACCGGGCCTTCTCTGTTGCTGCTCCTAGACACTGGAATGACCTCCCCACTCCCCAACCATTTGAAGACTTTAGATGAGTTTAAACCTACATTGCTTTTAATACACCCCCCCCACCACCACCCCCTTTCTTTTGCTATTTTCTTTGATGGTGTTTTTTATTATTATTATTATTATTATTATTATTATTATTATTATTATTTAGTGCTGGCAAAATCAAGTGATTATTCCATTTTTCTTTTAACTCAAATTAAACAAATTAACTCAGAATCAGATTAACTTCAGATGGATATCGTTCCACTTTCATGGCATGTATTATGTTCTATTTCAAATAGAAAATGGCTCGGCTATTATGGCCTAGCTCCTGAATTTCCAACAATATTTTTGGGGGAATCCTTGGGGGTAGGGAACAGGTGTGAATTGGCCCATTCGAGAAGAACAAAACCATCTATTTAGTAGCCTATCAGGGCCTTTACAGAGCAAAATAAGGATCCAACATACCCTAGCATCCAAATTCTTACTGGAGGAAATGAGTTGTGATTAAAAGTGATTAATCACGTTTAATCATCGCAAAATTGTGTGATTATTATTATTATTATTATTGTTGTTGTTATTAATACCAATAGTTTTGTATTAAAGCACTTTGGGTTAACACTCTTGTATTTGTTCTATACAAATAAAATTTACTGGACTTGACTTGACTCACTGCTCCTCAGCCAACAGCACGATGTCAGTGTGTTTCTCACCCCACTGTGTACTGGGTGCTGAGTGTTTGTCACTACTAACGCATGATTGGGTTAAAGGCAGAAACAGGCAGATTATTATTATTACTATTATTATAAAAGTACTGTATATTATCTCATAATATCATGCCAACGTAATGAATCTTCAAGGAACAATTCTCTATTGTTATTGCATTATTACAGAACTTCACATACTGTAGCTTAGGACCTACATTGCAATTCAACACTCTCTCACAGATTGTGATGCTCACCCTAGCCACATAGCACCGTTCCGTCAGACTACATGTCTTATAGATGTTGCTTATGCAATGATCATTTCCCAGTTTGACATATTTTTCCCAATTCCCATCTTCTTCACAGTCTCCAAAGCTAGTAAGCATTGCTATTGGTAATGGACACTCACCCAAGGCAGTAGAAGTGATTAGGATCACACACAGCACAAGCCAGGGTCCTGACTTTGCTCCTCGCTGGCCCGAAGAGACCCGTCCCGGCAAGAAGTTATGACACATGATTAGTGTCAGCAAGAGTGTATAACTTTTTATACACTGTTTTAAAAACTTTTTTTCTGTCCAAGTACAAGTTGTTTGAGTTGGAAATACTAAAACTAACTAAGAATGATAGTAGATTCTGTCCTTCAGTGACAAGTAGGTTATCATGGTTTGGCAGTCTGTCGTGCACTGAGTTCGAAACTAAATGTGAAGTCTGTAACACCTAAGTCTCTGGTGGGAGGTGTGAGAGAGGCATGCACATTCCTCACATAGCCTACCTCACTGTTTATTGTAGAATACACTTCCTCATGGGGGATGACTAGGGATTTTTTGATTTGATCAGTACTGATATCAATACTGCTTATCAATACTCCTACAGTAACTCTTAGAGGCTACTTACACTTCATAATACATACTGTAGGCTTCACTTGCCTTAGGAGTGCAAAGAGGAAATATTTTCTCTTCAACAATTCAATCAAGTAATTGGCTGAAGTTGGAATAATATTCCAATAATTATTTGCTAACTGATGTGCTACCTAAGTATGAAAGTAGGGAAAAAAACCTTAGTAGGCCTATTTTCCAAACATGGGACACACCTTGTTCCAATAAAACTGAAAGTAAACTTAAGCCTAACTAATTGGGCATGTTAAGTTGTAACAACCAGCATCAGACCACCTTTGCATTATGTTTGATCAGTTCTCGGCACAAAGTATGCTCAAGTTCAAGTCAAACACATCAAAAATAACGCGTTGAAACTCATTTTTATATCACAATGCTTTTGGACTGATGTATAAAAGTTGTTGAAAAAAATTACTGTAACAGTCAAATGAAAAAGCAAATCACTAGTATCCTTTTTGTTTTTACGTTATATATATGCAATCACCCTGCCAACAATTAAAAGTAAATATTAACATTCAGCTCTTTAAATAGAAGCCCAAACTTTGGCTTTGCTTTTCCCTCATGACACACACAGCTTGCCAAAAGAAAATAAAAAAATAAAAGAGCGACATCTGCTGGTGATTTACATTTTTCACACTGCATTTTCACTTCTCACTTTGCATTTTAATTGTCAATAATACTCAAAGAAACTGTGCATCTTTTTCTACGTGTATTTTGGTTTGCGCCTAGATTGGCAGGGTGGTCCTCTAAGGAAAATCCCAATGCTCATTTGGTGCTCCATAAAAATGAGTTTGGTTAAGTAAACATAAGACCATGTGCTCATACTGCTAAGTGCCAATCAACCAAATGCCAAGCTTATCTAAGTTTATATGTAAGGATAACATGTTTTTTAGCATTACATGTGATTAAACATTGTGAGGGAATAATTTCAGGTATTGCTTATGAGAAAGACGTGTTCAAAGTCAGAAACTCTTGAGCCAAGTCATTGAGCTCATGTACGCATCAAAAACAATGTCTTCAAGACACAGGCATCTATTTTAGTGGTGTCCATCATATCAATCAACCAATCAATATTAAATCTAAAATAGGCTACTTATATTCATAATATTTTCTAATGGCAGAAGTAATTAATAACTATGACAGTTCTAGCCTGAATCATGATGTGTTCTGTTTTCTCACAGGTGAGTTCAGTCTCCTCAAAGGTGTTGAGTTTCTGCTGTAAGTGCTGCAGTTTGAACTGTTCCTCCTGGAATAAATGACAGACTCCACTGCAGACAGCATATTTGCAATCCTCATTCTCTACAGTGTTGGACAATCAGTATATCCATGAGTAAGCTATTCTATGATCATACAATCTGACATCTATCTCATCTATAGGATGACACCTGTGTCCAGTGTGCTTTTTCTCTGCACAGACAAAGGGACCCTGCCAAAGTTCTCTCTTTTCTCATGTAAGAATGTCTCACACAGGTCTCCTTTATTGTAATGCTGACCTGAGGATGTTTCATTGATGACTTGCAGACTGGACATTCTCTGGATCCTTTGGTTTCCCAGAACTGCTGCACACAGACTTTACAGACACTATGACTGCAGGAGAGGAACACAGGATCCTTGGAGATGTCACAGCACACAGGACAGGTGACGTCTTCTTCAAAAAAACATCTAGACTAAAGAACACGCACTTGCTCAAAGTTCAGTCTGTGTGCACCTCAGTTCCCTACTGGGCTTAGGTTGGTTCTGATTGGTCAAATCAGCTATACAATCAGACAGATAGTCATAAAGTTCAAAATGACAGAACGTTGCAACACATGCATCACCCTAGCCTGGCAGGCCATCTCTGTACAGAAACTTTTCTGTACTTGAGTCTGGAAGGGCTGGATTGGGTAGAGGGTGGGCGCAGCCGTTGTCTGTCAAGTCAGTATTATTTGTACTACTGTAACTACACTAACTAACATTACATGCAAAAAGAATATGTCTTATATTTCACATGTGGTGAATCCCCTCTCTGAGTGAAAATATGAATGGAAAGAAGCTTTAAACTCTGTGATGGGAGAGAGAGGGGGGGGGGGGGGGGACGTTTGCTGTGCGAGTAAGATATGTATCACTGGAATGTATGACAAGATAACACTGCCATGTTTGTCTCTCAAGATATATAAAAAAATTGAAGTTTGATCATAGTTTTTATGGTCTTTAGTATTTTTTTGCCCTCAATGGTACCTTCCAGGCAGCGCTGATTTCAAGGCACTACATCCCTCATTACTACTACACTAGGGTTGCTAATACTGCACTACATTAGGCTGCACTGTCTGGAAGGTGCTGTTGGGGGCAAAAAAACACCATAGTTTTGCCTGAATGAACTTGCCTTTCAGTCTTTCGGTGTGTTCATCCTGGCTGCTAAAACAAACAAGCAAGTCATGACAGCTTGAGTACGTGCACAAACTCATGAGGAAGATTCTGTTGCTGAATATGCAACACTGACCCTGTGGGTCAGGAAATGCAACTGATTTGTTGGGTAAGTTCCTGAGTAATGAGGTTTTACATTAAAGTACTTCTTCCTGACCACCCCCCATTACACAGTACATGATGAACTTAAAGGAATAGTTCACCTCTTTAGTCTCAGTGCCTGCGTTTTCCTCGTATGCCATCCCCAATTTTCCCCATTTTCTAGCTTTAGCTTAGCATAGTTGTTTGAATGTGCTCTTCGGCAACTTTACTTTCCAGTGCCTATGCTAAGCTTAAAGTAAAATTGGGGGTGCCATACAAGGAAGACGCATGCACTGAGACCAAAATGCTCTTATCCACATGTAACTCCAGGGTGGTGAATAACCAATTTTCATAAAGAGGCGAACTATTCCTTTAAAGTGAAGTATCCAATAAGACAAGGCCCACATGCCTACACTTATATACTTTGGATCATTTAATCATTATTTTGGTCTGGAAAAAAGTCTCTTCCACAGTACATCTCATGAATAAAACAAGGGGGAAATGTGAAATGCCTTTAGTCACACAACAGATAGGCCCACTTGAGTTCAGATATACGATACAATTCTCCAAACACAAGACTAAAGAACTAAATAATAAAGTCCCTCTCAAGGGCATATACAAAATAGAGCTCAGCATGAGGCAACTTAACCTGAAAAAAAAATATTTTTCAAGCTGGCTTATAAAATGAAGAAAAAAGTTATCAACTTCAGCATACTGTAGAGAAAATATATTTACACATCAGAACATTTTTCTTTTTTAACATCTTCAGAAATTGGCATATTACATCTCTTTACTGTTAGAGTTTAAAGTGCTGTATAGGAATAGGTAGTTGATACATGACAGAACTAGGCCTATGTGAGATCTTTTGTGTAGTCAGAAAACCTAATAAATAATTCAGAAATGGTGAAGTCTTATGGAAATTCTTGAATGAGGTGCATGGAATTCATCATCAGTTTTCACCCATTCATCAAACTGCTGTTGTGTTTGGGCATAGTGAAGATACCTCCTCACTTCATTGTCAACATTTACAATGGTTGTTCTCCCTGCCATGACAATAAAGAGCATTATCAATTTACTACTTTATGTGCACATATGTGAATTTAGGGTATTACTTAACTGCATAAAAATCATAGTTGTATCAGCGCTCATGACAGCTGTTGCGCTTACCATGGAATAAAATGTTTTTTCCTCGTGTTTCATTTTTTTTAGTTTGTTCAACATTATTTAAGCATTATTATTTTGATTAATATGCTGATGTTATGCTTACTTTGTGGCTTCTTGACCCAACAACATATCCAGATTGTACCAGCAATGAACAGTAGGCCTACAAACAGGCATACTGCTGTGCCCAACACCACTGACTCCAGGCCCACTGAGGATGGGGTATTAGGCAATTCTACAGGCTTATTGTCAAGGGACAGCCCATCTGTAAGGAGATATTTTTATTATTTATGGATGTCAATTTAGCTTGGTCTTAACTATGATCAGTATATATCACAGCAACCTACTCCAGTGAACAGATAGCGTGTCTGAACCCCTCTGAACCTCACACTGGTAGCCCTTGGTGGTTTTTAATCTTATTTGAGCCTGGAGCCTCATCTGAACAGTCCCATCTCCATTGGGAAGCGGTCCAGCCATCTTAACATTGCGGACCAAAGGAACTCCATCTTTGGTTATCTGGATACTCACTCCTGATAGGTTGGAGCCTGTCACATGACACGTCAAAAATGCCTTGGCGGATTGTGGTTTTGCTTTGACAAACAACTGAACATTCATACCTGCAAGAGAAGAACAATCAGATGAATAGAATATAGTTTCCTCTCTTACTGTCACATTTATTTTCCTATTAAATGGGAAAGCCGGCGTGAATCAACACATAGTCCTACTGTTTTGTAGTGCCAAGCGCTATTGTTGGCCACCTCAATCACTGGACTTCATGCAAGGCAGACTGAGATAGCGAAACGGGAGCTAACATTAACAGAATGGGGCATATCAAAACGAAAGCAA
This sequence comes from Sardinella longiceps, assembly GCA_027497455.2. Lineage (NCBI taxonomy): Eukaryota > Metazoa > Chordata > Actinopteri > Clupeiformes > Clupeidae > Sardinella > Sardinella longiceps. The sequence continues at coordinate 37,918,070 of JAODXP020000021.1, read as the reverse complement.
ATTGATTAGGTTTCGTTTTTGACATGCCTCATTCAGTTAGTGTTAGCTGCCGTTTCGCAAACTTGGTCTACGATGCACAATTTTTTTTCATTGAGGTAGCTTTCAGTAGCGCTTAGCAGTATAAAACAGCAGGGCTAGGTGTTGATTCACGCTGGATTATACCTTTAAGGAAGAAAATTGAACTGTATTCCGTTAGATCACAGCCATCCTATGAACAACCCTGTTTGTTCTGCCCCTGTTTCCGACTAAGGTCATAAGAAGTCAATGTCAAAAATGACATTGCTTTACAGAACAACTCTTGCTTTTGATGTTTTCACATTACTGGGATGTACCTGTTTGTGCATCAACACTTGTCCTTGTTGCTCGCTTTTTCTTCAAGCTATCTATGGTCTTGTCACACTGATCCCGAATAAATCTGCAATAAGCATGGTTACGTATGTCCTGCTTAGACCAATCTGTTGCTATGGACGTGGCCCCCTCAGATAGAGGCGTCCATTTCTGTGTATTTGGATCAAAAGTCAAGAAGTCCTGTCCATTCACTCCCCATTTGTCAAAGGGGAACTTTCCTGAAGTGTTGGTTATACAGCCCCGATGTCTCTGAAGAATAACTGCAAATGTTACAAAGAATTAATATTGCAAATGCAAATTACAAAGATTATTTTCTTTTCTGTTTGAAGTGCATTACACACACACATGCACGCACAGTCATATATACTGTATACACACACACACACACAATATTGTTTGCTCTTACACCACCCACCTCCTGTAGCAGTGATGGTCTCCTCTACCTTGTCCAACCAATGAAAATGCTCATAACACTGTTCTTCACACTGCTTGTTTCTGTCCTCTAGCTCTACTTGGGTAAATGACTGTGTTACCCAGTCCTGTCTTGGCTGGTCTCTCACTTTCTGGCTGGTCTCTGTCGTGTCTGGTCTCTTACAGTGACAAGAAAATATCATGTCCCCATTAAACATGGTAGTCTGTTGAAACTGCTGCTTGTCATTTGGATCACGGTGCACTGTGTACTGGAGGCCAAGTGTGTCATCTGTAGGGGGAAAGTATACAGAATGAGGTAAGTTGTTGTAGATGCCTTAAGTGGGTGGTGTAAGCAGGAGAGAACAACAAATGCGTTCCGCACATTATCTTAAAGACACTATCGCAACAAGGAAAAGGAAAATAAAAAACACACTTTCAATGTGGTATAACTGGTTGCACTGATGTTTATTGCAGTAGACTATAATCAAAGCAAAACAAAGCAAAGCAAAACTTTTTTTGCAGATGCTATCGCTGAATGCAACCAGGGCCGGACTGGGACCAAAAAATGGCCTGGGCATTTTTGGCCATGGCGGCCCACCATGATTTTATTCAATAATAATAACGTTGTGGCTAGCTAAAATAACACTGTAAGTTGGATATTGCATATTGAATGGACATGAGAGATTTAATTGAACTAGCCCAATATCCTTTATGAAAATTATGAGTAAATGACAGCCCCGGCCCAAAAATGACTGTCGGCCCACCGGGCATTGCCCTGTATGCCCTATGGCCAGTCCATGCCTGAATGCAACTCATAATTATTTACAGTACAGTATTTGCTTTCCCTTTTTAAATTGTTCCTTATATCTGTGCCCAGAACTGTAGCACACTGAATCCTTTAAGAGATGTAAGGTTCAAATGAAGACTGAAGTCAAAGTCAGACGTGAAAACAATCTTTTTAAGAAGTGGCCCAGAGCCTGTTATTGATTCTGCTGTCCTGTTTCGAGAATCACCCAGGCGCAAGCGGACCCCCTTTATTTGTTCTTTAAATCCATTTTTCTTTTGTATTTATATAGTTTTATTAAGTGCTTAATGCTCTATTTTATCATCCTATAATTGTTTTATTTTTTGTGCTGAAGAAATAGCTTCCTAACCTTGCCTTAAAAGTTTTATGTCGTATTATGTCGTCTGCCTGATCTACATTCCATTGTAGTATTTTTTTTTTTTTTTTTTTTGTAGTGACAATGAAGTTAATGTAATCTATCTTTATATTTCGCTATTTAGTTGTTATTTTGTATATTCATATCTGATTTACACTGTTGGCATGATAACATGCATTTTTGTTTAATCTATAACAATGGCACAAGGAAATTTAGATTCATTTCAATTGCCAACATATAACAAAGGCATGCGAAAATATACACATGAAGTACACAATAATATTAAACTAAGGCAAGTGGGTGGAACTTTGTCAGAACTATGCAGTTGTTGAAGTTGCAAACCTTGCAAATACTATATAAAAAAGGCAAAGTCGGAAAGTCGAAATACTGTACCTGATGCATTTGAGAGACAAACACAGATACAAGTAAGACGCAAGTAAATCCACACATGATTCTCAGCTGAAACTGATCCTCTGGATAAGGTTGTTTGCATGTCTTCTTGGACATTTAGTGTTCTGTTAACGTTAACTCCAGATAGCAAATTGAAACACCACTTTACTCACTATCCATCAAATGTAATAGAAAGAAAGATAACTAGTTACTTTACATCCCTATGACACACCCTTGGCCAACCCACTGGGAGTGTCTTTTCCTGTCGAAAGCGAAAGCAAGCAGTAAAAAAAAAAAAAAAAAAAAAAAAAATCACCTCTCCGACTGATGTGGCCGATTGTAACTGTTATGGCTATGCAGAAGAACATTGCCAGTATAAAGTATGTGTGGTGTTTTCTGAGTCGCTTTGTTGCATAGCAGCTGACCTTTCCCTAAAGCTTGTTTACATGATATTTATTGTGGAATTGAAGCACACTTTCATTTTTATCACTGTTCCATCTACATGATAGGCCTATACAACAACATGTTCCAGCTCCTCCCAGTAATTGGAACACGCCCTCTTGTTGTTCCGTCTGATGGGGACATTTCTTTTTTAATTTAGTGAAACAAAAAACTAAAGGATAATGTATTTAAACATGCATATTTATGCATAATTTTATTAGGTCTACATTCTGAGATTTTACTCTGATTTTGGCCATATTGCATCTGGACAATGTTTGCCTTCTTAATGTTAACCTGGGCACCAGCGGGATCACAATTTGTGTTCCAACTCTGAAGCCAGATTAGCAAAATCAGCCTATGTTCAGGCTAGGTCATTTGAGCAATGGAGGATGTAACTTGCACACTGCCATATGTGCTCTCAAATACTGGTTTGCACTTATATGGTTAAGATGTATGTTGTGCAGGGCAATGTACCAAGGAAGGTAAACTGTCTTAAAGAGAGGTTAGTGCTGAGGAATATGTGCTCTTAGTGTAAGTGTGTGTGTGTGTGTGTGTGTGTGTGTGTGTGTGTGTGTGTGTGTGTGTGTGTGTGTGTGTGTGTGTGTGTGTGTGGCATTAATGAATTTATTGCACAGTGGCTGGAGCCCCTATAGGGTTAAATACATGAAAATATGCGGACAGATTAGATCAGACATCAAGTCATCAGCTAAATGCAGTTAAACTGGCTAGTGCCCTTTAAATAACATAAAGCCCTTTCACCTACTGTACTCACCTGGCCAGTGTTTTTCCATCATCTATCTTTTTAGGGTGCATTGACACACAGTATTATGCACAATACTATAAAAGCTCAGGGTCTTTATCAGAAATTGCCATTGTTGCTCAAGTTTTTTCTTGGTTAAACCCTTCGGCATAGTTTATGGCATTCAAATCAATTCAGCTCTATCAATTACTAGAAGGATTAAACACACTCAAAAATCTGATCAATCCTGATTTTTGTGATCATATCCTTAATTCCCTTCTGCATAGATAAAGTGCAAGGGCCTAGGCAGTGGGCATGTTACATGTATATCTTCTAATAAATAATTATAGTTTTTTGTTACATTAGACATACTGGATTATGTACCTGATGTCTGAGTTGAGTGGATTGATTTTAGATCTTGTTCTGTAGGGTAGAAATCTAAGAGAGCCTATGTGATCTCCTGCACCCGTGGTGTCCGGTGTGCAGAGTTGTTGCAGCATTACGCAGTCAAAACACCTTATCTTTGAAAATAAACATGATGCTTTACAAAGAAGTAACATCTGGATGTAGAGCAGTTAGGAGACCACCCTTCCACTGTAACTGAAGTGATGAAGGTTGAGATCAGATAGAAATGCCAAATCAGTTTTATGACTTGGATTTATGACTAAATTAGGTTGTTGGCTGCTGTATTTTTCTTCTTAGCCAGAGGGTGGCAGCAGAGTGCTTCCTGTCTGTTAGGATGATTCTGAATGAGGATTCTAGAGAAATGTGGGAGGTTCTTTAACCTGACACGATTATTCACTTCTGGTTCAAAACGATTGGACAGCTTGTCTAATCAGCTTCGCTTATTGGTTGGTTGTCTCTCTACCGATGTAAATGTAACGGAGGCCAGCTAGCTCGGCCAGCTCGTCGGTAGTACGTGTAAATCCTCATCACCCAATTCCATGGGCGCTTCTAACACGCTGAGTTAGAAGCTCGGGCTTTTAGCTCAGTTGGTTAGAGCGTCCCACTCCCATGCCGGGAGTCTGTAGCTTGTGGGGTGGCAGGTTCGAGACCCGTGTACGGTGCGGAATGCCACTGGCTACATAAACACGCCCATGAAGACCGTCCCCAGACCATGGATATGGATTAACATTCGCATTATGGCCAGGCTATGTCAGACTAGTTCAACACAGAACAACTCAGGACAAAATGCAGCTGAACCTCAAGTTAGAAGTGTGTGGTCTTGAGTCAAGTGCAAGTGCAGTGAGTGAAAATAACATGTCAAGTGAGTGAAAATAACATGTCAAGTTGTGTATTATTAAATAATCTTCAGCTAATAATCTTTAGCATTCCACTTATAAATCAGGACCATTTACCGCATTGGTTGAAAAGTTAGTATATCAGAAATCCACAAGATATCATCTTTCCCCTTCGCCATCAGCTATGGGAGCCTCAGGATGCTGAGATCTCTCTCTCTCTCTCGAATGATATGTGGACATGAGACAGCCATGTCTAACCATTTCTCCTACCATAATTATCTTAGGGAATTTTTTTTTTAAGTAATGGAAACCAATGTCATAATGTCCTAATTCTCACCAACACGTGGATTTCTTTGCAAACCAAAGAATTGAAACCAGTGATGATAATTGATTTTGATATTTATGTCGATGACAAACACAACTTTATAAGGCTTGTAAGTGAAAGTTTTGTCATCTTGCCCACTCTATATTTGCAAAGAAGCCAATGGGAAGAACTAAAGAGCCAATATTCACCAAGTAGCCTAATGAGATTTTTTTAACAGTAGGCTAATTTTCACTATATAAAGCTTTCACTTGTTAAAAATAGCATAAAATGTTGTATGCTGTCCCTTTAAATGATCTATCTAGAATTTTCTACAGTCCCATGATGCTTTGCGTGAGACTTCCAGTTCATCCAGTCTGTCACATTTTTTTCTGAACACCTCTAAGCATCAAAATTCAAGTCTAAGGTTTTGTATTGGTACGTTTACAACCAGTGAAATTACCAGCTCTTGAACAGCATGTGTTCAGCATTGCATAACATGAAGCATATATTGTAGCAGGGGTTCTTCTTCATTTGAAATGGACTTGACAACCACCTGTCATTAGCTTATAAGCTTATTGACTGGAAATTATCACAAAATTCTCCAATAACTTCTTCAGGAAAGGATGTGGATATGCATGTTGAAAAGCTCAATATACACAAAACTAATGGCCAATCTACTGACTGGGTGAGGTTAGTTACAGTAAGTACCCTGAAAAACTGAATAAAGTATCCAATGTCAATATCATCAATTTCAGGGCATCCAAGGGCCATGTAAACAAATCGGAACACATAGCCAAAGCTGACATACAAAAACACACACATCAAAAACAACGGGGGAAAAACAACAACCAGAAAAAAAAAACAGGTTCAAGTGACTTTCTCAATCACACACAGCTCAGGACAAAATGCAGCTGAACCTGTTAAGGAAATTTCTAGTTAGAAGAGTTGGCCTATGGTCTTTAGTCAAGTGAAAGTGCAGTGAGTGTGAGGTGAAAAATAACACCAAAACAGTAACGACAAGTTGTGTAGATTTATTGAAAACATTCAGCTTTGTCATATTTAAAAAAGAAAGGTATAAAATTTGTGGAGGTAAACAGTAGAAATCCACAACATAACATCTTATCCCTTTGTCATCAGTTATGAAGGCCGATAAGATGGTGAGATCTGTCTCTTTCCGCCAGCCACCTTATCAGGCATTACCATAAGTAAACAAACAAAACTCCCGTCCTGCCTTGTCACGTCAAGGTTATAAAGTGTGCTAAAGTTAATCCAACAGTCATTGCATTAGTATTTCAATGCTTCCCAGTGCTAAGAGAGTCTTTCATGTTGAAGCTTACCTCAAGCAGAGTCATTACCATACCATTATCTAGTATGGCTACTCTGGAGGATCATTGCTGTAGAAGAGCCAGAATAATAGACGAATACTACAGTACGTATCAACTTACCCAAGCCAGAGTCATTGCCATAGATCACTGGCTTATCTATGTCTACTCCAGCTAAAAGGTCATTGTTGTATACACTGTACAGAAACATATACAGTTATTAGTAATACTGTAATAACTTACCCAAGCCAGAGTCATTGGCATGGTATCTGTTACACCATACTCTGGGTAAAGAGTCATTTAGCATATCAGATTAGTATCAGCTTATCATATAGCTTACATGAGCTATACAGTCATTGCTGCGGTACCTTATCATAGCCAAGGTTCAACATATATCCAATACTATAAGAGTAATACATGTTATAAAAAACAAGATAAAAGGTAAAGTGCTGTAAAAAAAGAACAAAGGAGAACATTTTTCATCAGAGCTTTGGCCAGATATACTGTAGTAGAGAGCTAGATAGATACATTAATAGATAAATAGATATCAGCTGCAAATCTGAATTCACTGAAATATAATTCTACTGACCTTTTATACACTAAAATTTTAGCGTAGGTAACAATTTCATCCAAACTCCGCTAAATGACTTTTTGTCAACCACATGGTTCCATAGCAGTCATGTCATCACTAAGTTTAATCGTAAAACAACTGGAAAAGAATAGTAGAATAAAAGAATAATAGCTGCATCTATTTACTGTTTCCCTGCCACATATGTTTACAGCCGTGTGCGTCTCAGCATCCTTTCATATCTTCCATAGAAGGTATCAGCAATCTTCGTCCATTTGTCATACGCTCCTTCCGATGTGACAAACTGGAGATACAACTTCACCTGCTGCTCAACGTTCACACATTGCAAATCTGGAGGAGGAGAGGGAACGTTAATTTACAATGCATATAGGAGCATCATAATGTGTCAAGTGTTTATTATTGAAATAAATATACACACACCAAATAGTTTCAGTGATGAAACAAACGTGTGGACACTTACTTGCCAGTTTCTTTCGGTCCATTCTTGTTGATGCATATACAATAACTGACACAAGAGCCACTATGACCATAAGCAAACCAAAGATAGTATTCCGTTGACTGGGATTGAGAGTCTTCGAAGGCTCTTTAGGGGTAGACCTTCTCATTGGTGTCTGTCCATCTGTCACAAAAAAGTGGTCATACTGTATTTACTTTCACTACTACAACATGATTCATCTTAGATTTACTCTAATTAAACCATCTATATTTCACTTTAAACCTTTATTTAACCTCAAAAAGACATTTTAAAATAATTCTCTCAGGGTGCTCAGCAGGCGGCTAGTGTGTCATCATGCCATGAATCCGGGGGCCCAGGATCGTGTCAGAGTTCATTTCCCAGACTGAGCCTCAATTTCAACCTAACCGGTCTCTCGCTTCCATGCTGTAGCTTACGCGCATTTGTAAGGCGTCGTATCGTCGACATTTCAAAAACCTGTACCTTTCAGCGATGTCACCTTAAATTAGATCTACTCGAAAATTGGACCATCTTTTAATGCGCTAAAATATTTTAAAATAATAATCGTAAAAGATATACGTAAAAATGATCTCAATCTTTTTCTACCACCAGCACTCAGTGACTTAAAGCCACAGGGTTACGCATGTGATTTGTTACCCCAGAATATTGGCTGAAATATAACCATTGCCTGCAACATACCCCATGTAACAGTCTTCTGATTTGTGTCTTTCTCCACGTGACACTGGTATCCATCTGTGTCCTTCAGCTCCAGTGGAATCCACAGTCTCATCTGCACCGTTCCGTCTCCGTTAGGAAGAGGTCCAATCAGATTCCCCTCATTAGCCAGTGGTACTCCATCTTTAGTCAACACGATCTTCACTTCTGATAGGTTAGAGCTAATCACATGACACTGAAGAGATGTGGTGGTACTTCCGGGGTTGGATTTGGTAAAAACATGCACTTCTACATCTACAAGAATAAACACATATATTGCACACATTATTTATCAACATTCAAAATTTGCATTCTGAAGTGTTGACACAATGACTAAAATGGATGGTTTTGATGCCTTTGGCATTGTCCAGGATCAGGTCACTGAGAACTACAGTTGAAAATAATCACAGAGTTCTTCTTTAAAAGGAAAGAAGTAAATTCCTTTCTGCAGCAGTGAGTGAATCAAAGATAGGATACATTAAGTCTGTAAAGTTCCCAAAGCTTCTTACCCGTGTCTGCAGCTCTCTGGCCCAGGGCTTGTTTTTGCCTTTTGACCAAACCTCGAGAAGTGCAGCAAGCGGTCTGTCCAAAATCTCTGTACACGTGATTCCTGATTTGGTTCTTCAAATCCGTCTGGTTCCATTCCGTGGCTAAAGGAAACGCTGATTCAGTTTTGGGAGTCCAGGTCTGTGTCTGGGGGTCAAAGGTTAAAAGGTCTCACCATTGACCCCCCACTGGTCAAATGGGAAGATTCCAGAGCCATTAATGATGCAGCCACGTCTTCTCTGCAGAAGCTCTAAAACAGGGAAATAATATTATATTTTATTATGGTAGCCTATGGTATATTATAGTGTTTTGGAGTGTAGCATAGTGTTCAGTATAGTATAGTATAGTATGTTACAGTATAGTATTATTAACCTGCAGTCCCATTGATGATCTTATTTATCTCCTGAAACCACTGTAGATGCTCATAGTACTGTCTTTGACAGAACTTGTCTCTGTTGGTCAGTTCCTTTGGGGTGAAGGTGCTTTTAACCCAATCTAGTCTTGGTTGGTCTGTCAGTGTGGGACTTTCACAGAAGAAGATGATGTCTCCATTAAACAGCGTGGTCTGGAAGAACTGCAGGTCACGGTCAGGTCCAAGCTGAACTGTGTTCTGTACCTCAAGAGTGTGGAGTTCTGTATAGATGACACAGTTAAACATGACAGTCAAAATCTGGAAACCCGTTTGGTAGGTTTTGGTCACTTGCAGTTATTTTTGTTTCTGTGTGCGAAAGATAGTCATCTCATGAAGAGCCTGGGAACCATTGTTAATTTTGGTGCAATTTTTAAAATTACTCTTAAAAAGATATTGTAATTTGAAGCATAGTTTGAAGAAGTGGGTTGCCACAGATTTCATATGGGTTACCATCCTATTTAAGTCTGCAAAACCTCTGACTTTGCCTTCTTCGTTGAGACAATAATGTGATGTAGGCCTATACATAGGTATGTAATTGAATACATATGGGTAACATGGATTTTTACTGTAGGGTTTGCATTTGTGGGTGCCCTGCAAAGAGGTTTGTGAAACACTGGTGTAGACCCTCAAACAGCAACAGCTCATTGAAATCTCACTTCACTTAGCCTAAATTGGACAATGAATATTGCACAACTTTAAATACTCTAAATTGCACAACTTTACATACTACATAGCATCAATTCTGATATGTAATGGCTAAATTCTTTACTTAACTTTACTTCACAAATTTCAGGACACAACAGTGCGACTAACAGGCAATTTTTGGATACCCACTAGAGAAAATATTAAATAATGATGGTGAAAGTGGAATTTTATCTTTAGTTGTCTTTAGTTGTTTTTACCATCACCAGGTCGTCACATATGAACATCACCTTTAAATAAGCTGCTGTAAATTTTTTGCCTTATTCATGGCACTCACCCCAGCCTGCCGTAGGAGTGACAAAGACCAGGTACAGTATGACAAAGAGTCCTGGTCTCACTCCTCGCTGGGCAGAAGAAATTGTTCCGGGAGAGAACTCCTTAGTCCTCAGACACATGCCGATGCTCACCACAAACACATGTGAAAATCACCAAACCAAACTTTCCTTTATCCTGGACTACCTTTTCCACACATAACATATGTGAGGTGAATACTGACCTCTCCCCTGAAGCTGTCGATAATAGCTCTACAAATAGCGCCTCTCTCCTCTCGATAGCCTCTGTGTCTCTGGTTGCAGGTATGAGAATATGAAAGTAGCACTGAGTGTGATTCCTTCCCTGCAACACACCCCTTGAGTGACAGACGGGCAGGATGTAGTGTAGGCTACATGTACCCTCCCATCTTGCATGACCTCATTAGTGGGTAAAGCTCAAATAAACAAATGACAGTACATAAGTACTAGCAAAGTAAACAATGCAAAATACTGGAGAAGAGAAAAAATAGTCAACATATTCTAATCTACGTACATGATAGATGGCAACCTCCATCTTGTTATACTTGTATACCTCCATTTGCTTTAAATGTAGTATGATACAGAAAACTCAAGTTTTGTAATAGCTGTATCATTTAGGCATGTACGTCCATTTTCCAGTTATGTAGTAGCACCAGGCAGTGTTACTCACTGTGGAGTAAAGGCATACAAATTGAAATTATTTTTGTGGAGATGACAATAACTTTGAATATGGCTTATGTAATGTATTTCTTGCATGAGACTGCATGTGTAGATTGATGGCATTGTGTTTGCTCTGAGAGTGAGAGGAATAGCAGGTTCTTTGTCAGCCTGAGGCTGTAGGTTAAGGCACAGCTAATGGAGTAAATCTCTCTCTCTCTCTCTCTCTCTCTCTCTCTCTCTCTCTCTCTCTCTCTCACACACACACACACACACACACACACACACACACACACACACACACACACACACACACACACACACACACACCTATTAATCATCTTTGTTCCCAAATGGCAGTATGGCACACTGACAGGGAGGCAACACCAAATGCTTTAAGTCAAAGTCTTGTCTACCATTGCAATTGACTACTACTATAAACAATGGAACTGGTTACACCAGACATGTCAGCACAGCAAATATTCTAAAACATCCACCCTTCATTTAAATGTACTTTTGTCTTAACACTTCTGTAACACATCCGGTGTAGCCTTAGGGGCAATATTAATCTTCTAAGACGTGCGAGACATTATGGAGTTGGCCCTCTAAATCTGTGCCATAGGGGTGAAGATAATGAAACCAGTTTTGCTGTGAAAAATTGAGTTGTTCTGGATCTTCATTACTGTGTTGACCACATTAACATAAGAGAATCTGGGAGCAGTTGCGCTCAACTTAGGAAATGTACAACCCTATAATGAGAACCACTTGTTCTAAATTCTAAGTAGTTCACCTGCTGGTGGGTTTGAGTGGGAAAAAAATGGTTTGTATCGAAGACCACCATTAAAAGCAAGTGACAATGCTTCAGTGTTATGTGAAAGAGATGAGGGCTGGGAGTGACGAGGATCGAATCACTTCAGCAGTGGCAAGATGGACGATCAGGCTGGCAATTCATTATGCAGTGTCATCTAAATAAGTATTATCAGCTAATCTGTACATGTGGATGACTTCTGCTAAGGAAGTCTGTTGTGAACTTTTTTGTAAATGTATCCTGCGGCCAGTCAAGCCAGGTTAACCTCCAGAGTGTGGTAATACCAGTTGGACTGCTGTTCACTCTTTCTAAATTATCAGATGAGAGAGAGAGAGAGGGGGGGGGGGGTTATAATTTATAACTCTGAGTAACTGAACATGTGATAATGTTACTGTAATAGTAGCTATAGACTCCATTTCATACAGTCACCCTTCCAGGCCCCTGCTGGTGAATCAGTAAAGAAGACCATCAGTGTAAATCAGTGAGTGATTTATAGACAGCTGTGTTCAGTAGGAAAATGTTCCTTTCATCCTGTAGGGAAAAGTGGGACTTATATGGGAAAGATATCACACCAATGCCAAATCATGCATTCAAAATCATGGCAAAATACTGCACAGGAGTTCCATGTTGATGTTCCTGCATCAGAGGCCAAAATTCTCGATGTTCTTAATTCCTCAGACAACCAGAGGGGGGCAGCAAAGCAGTTTCTTCCACTTTCCAGTTTTAGACAACTTGGCAATGTTAAAGGGGTGGTAGAATTCAAAACCGCATTTACCTAGTCATTGTTGAATATAGGCGCCTTGACGCGTCTCTGGCATGTCACCGTAACCTCAGCTGTATCGTCGCCCTCCCCTGTATGCAAATTTTCGAACTAGTTTTTGCTGTGGCAAAACGGGCCAATCTGAACAAGGCTGCGATAATACGTAACAGGAGCTCTGACCCTCTTGGATCCACCCACTGACCACCAACTAAATTTGCATAACCCAACCCCTTTCTGGGGGCAGGCATATAAATAAGGCCAGAAGCGATAGCCAGCTAGCTTGAGAAAACGGCTAACGACTACGTTTGAAAGAGAAATATAGTTATATAAGGATGTCTGAGCACGCATGCAACGTTCTAGGATGTAATGGCAATGTGAGGACTTTGCACAGGTTTCCACAAGAAGAGAGTTGTCGGTGATAGTGGTTGATTTTCATCTATAAAAACCGTTCAATCCGAGGTTGGCTATTTACTCATTTCCGAACTCCATTTCAAACCATGGACAGTATCATCAAGCCGGCTTTACACAACGACACTCAACAGATGAGCTGTACCGACGACTTTACCAACACAACCATCAACCGTAAGTAAATTAGTCTTCCTCTTATCTACTTATCTAAGCGAGTAGTTCGTGTCGTTAGCATGTTAGCTGTGTTTGTAACGTTAGCTACCTGTATATGGCATGGTTTTAGATAATTTTTGTGTGTGAATAGGCTACCTAGCACAACGAATTGGTAGTTTACTGACATTTACCCTTCTGTGAACTGTTGATCTAAATGGGCACATATGTTTGCATAAACCTTATAACGTTGCAGAATGAGAACTTGCTCTGGCCCGGAGAGAATGTAACATTTGCTAACATCTACACGATTGGTATCGCGCTATTGTGGTGCTTGTTATAGCCTTTTTAATCGGATTGAATTGTGTGTGTGTGTGTGTGTGTGTGTGTGTGTGTGTGTGTGTGTGTGTGTGTGTTATTTATTTACATTTAGGAGTGCATCACAGCTACTGCCAGGCTCAGTGGAAGCTTCCTGTCAAACAGACGCCCCTAAATGTGTGTCTACGCAGCTCTCCTCAAGAACACTGGCATCTCACCCTCGGAGTAAAGGTAAACTTGATCTTTGGCATTATAGGTTTGGACTCTGTCCCAAGTAGCCTTGCCGTGACTCCTGCTTGTGAAGTTACAAAAAAAATGCCTATTGGCTCGCAGGCTTGCTGCATAGCTGTAAATATTTTTTTGTTTTGGAAATTTGTGTGAAATGTAGGCTACTATGAGCCTAAACGTGTGACTGATGGTAAGATGGCTTCTCTTGGAAGATATTGCTTGACACAGGGTATTCAACACAGTCAACACTTTCAAAGAATATTATAATTATCTTTTAGGCATACAGGCAACAGTGACAAACCAGAGTGTAGATTTTGGCACCACAGTCTCTCTGCCTTTTACATCTACACCAGTGAAATCTCGCACACTATGATGTGTGGCACATGGTAAAAGGTGTTATAGTTTTTGCATGCAAAGATCTGGAATATGTTTACCATGTTTGTTACCTCCAATAACTATTGTCTTTTGCCATTATCTAGGGTTGACTAAGAAGCTGGATCAATTTTTGTAAAGAGACTGAAGTGGAATAGAAGCATCGTCAACCTTTACTGGTGTGCTGTTGGTTGTTCTTCTGGGGCTGAGAAGTTTAGGTATCAGAAGACCCCAACAAGTGGTTGAAACCAGGTCAGTATCCTAAACCACAATATTTACTGGATAAGCATGGTGTGAGTTGTACATATTGACTGTACTGCATATATGTAATAACAAATCCTCTTCTAATTCACTCCTCTTAGGGAATCCTGCAATGAACTGATTGGAGCGGGTCTTTACAACCAAGAAGCTTGCAGCGGACTCCTATCAGATGTGGAAAAACTAACTCCTCATTACCGGACGTCTGCCCTGTAGCAGTGTTATTTTACGCTTTGCTCAGTTTTCCCCTTCATTGGAATGCTTTGCTGGTATGTACATACCCTAACTACTTCCTGAACATGTTACTTTCCTCTGAAGAGATTTTTGTAACACTAATAGCATGACTAAGTTTGACCCAAAAATGTGCTTGTCATTTGCAGCATTATCACTGTGTGCCCATTGTTTGAAAGTCTTTCTCTTCTCCCCCCCCCCACACACACACACATTTTACCTTTACAGGTTATCTTGCCGCAATGCACTACAATGAGAATGCAGATCAACAGCAAAAGACGACCTCAAAGGGGAAGCTGGTGTATAGCCTTGTGTTCCCAAAGGCCAAGAGGGGAGGACACACCTTGAAACAAGTGAAGACCGAGCCAACAATTTGTAAGTGTAATAGATTGTGGAACAATTGTTTATTTTTATTTTTTATAAAAGTGCAAAGAAAAAAATAAGCAAATATGTAATAATGTTCTGTTTTTGCACTCCACAGGCTACGTCTTCATTCATCTGGTCTTCAATCAAGTTCTCCTTGATCCCCAGCCTTTTGTTGATGTGTTGAAGCAGATTCCTGTACCTCAGCCCAGTATGGAAGACCTGACTTGGATGAAGTAGTAGCTGCACACGTGTCCGCTTCATTCGAGGGAAGGTCTGAAGCCGGTGTACTGCCCTGAAGCTTCAGGAAACTCCCTCCGTATGCGTAGCACGACACAGGAGGGCATCACCACTTCTGCTGAGAAAGTCCTAGCACCAATTCACGAACCATCTGTAGGCCAAGTGTCTGTAGATTGTCTGTAGAAATGACACGTTGCAACATGGGGGTGGGGATGGATTAGCGGGATTAGTTTTTCATTTCTGTTGATGAAACGATTTTTTTTTTCTGAGCACAATTGTGTGTGTGTGTATATTTGTACAAATAAAGTTTATTTGCTCTGAGACATTGTGTACAATTTCTATTGCCATTCTATCTTACTAATAACAAACTTGTCTAAAATATCATGTACATAACTTTCCATTCCTCCAATTGTGTCATGGGGCTACGGTCCACTTTGCAGATATCCATTGCATTTTGTAAGCCACAGCCACACCATAGGTACTTAGCAAAGTAAGTTGGTAAACTGGTAAGGAAATGATTCCTACTCCTGCATAGAGTAATCTGCTCTGAGTTTGTGTTACACCGTGGTAACTACTTAGGACAGAGTGATGGCACTGTAAACAATGATATTGCTAACTTGTGATGGCTATAGTCTTGGAAACCAACATACCGCTCGCATAATTGGTTATACAGAAATACTTGTATGATATGTGTCGGCAGCTGTAAATTGGCCTATGTGTGCATAACAAATTTAAAGAATAGTTGCTAGGAGGATAAGCTATGCTGGTTTCCAGATGGGGAAAGCTATGCTAGCGTTATGAGGCTACTAACTGAACTAGAAAATCTTCGTGACACTTACCACTCAAACCTCAATCTTGCTGGCGAACTGGTTCCTCTTCAACATCTGAAGTTTCTGTCGATTCAGGTTCAAACATGTAAAGTTGTGCGAATCGTCTCAGATCCTTTCTTGTCAATATCGAAAGTTATCGCTGCTGTTTCACGGAGTTTTCAGCTGTGTCCAGCTCTCAGCGTCATGGGGGGAGCTGGCCAATCAGCGAGCAGCTATTTGCATATTCATGAATTCGCCGAGTGGGCGGGGAAAACAAGTCATTTCAGTGCAGCCCTAATGCATAGGGTTCTTGTAATTCACTTTGCATGGCTCCTAGGTCATTTTCAGCCCCCGAAAAAAATTATGTGGTAAAAAATGGGTCAAGGAACAGTTTCCAATAGTCAGAAAAACGTGTTCTAGGCCCCCTTTAAAATGTGACACCTGGTGGTGATATACTGTAATTACTCTGCAGAGCAACTTACTTTCAGTTTCATTTTCTATGCACCATCTAATTGAGGTTAGCTACTGATTTGTTATTTGTCTAAGCTGCATCACATTTTGCGGTAGGCTACTTTTTCCTACAGCTTTTACTAACTAACAAACGACATGGCGAAAGAAAAAAAATCCTTTAAAAAGGCTACATTTATTTATTTTAACATTTTCTCTACCTCCACCCCTCTTTGAAACTTGAAACTCCAACCTTGCTCTACTACCTCCTCTGAATAGGCCTACTTTGTTCTTCCTTTATGTTACTTTCTAAGTAGATATGACCTGACTAAGTGAATGACGCACTGTTTAGATATATCCTCTGCTATTCATTCATGGTAAAGAACTAGGATACTTCCCAGTTTGAGTATTTTGCCCAACTTGGCAGCATGGAGTTTGGTGGAAAAAATGTATAGGCCTACTTTACAAAAATATGATCTGACTATATGAAGAATTTATTGGATTGATTTTCAATCCTATTCTGCTCAATTAACTCTATGTAGAATTATTTCTTTAACATCATGCACTACTGAATGGGGGAAAAAAAAGATGAGTGAGGGCCAATTCAGGGACCCAAAGCTGAACTGAGGGCCGCCTAAGGGGTAGTGGGAGAAAAAAAATGAATCCCATTTATAATCATTTTAATGTTACATATCTGCAATTTAAATACTGTATTTATTGCAATAAATAAATTCCTATAAATGTCAATAAACACCATTAAATGTGGTACCAAAATGTATCCGCCACCATTGACCCCCGGGCTGCACTTTGAGAAACTATGCTCTTGGGTCAAAAATGACATGACCAAAAGATCAATCAAGTGGACATTGTCATGTATATAAATATCCAAAAGAAGTAGACTTAACAACATGCTCCAATGCAGTAGATCCTTCTGTCATTGTTCTCTATTTCTATTAATAAAACTAGATTGCTGAACACAAGGGCACACTGTAGCACAAGTGATCAAAGACCAATCAGATACAAGCAATGGTGTCATGTTTCAGTCCCCCAACACCCCAACAAGATCGTCTTTTTTGTCAGATGTGTTGATTATACTACTGTTGGTTTCATTATATAAGCAAATTTTTGGGTATCCCAGTCAATAAAGTTGAACAGCTTGTGTCTGTGTCAGGGAAAATCTGATTCTTTCAGTCAGAAATCTGACTGATCTGGAGTCAGTCTTGTTGGCAAAATACAGTTCACACCCAGCCTAACATGGACTTTGGCCTGGAGTTGACTGAAGCAGTTTTTTCAGCTCAAGGAAGCCAATCAGAATCTGTCATATCATAATCTGTTCCGTTGCCTAGAGTGCGGTGGTTAAGTGAGACTTCAGTTCTATTCCACGTTCTCATTAGACATATTAAATGAGAAAAGAAATAAGTTCCATGTCGATTTAGTTTAGATTCAGGGTTCAGGATAAAGTCTCTAAAGCAGCTATCAGTGACAGCAAAGTGGCTGAAAGTCATTTCAGGACGGAAAGAGAAGGAAACAGACAACATGGCTTCTAAACTGGAGGAGGATCTCACCTGTCCTGTGTGCTGTGACATCTACAAGGATCCTGTCTTGTTGAGCTGTGCTCACAGTGTTTGTAAAGCCTGTCTGCATAAGTTCTGGGAGAGCAAAGGATCCAGAGAATGTCCCTACTGCAGGAGAAAGTGCTCAAAAAGTATATTTCCTCCTAATCTCGCATTAAGGAACCTTTGTGAGACTTTCTTACAAGTGAAACTTGAGCGTAAGGTAAGTAGTGTTGGGCAAGTTTACTACAAAACTGTAATATGTTATTTGTTACTTTACTTGCTCCTGACATTTTAAAGTATAATCCCTTTCATTTCACTCTTTTGAAAATAGAACTTAATCTCACCAGTATAGCTGAAAGTATAAAATGCAGCTCAAGATGCTTATTTGACACATACACATAAAGTGGTAGGTGATAT
>JAODXP020000021.1:37801115-37899885 GCA_027497455.2 Sardinella longiceps | reverse complement strand
TATATAAAAGATATCTCTTCCATTATTGCAGACTTCTCGTGAAGAAGAGGTTAACATTCACATTCAATTTCTAATTTCTAATTCAGTGGTCACATGGTAGAATGTGGTGATATTGAAAAGTCAGACCGAAGATAGTTGATTTGCAAACTTTAGTGGATATCTGGCAAGGGTGTAGGTTTGGTCTCAACTTTGACACATGCGCCTTTTGGTGGTCACCTAACCAAACTTTTTGGTCTTTATGGTCAAACTGGGAGCCATAATAAGCTACTTCACTAATCATTATGGATTATACATGATTCAGTCTGCAACTGCAATAATTACGATTTTATTTCTACCATTGGAACAATATTAGGTTAAAGCCCCCACTTGCAGGATTGAACAGAAATGTTGACATTTCCTTCTCATTGTACCTGTATACTGCTTGTAATTGATTGGGATGGATAATGACATGGTTCTTGTACCTGTATACTGCTTGTAATTGATTGGGATTGATAATGACATGGTTCTTGTACCTGTATACTGCTTGTAATTGATTGGGATTGATAATGACATGGTTCTTGTACCTGTATACTGCTTGTAATTGATTGGGATTGATGATGACATGGTCTGGAGTAACATGTGCGTCTTGTTGCTGCATCACAGCCGTAGTTAACGCAACTTTCCCCCACGAGCATCATGCTCCCCGTTTCTTTTGGTTAGCAGGCAGGCTAGGTCATGTGGCTGGGGCTTACTATTTGAATTACGTGATTTGTACCCTCTTAGTCCATTTGACCATAGATACTTTTTGATAGCGGCTTCCTTATTTGATTACACAGTTCCACATGGAGGATTTTTGGCTGAAAAGTTTTAAGGAATAGCTTTAGGATTCTCAACCCACTTGATGGTGCAACCAGAACTTGCATATGACCTCTTTAATATAAGGTGAATACTTTTGCTTTAATATTGTTTGGTTGATTGATAAATGGTCAACACTAAAATAGGTGACTGTGTCTTTAAGACTTTTTTTTTTTTACGTCTTTCATGCTGGCTAACTTGGCAGAGGAGTTCCTGACTGAACACACGTGTCAGGATTATAGCCTGTATTTAGGCTTCCACTGTATGAAGGCATTTCTTACCACCTTCATTATTTTGTTAAAATAAATAAAACCTGGTAGACATTTATTTACAGCAACCACCACTTATCAGTTGTAGGTCCTGCTCGTCATGAATATTAGTGTACTGGAAAACCTGACTTTAATATGTTAAGTTAAATAATTAGTCCGCCAATGTTGTTATTTTATAATGCTAATGAAAACATGTAGGCTAGGCCTGTGGTTGATTGGCTCCCAGCAGAGTAATGTGACACAGCACACCACAAGACCCAGGATTGAGTTCAGACATTACTGAGCTTAAATCAGTCAGAAAGCATTGTGTTGCAAATGGTTAGCATAAACGTTCACTATTTTACTTACTACTTGTATTGATTAGAACTTTTGGTAGTGGTATTCTTCCAGGTGCTTAAGAAAAAAAAAGCGCTCAGCTCAGCTTGTCAACAATAATGTGAATGAGTTGGTATTTACATGTCACTATGGTCCATTTGCAAACCTATGATCTTGATATCTTGGTAGAGAGATTATTTTTAACGTAACATCAAAAAGGTTGTTTCTTCACATTCTGTTTCACACATTTTTCCGTTTTTCGGATGAGACGTTAAACCGAGGTCCTGACTCTCAGTGGTCATAAAAAGATCCCACGACACTTGTTGTAAAGAGTAGGGTGTTTCCTGGTGTCCTGGCTAAAGTCCCAACCTGGCTCATTCAATCTGGCCCCCTAATCATCCCCCACTGTAATTGGCTCATTCAATAATTCTGTCACTCTCTACCTCAAGCTAGTGTGTGGTGAGCGTTCTGGCGCATAATGGCTGCCGTGCATCACCCAGGTGGGTGCTACACATTGGTGGTGGTCAGTGAGGTCCCCCTTCCAATGTAAAGCACTTTGGTTGTCTAGAAAAGCGCTATAGAAATCGAATGTGTTGTTGTTCTACCTCCTTTTGCCTAGATTATTGTTGAGATTATTGTGGCTAACCCTTGATCCCTACCTCTCTCTCTCTTTCTCATTTGTTCATGTGCTGGGTGTAGATGTCCCTGCAGCGCTGGAGACTGGAAAACAGCAATGGCACCTCATTGTGAAGCTCTCAGAGGGCAACGGTGTGCTCATTCCTGCCTTCCTTCCACACACACACACACACACACACACACACACACACACACACACACACACACACACACAGTCTTTTTATTTTACTTTTGCCATGTATGTACATGTCGGTTATCTTATCCATGCTACTGATGAATTGTAAAACAAAGCGCAAATAAAAAATGTTTTTGTTTGTTGTTTCAGAAGTTTTACACATGGTGCCTCCTGCGTGATTCCTTCATTGCACAGCCAATTTCCTTTGCATACTGTACATTCATCATCTTAATTGCCTCGTAGAAAAAAATGTTAAAGGTTTTTCTCATGAAGCTTCTACTGTTAGTGTGGTTTAGACTAAGTAGATGCTGAGAATTCGTAATACCTTATTTCTTAAAATAGGACAGACTTTGTTTTCCCCTTACCAGATGCTTTTAAAATAACCAACACTTCTCAGCAAAGAGAAGTGTGTTGGTTTGAAGGATGTGGTAAACCTATCGTGCACAAAGCTCATGCAGTCCACTGATCAAACATCACTTTTCTAGCTGATTTGAATTGAAAATCCAGGCCGATCAAACATGTCCTATTTGTAAACCACATACTCTCAACCCTACAGTGAGATATAAATCTGACGCTGACCACGTGGACCACGCCATACACCAGACTTGCCTCACGCTGCAGACAGTCTGAAGACCGTAAGTACCGTCATTACATGTCTAGAAGCTAGACTAGTACATAGTTTGGAGAAACCTGAGTTGATGCGAACTATAGAAAATGTTCCAATAAAGTATTTATCTAAATGTTATTAAATTTCCTTTTATTTGGGTTTCACTGAAATGTAGTTGACAGCAAAAATAGCCAGTCAGTGTAAAAAGAAAACTAAAAATATCTGAAAGGAAATGATTCTGAAATGCAAACATGACTCGGTAGAGAGAAAAAAAGAATGTATAAGTGTATAATGTAGCCAAATTATTCTATTGAATCTATGGGCAGCTGTGTGTTTTTTTGTTTTGTTTTTTTAAATTTGGAATCAGGATACAAATTTGCCATGCTGTGGTTTGTGTATGCTTTGCACAATCAAATAACTCCTGTGCAAAGTATTCCAATTTGTTGATTAATCAGTGCTAAGTCTTAAGGTATTATTCACGTCATTATTGTAATTATTTGTACAACAGTCCCATGTGCTGTAATTTGATGTTATGTTGTCATGTCCTGTAATGAAACAAGACTCTTACTGAGAGTGTGTTTGCTCTTTAGTCTGCCATATGGAAATACTATTAGCCTATGTTACATTCATTAGATTAGATGCTTTGTATTTTCACTGACTAACAATTTCAGCCAAAGTTTAGCCTTCTCTCAGTTCTCTGCTAAAGCAGTATTAGGGAACACTATTTCCAACAGGATTACATAATATAAATGTTACTAGGCATAGACAATAAAGGCAAATATGTAATCACATTTTAACCATAGTAACTAGTAACCTTTCCACATATCATCACAATGTCTTACATGCAGACTAAAATGGAGGCAGAGGCAGATGGTCTCATCAGTTACTCTACATTTACAGGTAATTCTCTTGGTCCTGCAAAGATGTGCTTTGTCCACCACAACTCCTCAGACATTCATGACCAATATCGCTGTTCTCGAGATAATCATATAAAATTCTACTTACTAGGTGAGAGTCTTTACCTGATTTTAGGCTCTCCTCTTCACATCTATTTTATCTGGCTGGTTGTCACACAAAATGCAACAGTCTCTAAGCTCTATGCTCTGACTGTGTCCCTTTGTGAGCTATTCTTCTCTGTAGCTGTTGTCGTTGGGAACACGGCTTACTTGGCTACGCACAACCACTGCCTCTTCTATATGGTGCTCCCCTCGTATGCCCTCGTCTTCTCTGCCCGGCCCCTCTTCCAGAGCCTTATCTGTATGGAGCGTTACCTGGCAGTGGTGCATCCGGTGGTCTACCTGAGGTGCAAGACTCTGCGGCACAAGCTAGCCTGCACTGCCCTGGCTGGCCTGATCACTGTGGGATTTACAGCGACCGAGGCGGTTAAGACCCCTCTCTTCATCATACGGGAGTTTGCTGTCCTGTTTGTCATTCTGCTGGCCGTGGACGTCTTCTGCAGTCTGTCTGTCCTTTGGGCTCTGAAACGTCCCAGCCCTGGAGATGGCCAAGGACAGAAGGACAGAATGAACTTCATGAAAAGAAGTGCTTTCAAAACCATCACTGTCATACTGGCCATTACATTCTGTGACCACATCATTGTCACTATCATGGGTCTCTCGGGCGACTTTGCCCAAGACGACTGGATTTGTATAGTAGACATACTGAACACTTTCATATTCTGCCTGTGTGGATTTATACAGCCTCTTATGTACTTGCACAAAATGAAGAAACTGCCGTGTGCAAATGGAAAACGGGATGGTCAAGAGTCTTATGAATTTAGCTGAAATTAATATCTGTAACTCGAGATATGTCATCTGCTAAAATCTTAGGTTTCACATATTTCTTGTGACCTTCAATGTTAGCTTTGAAAACATGTCACAGGGTACTGTATTTCGTCTGCAGTTTTCATTTGTTCATTGCCCAATGAGGATGTACTGCTTGACCATTTTAAAATCTACTGATTTTTCTTCTGACTGACAGGCTACTATTGCCGTAGATTCATAATGGGTTAAATTATTTCTGATGCATTTGTGATAAGCCAAAAAAAAAAAAAAAAACACTTGTAAATATTTGTATTTCTTGCTTTCTTTTGCTCTACCGTAAGTAAACCAGGCCAACTGTCTTTTACTTTGACCACAAAATGTTACTGAGTGGTTGATGTATACGTGCAAACCAGCAGGAAGAATGACACCCTTGTTAAAAATGTTCCCAAGCACATCATAACATTTCAACTGCCTTTTAAATGTTGTGTAATGATCAATTTAAATGTTCATCTGACAACGACGCTCTCCATTGCACATGGTTCAGACTAGACTGATTTCCCTTCAAATATAATCTACAGGAAAAAATGACAAATTGACATAAGCTGAAGATATACCAAACTTAAACACGCCCCAGCTTTATTGGCTTGTTGTGAAGTGGTATTAGTCCTTTTTTAACCAATGAAAGTAACTCAAGCAGACCAGAACATAAACCTTTCAGGAACAAGATTCATCTCCAGTTACTCCACAGGGATGTGCCAGCTCTCCAGTTTCTCTCACACTGACCGCACACCAATGAATTCTCCAAAAGTCAATCAGGAGATTTTATTTGTAAGTGTTCAGACACCCCTGCTCTACCAAGCCTACAGCACTACTAAATGCATGTGCCATCAGACAAACAGATTTGCCACCAGCCAACATTTTACTAACACTAGAAGATGGTCTTGGACTTCCAAAATCATACAGTACATGATACACACATCAGCCTGACTATACTTTGCTATACTGTGATTCAGATATGCCACTATAGTTCACATTAGTTCACTACATACTGTATGTGTCATTAATGTTGGCTCTGTCTATTATGCATTTTGTGTGCAGCATACAAGTCCAAGACACTTCAGTGGGACAACAAATTTCACATAACATTTTATTGTAGGCCTATTATGGAAATGATGGATCCGCTTGTATAATGTATGAAATGATTAATTTGGAGGAATCACAGACTAAAGCACTGTGATGAGCTTAAAAAGATGAGCTTAAAAGCTATTTCATTTAAGTGTGCAAAGCCTGAAAAGTAAAGGGGTGCCAGGCACTGAATGTTTTATGCCTGGAACAACAAATATTATATTGAATCTTGTTGTCTCAAGTTAAAATCATAGATCATGTGGATTGCACCATATTTTTGACAAAATTAATTTGGATGCATCACATGTATTATTAGACCAATTCCCCCTTCCAATGCGATGCCACAAGTTCAACTGACTTTCTAACAGCACCCTCTAGTGGAGAAAATGTTGTCCACATACGGAAAAGGTGTGACCAGAGACGGTTGATGAAAGCTCTCTGGCTCTGGTGTGACCACTATCAGAGAAATGGGCTCTGCCACTATCCTTTGGTACTTGATTTCCTAACGTGCCCATAGGAAGACAAAACAAAGAAACAAATAATTAAAGTAGGCTAAACAACACAACTGCTGTATATTTGTAACAAATATTGCATTTCTGCAGTAAAGTGCATGCAGTTTTGTGTGTCCAAAATGGCATACAAAGTCGATGCAGTGTGGCCTACAGCAGGCCGAAATAGCATTTGGCTACTGCTGAAAATTACAATAACATAACGATCCGTTCAAAACGATAACGTATGTCTATCTTGCCCACTTTACAGATTACTGGGTGCCTAAGGGGTTGTTAAGCAAAACTTCAGGAGACCTACGATTCTTTAATATGAGTAGGCCTACAACTGCGGGCCTCACCAGGCATGAGGCCCACACGAGGGTGCTAAGGGGAGGTCCGAAGCTAGAGGGCGATCGCACATTTGTGAATTCAGAGCGCCTAGTAAATGACTGTCTCTAAATAACGTTGGCTGAACGTGCAACACAAACAACAAAACGTCAGCTCCTGACACTTCACGGTGTGGAGATTATCTGTGGCAATTACGAAATTTCCAACAAAAAATGCCAGGTAGGTTGGTAAATTAGAATGCCAGGTGCATGCGTATGCATTAATGTAGCAGACACAGCAATGCTTTCCACGCAAGTGTGTCACACAGTCACACAGACTGGCTAACGTTAGCTATTCTGCTATTGATAGCATGCTATCTTCATTCCTAGCATCAAAAGGGAGCCGTGGCGCTTTGTCCATTTATTGTGGTTGGGATGTTGCAAGATATCAGATTGACCGAAACCTTTAAAGTTATCACGGTCCAAAATCCATTGTATGTTCATCCTCACGTTAACATGTAGCTAGCATGATCTTATCAAGTAGACATTGTGAGCTAACGTTGCTTGAGGTCCCCGAAAGCTTTGCCGCTGATGGGACTATTTTGCGGAGCGTGTTAGCTGGCTAACTTAACTGTTGGGCAAAGTTGCTTAACATGGGCAGACAAACACTTCTTCCTTTTACTTTATTTTATAGTCATCTACTTACGATCTCGGACAGTTGTTAAAATGTTCTTGTAGTGCAAGGCTTCATTGCAGTGTTTTTACAGATTATGTGCACGCAGCACAAGGTGTGCATTGTACAGGACCTTAATCTATGTGTTGTATTTTATATGACGTTATTGGTGTTTCTGTGTAGATAATGTTTCCCTTTTGCAAAAGGGATTATTCACAAGTCGTACATGATCATACTTTCCCAATGCAACGATTTAACTTTTTTTTTCATATACCATGTTGTAATGTGAGAGTCTATTAATAAAGGGCTAGGAGCCTCAGTTAATGTAAACACTCCTCAATGGGCTGTAATGGGCAAGAGATGAAATAAAGTTGGATCATAGAGGTGGTTCACTTTCAGTAAGTGAGCTATAGGCTACAGTGAGGAATTGAAATCTAATTTCAGCTGTCAGAAGCCAGCAAAGAGGCTAACAATAGAGGAGGCCTATTTGGCTGATTAAAGATACGCAGCAGCATGTTGAATCATGTTCTTGTTCCTAAATGGTGCCAAGAGTGGAATGGTCAGTGGCCTGGACAAAAAAAAAAAAAAAAGAAGCATATTTTGCTTGATGTGATTAGCTTACCCATGTAGTGTGCAGTCAGGTAAAAGTTTTGGCATCGACACACGTCTTTCAATCTGCTGTGACAGTTCTTGAGGTATTGAATCAATAAATATTTTGTCCAACTCCTCAACACAGAGCCTACTGATGCGAAGAGTCCTGAGGTGGCCAAGACGCCAGTAGGAGGGACCACCCCAGGGAAGGAAGAAGGCCTAGTCAATGGCCACAAGGAAGGCGAACCCAATCCCTTTGCTGAGTACATGTGGATGGAGAATGAGGAGGAATATAATCGGCAGGTGGGTTTTAAGGCCTTTCAAAGCTTTATTATTCTAATGGCCATTTTCAGCTGTTTATTTTAGCCCTATTCCTAAGTTTGAGTTTGTTTGTTAGTTTTATTATTATTATTATTGTGGTCATACTACTGAGAGCAAAGTTAATACTATAGTATTTTGTTTGCCACCAAAACAAACCGCTGCAACTACTCTCTAAAACCGTTTAATCTCGTCGCGGATCTTCAGTCTGAATTGGCCCTTATACCTACCGACAGCACTCTTTGGCCTCGGAAGAATGGGTATATGGGCTGATTCACTCAGGGTTACTCCTTTAATGCTGTTGCACTCTGCAGTCTTAAAGGAATAGCTCACCTCCTTATGAAAATTGGTCATTCACCCCCTTACCTGGAGTTACATATGTGGATAAGAGCATTTTGGTCTCAGTGCATGTGATGTCCTACTCTGGCAAACCCAATTTTACCTTTAGTTTAGCATAGGTGCTGGAAAGTAAAGTTGTCAAAGAGTTGCTATCTGGCAACATTACATTCCAGTGCCTATGCTAAGCTAAAGCTAAAAAATGGGGGAAATTGGGGTTGCCATACTAGGAAAGCGCATGCACTGAGACCAAAATGCTTTCACCCACGTATGTAACTCCAGGTAGGGGATGAATAACCAATTTTCATAAAGAGGTGAACTATTCCTTTAAAGAATGGGGATATGGGCTGATTCACTCAGGGTTACTCCTTTAATGCTGTTGATGGCTCCTCTTTGTTCTGCCCCAGGTGGAGGAGGAACTGCTGGAGCAGGAGTTCCTGGAGCGTTGTTTCCAGGAGATGCTGGAGGAAGAGGATCAGGATTGGTTCATTCCGGCCCGGGATCTCCCATCTGGCATTGGGCAGCTGCAGCAGCAACTTAATGGCCTATCAGTCAATGACCGCAACGCTGAAGACATTGCAGTAAGTGAGGAAGTAGGGTTGTGCAATTCATTAATTAATCTATTAGTTGTGATTATGCCTCAGTGTTATTAATCAATTAGATGTGATCATGTTATCATTCCAGAAGTTATAAAAATGGGATAATGAAAATTAAATTATTATTTTCAGACAACCCCATATTGTACAGGTGCCGGTCATAAAATTAGAATATCATGAAAAAGTTGATTTATTTCAGTAATTCTATTGAAAAAATTAAACTAGCATTATGTATACATCCATTCCACATAGATGGATGTATTTCAAGTGTTTATTTCTTTTAATTTGATGATTATGATGGAAAAATAATGGAAAAACCCAAATTCAGTATCTCAGAAAATTAGAATATCACTTAAGACCAACACAAAAACAGCATTTTTAGAAAGATTTAGTCAACTGAAAAGTGTCATCATGAAAAGTATGATTATGTACAGCACTCAGTACGTAGTTGGAGCTCCTTTTACGTAAATTACAGCAGCAATGTGGCATCACATGGAATCGATCATTCAGTGGCACTGCTCAGGTGGTACGAGAGCCCTGGTTGCTCTGATAGTGGCCTTCAGCTCTTCTGCATTGTTGGTTCTGGTGTCTCACATCTTCCTCTTCACAGTACCTCATAGATTTTCTATGGGCTTATGGTCAGGTGAGTTTGTGGGCCAGTAAAAAACAGGGATACCATGGTCCTTAAACCAGGTACTGATCGTTTTGACACTGTGTGTGCATGTGCCAGGTCCTCTTGCAAAATTGAATCTGCATTTCATAAAGTTGACCAACAGCAGAACATGAAATGCTCTAGCACTTCCTGGTAGACTGCTGGGTTAAACTGGGAGCTCCTAAAACACAGACCTCAGAACCAGTTGATCTTGGACCTCAGAAAACACCCACACCAGCAGATGACATGGCACCCCAAACCATCACTGACTGGGTTTGGTGTCTCGCATCTTCTGGAGGAAGAGAGGAGGGGCACAAAATCCATGGTGCTTGTGGTCCACACAGTCAGTCAGTGATGGTTTGGGGTGCCATGTCATCTGCTGATGTGGGTCCACTGTTTTCTGAGTGGTTCCAAGGTGAATGCAGCTGTCTACCAGGAAATGTTAGATCATTTCATGCTTTCTGCTACTGGTCAACTTTATGGAGAAGCAGATTTCATTTTCCAACAAGACCTGGTGCCTGCACACAGTGCCAAAGCTACCAGTACCTTGTTTAAGGACCATGGTATCCCTGTTAACTGGCCCACAAACCCACCTGACCATAAGCCATAAAAAAAACTATGTGGTATTATTAAGAGGAAGATGTGAGACACCAGAACCAACAATGCAGAAGAGCTGAAGGCCACTATCAGAGCAACCAGGGCTCTCGTACCACCTGAGCAGTGCCACTGAATGATCGACTCCATGCCATGCCACATTGCTGCTGTAATTTACGTAAAAGGAGCTCCAACTACGTACTGAGTGCTGTACATAATCATACTTTTCATGATGACACTTTTCAGTTGACTAAATCTTTCTAAAAATGCTGTTTTTGTGTTGGTCTTAAGTGATTTTCTAATTTTTTGAGATACTGAATTTGGGTTTTTCCATTATTTTTCCATTATAATCATCAAATTAAAAGAAATAAACACTTGAAATACATCCATCTATGTGGAAAGGATGTATACATGACGCTAGTTTAATTTTTTCAATAGAATTACTGGAATAAATCAACTTTTTCATGATATTCTAATTTTATGACCGGCACCTGTATGTATCTCTATTGACTGCATACTTTCCAGTGGCTGTATCTCTGAAAAGCTAATTACATGGCTAAAGAGTTGTGCTTCAGATCAGATGGTTTGCTACTTTCGTTTTTGTTTAATTCAATTCTAAAAGTAAGCAATAAATCTTGAGAGGCGGGAGGTAATTGGTTTTAGCACAGGTGACACTATCACCACATTAACCGGGAATGATTTCATGAAAGGAAGACGCAACAACTAGAAATGTAGTGAATTATTCACTGATCCCAATTCCTCCGCCAAAAAATATATTTCCTCTGGCTGAATGGTTGCCCATTGCAGCTCCATTCACTTTCCTACGGCGCAGCAGGTTAGAACGAAGTGCGGTGGAGCTGTGCTAAATGATGATGAAAATGATTAATATTTCTGAACTTGCTAAGTAGTTATTAACATATTGTAATCAGGTCATCCTACAGAAGGAGTTTGAAATGATGTACATTGACTAGAGGAACAAAAAAAGATATACTTGATAACTTATCACTCTGTTCTTCTCTGTTCACCCCCACACCCCCACCACCACTCCACCCCACCTCTCCCTTGTGTTTAAACAGCGGAAGAGCAGCCTGAACCCCGAGGCGAAGGAGTTTGTCCCGGGCATGAAATACTAGGAGCTCCTCTCCTAGCCCCTTAGAGACTCTGAGGCCTCTGCCAGCCACACTTTCATACATTTCATACATCCTCCCACTAAGTGGGCTGTTTTTGGGCAGTATGCCACTGGTCATTTTTTCTGTCTTTATTTTCCTGAAGCACGATGGGCACCACGGACACTCCTTTTTTCCCTCCTTGTTTACTGGTATTCTTTTCTCCTGATAAGTCCAGATAAGTATAACTTTCCCAATGGATCTGTGCAAGCAGTGACTAGCTATCAAGACAGGTGAAAGTTATTTGTGCTGTTTCATTGATCACTACTAAGCAATTATGTGGTATCTACCATTATGATCGTGTTCTATAGAAAGTTATTCCACTCAGTGTTTATATACATCCATACATTTTATCCCCTTCTGCTCCTATTGAACAGAGATATCCTTGAAAAGAGATTATATTCCGATAAGTGGGAGGTCAGAAGGTCAGATAACTCAAATAATGCAGGTAGACCAGAGGACCTGACTGCAGTGGTCGGCAGCTCAACACTTTTTTTCCCCCCTCTCTCTCTCTCTCTTCCCTCTCTTTTTTGAGTCCTGTGTGTAGTGTAAAACAGTGTGTACAACTAGCCAAAACAAAAATATGTATGGAAAAAGTATATGTAAATAAAGAAAAGAGCAGGTTCCCTCTTAATGAGTTGTTTGAGTTCTTTGTGACAAAATCTATTGTTCCAAGGTGGGTGGATTAGTTCCATTTCCTACTGAGTGACTCAAGCTTTTAGGAAAGACTCCTCCTATAGTTTATACATAAAAACAAACATTTTTCGCTTGCCCTACTTGGTAATGTTGTGTACTAGGTAAGTCACTAGTATCAGTACCACCAATCAGAACAAAATCAGCTGCCTTCACTGTATCTGTGTTACAGTTTGACACATGATGTACTTTGTTTAAGATCTGTCCTAAATGTGCTGTTTGAATGAATGAAGCATTATGACTAATATCTCAGTTTGGATATTAGGTGTGTTAGGGGAAAGGCTCGGTTCAGTTGAATGACAGGCCTTTTAAGAGAATGCATCCGGTTGCTGGGTTGATGTTGAGTCTATGGCAACTACTAAACAGTAACCACCCCTCCGTGCCCTCCTCACGTCTTACTTGTGTGTCTATGGTTTCGATGAAGCAGCGCACTTATGACCACCGGATTCTCACAAGACGACTGGCATATTACACACAAGTGCACACCCACGTCTGTCAAACTCACTGCACGTCAGCAATAAATTGAAGTTGTGCAATTTTGCTTGACGTACTGTAGGCTGCGAGTAAACTGGTAGGTTTGCCTGACTGGCCGATTTAAAGCAATAAATTCTAGGGGGTAACAGATGGGTTTTTGTTTTTGTTGGGCAAGAGTTAGTGATGTTATCTATAGAAAAGGGTTTTTGCCTAATGAAAAAAAAAAATCTAGCCAGTGGGGCAGCAAGCCAGCCAAGTTGAACAAGCCGAACTTCCTGAATTTTTCTTTTGACATCATGGCGAAAAGGTGTGTCCCAAAGGTTGGCGCATACGAAACTTCTCAGGTGTTACACCTACCTTGAGTGTGGCGTTCGGGTCTCACATTTCTTGACAACAGCTTCATCAGATAGATTCACGTTACGGAATGATGGCCGTTGTTTCTCAGCTTTATCACTAAACTAGTCAGCTGACACTCTTCTGGTAGGCTACCGCGGGGAAGTTTAATGGACACGCACGTAAAACGCGGAGAGGTCTACTTACAGCACCAGAAACATGGGGAGGTAAAGATATTTAATCAAAATCCTATGTGTTGATCTGTTAGGGCCATTGTTTTTAGCCTGATAAACTCATATAGCCTACCACTTCTAACGATAAAGGCATGTATTGAAAATCAGTTCCACCCAAGCCTTGTTGTAATCTTTTATTTACATGCAATATTTTCATTAGTCGAAAATGTCCAAATGTATTAACAGTTCCTAACTTATTTCGTTAAATGAAAGAAAGTTTTTTTTAATTATTTATGAATATTAGGTAACTTATCCCAGTTTTTCCTTTTGTCTTGGCATGTCAAGTTGTTCCAAGATATCTGCAGGCTAGAGTCCTTGTGCATGTTTGAACAGGAGTTCACTCTGGGTTGCAGTGCTACACACATTCCAATGCTGCTAGATAGGCAGAATTCCCCTCCCCTATAGCTCATTCTGTATAGGCTAATATATAAATGTTTACATCGCACAATACAGTAACTTACCCTACTGTAGGGTACAGTAGCCTAAAAGTAAGTTATTTCAGATAAATCTTTATACCATAAGTGTGCTCCCAACCTAAACAGAGAGCCATAGTAAAATAATTTTTGCCTAGCTGTGGTGTCTCAGCTTTCTCAAATAGTATAGTTAATTGGCATTGACATTCTCCAGTGCAACTGGTTCATCCAGTCACCAGAATGCTCATTTGTGTGTGGTGAACATTCTGGCATAATGTCTGACATGTATCACACAGGTGGGCTCTACACCTTAACTGTGATTAGTGTGGACCCTAAAACTTTATGAAGTGCTCTGAGTACCTTGAGAAGCACGACATAAACATGTTGTTGTTGTTGTTGTTGTTGTTGTTGTTGTTGTTGTTGTTGTTGTGTTCATTTGTGTTCCCAAATAGCACATACTGTACCAAGTGCTTTGTCAAGTAACTCATTTGACCAAAGATGTGTGGTCTTCCCTCTCCTATATTGTAGAAGTGGAGAAGGATGTGGCTGGTGCTGTATCCCTCTAGTCGGCGGGGTGTGGCACGACTGGAGATGTCCGATGCTGACGGGAGCGGGGATAAGTTGTCCGTGGTGCGCTCCAAGCAGCCGGAGAGGCGAGTGCTGCGACTAGCTGAGTGTGTGAGTGTGATGCAGCTGCCTCCTCATGCAGAGGCCTGTCCCGGAGACAACATGGCTGCATTCTGCGTGGAGACAGTGGAGAGACGGCTAGTGCTAGCGGCCGACAGGGACAGCTGTGCTGATTGGGTGGAGAAGATATGCCAAATCGCCTTTCCAGTGAGTTCTATAACATGTACAGGTATTTGTGTGTGTGCTTGTGTGTGTGTGTGTGTGTGTGTGTGTGTGTGCGTGTGCGTGTGCGTGTGCGCGTGTGCGTGTGCGTGTGCGTGTGTGTGTGTTAGGTCAGGGAGGGGTGAAACTGTGAATCACTGCTTATTTCTCAAATGGATGCCTCACTTCCCTTAAGAGAAGGCCTCATGTTTGTGCTTGTATTTTAGAACTTCTTTTGGGCTTTCCTTATCTACTAACCCAACTAAAATACCCTCTCTCTCTCTCTCTCTCTCTCTCTCTCTCTCTCTCTCTCTTTCTCTTTCTCTCTCTCTCTCTCTCTCTCTCTCTCTCTCTCTCTCTCTCTCTCTCTCTCTCTCTCTCTCTCTCTCTCTCTCTCAGATGGATACTGGGAACGGAGGTGTCCAGAAACAGGAACTCCAAATGGAAGAGAATCAAATCTATGTTTCCAGGGATGAGAGTAAGTGTCTGTTCCATCCTTCTATCTTTAGCACTATTCTGAACTTTATACTGATTCCATATTAGAACCCCACTGAGAGCAGTCTCTGACGCTTTCATAACCACTTAATTACCGCATTAGCACATAGAAATGACACATGAACCCCTTGTATGCTAGGTTGTTACTTGATTATACTGTTGTGTTGTTCTGTTAGTTTGTTACTTGATTATACTGTTGTGTTGTTCTGTTAGTTTGATTATGTTTATAGTAGTTAACTGCACTGTATTTCCATCAGTATTTCCGTGTGTGTGTGTGTGTGTGTGTGTGTGTGTGTGCGTGTTTCCCAGGCTTTGTCTTATATGCTATGTAATTATTACTAAGTTGTATTTCTTTTGCTGTCCTTTGACCTTAGATTTACAAGGATACAAGGAGTTTTTATTCTCACATGCATATAATTGCTACTGTAAAAATGCAGTAAAATTTGTTACTGGTGTCAGCCTATTTGTACAAGTACAGAAGTGCAGTAGGAAAGTGGCAAGATAGGAGGTTTGGCGGGGGATGGGGGCACACCGACAAGGAGCACCCAAGAGCAACAGGGGCAATGAAAAACTCCCTTACCTAAGGAAGAAACTTTGGGCAGATCCACAGCTCAGGGGGCTAACCCAACTGCCAGGGGTCATGGTGAGGGACAGGGAATGGCAAGAGAGAAGGGAAAAGGTGCTGTTGCTTGTGGGGAGTGGGTATGGTGTTTGTGTGGTGTTGTATGAGGGGAGAGGTATGATGATAGGGGCGGTGGTGGGCAGGATGCTGAAGGTATATGAGAGGTTGTCTGGAGTGTGTGTGTGTGTGTGTGCGTGTGTGTGTGTGTGTGTGTGTGTGTGTGTGTGTGTGTGTGTGTTTGGGAGGGGTGAGCATGTTATAGCAAAAAGATGAAGTGGGAGTGATGATTGGTGGACATGTGCTGTATGCATTTTCATGGACTGCATTCCTGAGTGTTGTGTATTGTGTGTGGGCCAATAATGTGACAGGGGAGAATAGTGTAGGTGTGTTGTGTCACTGGGTGAGTGTGTGTATGGAGGAGGAGAGGGCAGTGTCTTGTAAGTGTCTTGAGGGGGCTTAGAATAGCAAGCAGTGTACTGTATGCATGAGGGAAGTGATGTCAGTGAAGGTGTGTAGTGTGATGGGTGGGGGACAATATACTGTATGTGTGTGGGGGATGGAGGTGGGGGTGGGCACAGAAGGATGGACAATCAGGTCTAAGATAAATAGATAGAAAGAACAGAGAGAATAAATAAATAAAACAAAGATAAATAAGGTGATATAAGAAGTGGGAAGAGTCAGGTGTAGGTGTGTAAAAAGAAAGATTCTACGTAGAAAAATATCAATAATTATAATTATTAATATTTATCATACATTGAATTGAAACTAAGAGTGCTAAGAATGAATTCTCATATCTCATCTCAGTTTCAGGCTTCAGAGTGACCATCCAGGCGAGTGAGGCATCTGCTCGCTGTGGCCTGAAGGGGGCGTACTGGCTCAAGGCTGAACCAGAGTCTCTGGTGCTCAAGGAGCTGGAGAGCCACAAGACTGTACTGGAGTGGCCCTACAATCTGCTGCGGCGTTACGGTAGAGACAAGGTCAGCAACAGGGCAATAAGGCAATTGGTCAGCATTGTTGGTCATGTTGCTGGATTGAAATGTAAAGGCATTTTTTAAATGTTTTTTTCTAGTTGTTGTCAAAGACAGTATTAAGTCTTGAGTTTTTAGTAATACATTTCTCACCTACATAGTTGTACTAGTATTTACATGGTCAATATTGACTGTCTTCATATTTTCTTTCATTGGATTTTATTTTTGTACCTTTTGTATCTTTTGAGTTTGTTCACAGAAGCTGAGTTTCTGTTTTATTATTTTAACAAACCTGTTAAACAATGAAGTCATTAATTGTTCTGCATGCATCATGCTTCATGTAACCTGATGCAAGTGTCTTTTGGTGTCTTTGTTCAGGTGATGTTCTTAATTGAAGCTGGTCGGCGCTGTGAGTCTGGTCCAGGTACGTTCACCTTCGAGACCCGACAGGGAGACGACATCTTCAGCCGCATTGAGTCAGCAGTTCAGGAACAGAAAACCAGCGCCGTGGCTGGAGTCAAACGCAGACCCAATTCTCCTCTACCCAGCATTCCCTACAGCGCCAGTCTGGTGCAAAATGACGCCAACCCCAACCCCAGCTCTAGCACCAGCTCTAGCTCGAGCTCCAACTCTAGGATGGTGTCAGAGTCAGTTAAGACCGCCGATGCTGGCGAGCCAATTTACACAGATCCAGCCAGTGTTGTCAGCTTCTCCAAGCCCATGTTGTCGAGCGCTCAGAATTCCCCTGAGTCGCCTGAGATTGTGTACGCTGATCCATTGGATGCCATCAGAACCCCTCAACCAATGATAACAGACCAGCGGCTGCCACTCACTCCTCCAACCATCATCCTCAACCCCAGCTCTGAGCCGGTGTACTCCAGCCCTGTGAACTGTGTGTGCCCTCCCCCTCCCTTGGGCTCTGCTAGCAATGCTGATTCTGAGCCAGTCTACTCTGAGGTCTCTGATGCTGTGCCTGCGACTGCTATACCAGTCCTTGACCAGCAGGAGGCAGTCTACAGTGTACCACACAAAGCTGTGGTGGATGAGCCTGAGAGTGATGATGTCAGAAGTGAGGAGATGGAGGACATGGCAATGGATGACCCTTCAGCCTTGTACAGTAAAGTCATCAAACGTCCCAAAACATCCCAGATTACCCAGATTACCCAGATTAACAAACCCCCCAAACTCTCCCAAAGCAGACACAGACTACCCCACCATGGACAGCCTCCCCCAGATGTTGTGTATGAGGACCTAGGGCTTATTTAAAATCATTTATTACACGGCTCTTTAGAATGCTGTAGAATGCAGCATAGCGCATAGTCGGGATGCGTTGCATTACTCTGTCGGGAGATATTCCAGCATAATGACCGCCTCACTGAACGTTATCTCTTACACAATCTCTCCTCTCAAATCTTATCTACCAACATTTCATCAGTCCATCATAGTTGGAAAACACTCAAGTCACTCTTCTTTAGCCTTTGCTAACTACAGTACATGAACATCATTGTTTTTCCACAGATATCAAACAGTATTACAAATCACTAATTTCCTTTTATATCAAATGTACTTATATTTTTTAACCAATGAAACAGTATTCATTAAATGCATTTGAGTTGAAACAGTACATTACTATGCATAAAACCAAAAGTCTACTATTCATTGCCTGTTTTTGCTGCATCTGCCATTTGACTGTGTACACTTGCACTAAATGATCTAATGATGAGTTGGTACCAGACATCTTTATAGATGTGATGTAACCACAACCAAAATGAAGAGTGCTATCAAGGAGGAGCTAAACAGACTGTGCGCTGTTGCTCGCTTTTTCTTCTCCATCAGCTTCTGCCTGTAAGAATTGAGCAGTGCAAATGTTTACAGCCTTTCTTGTGTGTGTCTGACCACAACTGCTCTACCCATTTCTCTGCCATTTCAGAAAAAGTGTGTGTGTTTGTCATGTGCGTCATGTTCACAGCCCTCCATGCAAAAGATAGTGCCCTATATTCATACTTCATGTTGTGGCTTGGCCCTCTTGTTCCCATGATGATGCGGAAAGTAATGACTGTTCTTTCTTCCTTGCATTTTCACACCTTGTTTGCAGGTCTGTAACCGACATACAGTAAAAACAGGAAATGCTCATTTCTACAACTGATTGAGCAAGAGTTTAGTGTCTTCAAGAGTCAACAAAAGCATATTTAGCACTGTCAGTGAGCCAGAGAGATGCACTGTACTGTAAAGAGGTGAGCGGGATGCTGGGGCTGGGGTCCTATGAGGAATGACAACAGACACAATGGAAGGAGGTGGAACAGGGGCCATTCCCAAGGAGAGTACAGTTAACTATGGCAAGCATGATGAACCATACGTGTACGTTTGCTGTGCTTCTTTCTGTTTGGATGATAGCAAATGTTGGGGAAATCTTAACTTTGACTCAGACATTTAGCTGTTTTATGTTTGTCTGATGAACTGAGAGGAGCAGACCTTAATAGTGACTCAGCCATGTAGGGTTTTATGTTGGACTTTACCAGAGATGAACAGACCATTTCATCTTCTGCGGACCTGCGGTCTGTCTTTGCTATCGTCTTGTGGCTTTGTTAGCCACATACCGCAAGTGCATTTCAGAGTCATTTCAGCATTTTTAATCCATTTTAATCATCTTCTGCTTTCTGTTTTACTAAGAATCTGAAAAGTACACTTAATCTGTTACCGACCGTGTTAGATGTGGAGATTAATTCTTTATTTTAGCTTTTTCCATATAGTTTTTATGTTGAGCAAAGTATTAATGAACAACCAGTTTATTAAAAAAGATTACAGAGCATGGAATATATACGTGAAACACAAGAGGGTATTTTCTTCTCTAGGAAATGTTATCTTTGGTAAGTTGAACATAATTTTACATGAAAAGTTTTCCAGGAATTGTGGACAGAAGTTGTTGTATTTTAGAGCATCTATAAGTATGGATGGGAGTGTGCTATTATGTTCAATGATTTCTTCAACCTTAAAAATAATTGAAGGGAATTTAGACAACAGTTTGAGATTTGCTGTAAGACATTTTATGTAAATGTTGTAGCAAACATTTTTGAACAACTCTGTTTGAGGTTGTTTGAGGTTGGAGACATATTCAAAAATAGTGTTCTGAGACCTTTACCCAGCCATAAATGATTCAAATAGTAAACATAGGAGCTTGACTATTACAGTTTTACACAAGAAGATGTTAAACAAATGTGCACATTGCTCTTCTCTTTTCTTCTTTATTAACACAATAGTTTATTTTTGGCCCCCAGAACAGGAAGCACAATGTGGATAGCCCACCCCGGTATTTTATGAAATGGATTAAGGTTCTGTACTCAGTGTTTCTTTTTTCACTTTCAGTGTTGTTTCTGCAGTAAAGAGATGATAAGCTGTGCGTGGTTTTCTTCAGCTAGCACAGTGTCCACCATTTCTCCCCACAACCACCATCACAAAAAATAAAATTAGAAATGATGTCAGTGAAACTTCCAGTAAATATGAAAATAGTTATGCTTGAAAAAAGATTTTATTTTATTTTGCAAAGACAAAAGACAGGCAAGTTATCAAAGCTCTGCATTAAAGTATACATTCAGTCATCAGATCATCAAACCAATATTTCTAAAGAAATAAAGACGGACACATGACACTGCACTAGTCCTCTACATCAGCGCACAATCCAGATTACTAACAGTGCCAGTGCTGTTCAGAGAGTACACTACATCGCACCACTGATTCTTTTTCACACTCAGGACCTTAAATTTCTCATAGGGGGGATCAGCACTTCTTCCTCACGTTGCAAATGGGAATATTTCCCCAGAGCTGCTCCGTGGCAGGTCCTGATCTCAAAGCAGGATTTCTTTCCAAAGTGGGGTGCAGCATCACGGCTGCGAGAGCTGGAGGTGAAGCTTCCGAATCGTATCTCCTTTTTGACAACATTGGTGTCAAAGTCCACGTTGGTTCTGCGGTAGGTGGTTTCACACTTGCCCTGGTCCTCTTTCAGATGTTTCAGAGCATCAGTCAACAGGAAATGAAGGGCATGGTAGGTGAACTTTGATGTTTTGTAATCATTCTTCTGCTCACGCACAGCTGCATTAAACTTGTCATAGATTTTGGGTTGGCCATTGGTATACACTCGGATGGCAATCGCATGGTCTTCAGTCAGTCCGTTCCCTGGGTTTTTATGCTTGTTGGTTTTCTGGGCACGGTTCCATGCTGCTTTGAAATCAGCATTTGAATTCTTTTCATTTTGAAGATACTTGGGGATCATCTTGGTCATTTCCTTTGTGCAGGTGGTATAGGCGTCATCTACAGAGCTGGGTGCCATATCTAGAGGAAATGGCTTCCGCAAGAATGGCACGCTGTAACCCTTCAAAGTATAAATAGTATGGTTTTCTGTAGTATAGTATAGTGGAATAGTGTATTTTTATGTCAAAATCAATGCCTGTACAACTAAATTCATGATATAAAGCACTTTGTACTGGATATTGTACAAACCATTGCTGAAGTCACCATGATCAGTATTAGAATGTGGGCCCTCATTGTAGCAGCAGCCACCAATATTGTCCCTGAGATTGTCAATAGAAATCACCTCAAATGTTTTTAACCTCAGATATAATAATAAGAATAAAATGTATCATCATCATCATCATCATAATTGTTAAATGTCACAGGACACTCAAGGAATTATTATTATTATTTTTATATAATTTTGAAGAGCTGTACTTACTCTCACTGAACAGGAGGATGTGAGTGTTGTGTGAAGCCACTGCTCCTGCCAGCAGGGTCTTTAATGTGTCTGGTGTGGCCCACCTACATTTAACTGCACACACAGGGACTGGAGGAGGAGGGCGGAGAGAGAGAGGACCACATAACCACATTCTGTACTACCACTTCTGCAACAAAACTGCCTCAAATATGCACAGAATATCAGTGCTAGGGAAGCTATAGTTAAAGGGACACCAGGCAACGTTTTGCTGTTAATTTACCAGCCTCGAAGTCACTTCGATGATTAAATGGTTCATTACGGGGTGACCGATGCCTATATCGTCATTCTCTAGCATTTGTTTCACGGTAATCCCACTTGCAATATGACTGGGTGGCGGGTTCACA
The DNA here is from genome assembly GCA_027497455.2 of Sardinella longiceps. Lineage (NCBI taxonomy): Eukaryota > Metazoa > Chordata > Actinopteri > Clupeiformes > Clupeidae > Sardinella > Sardinella longiceps. The sequence continues at coordinate 37,878,253 of JAODXP020000021.1, read as the reverse complement.
AAATAGAAACTGAAAGTAGATATAACTGAAATTGCTTTTATTACTGGCTTGTCAGACAACGTAGTACACGAAAATGATCGTCTTTAGTTCATACTTTTTGGTTTGCAAATAAATTTACTAGTGCTGTCAAACGATTAAAAAAATGAATCTGATTAATCACAAAATTTTGCAATGATTAATCGTGATTAATCACTTTTAATTGCAACTCATTTCTTCCAGTAAGAATTTGGATGCTAGGGTATGTTGGATCCTTATTTTGCCCTGTAAAGGCCCTGATACTAAATAGTTGGCTTTGTTCGTCTCAAATGGGGCAATTCACACTCTCCCCTACCCCCAAGGATTCCCCAAACATGTTGTTGGACAGTCAGGAGCTAGGCCATAATCTTTGTATAGTTTGACTTGATAGCCGAGCCATTTTCTGTCTGAAATTGAACATAATACATGCCCTGAAAGTGGAACCATATCCATCAGAATTAATCTAAGTTAATTTTTTTAATCCGAGTTAAATTTTTTGGATTAATCACGTGATTAATCAGTTAATTTTGCCAGCAATAAAATTTACATTGGTTGTTGAGAATGTGCAATGTAGTTGTATTTTCTATAATATTTCAGTGACTGTAGGTGGAGCTCCGGAGATAGAAAAACGCAGTCCTGCCTGGTGTTTTTTATTAGAATCATTTTGATTGATGCAATGTTCAGGCAGGGCCAATCCAAGGTACTTATGGGGGCCCCAAGCAAATAGGATACAGTATGCCCCCTGTATACGTAGCTAGCATAGAGGTCATATAGTGATTGTCAAAGTTTTTTTTTTTTTTCTTTTTCTCCCGTCATCTACTTCCTGAATTTTTGGTCAACGATTCAACGAAAAATTTTGTTTGGTCCCCGGGGGCCACTCCATCTTTGCGCTGCCCCCCTCGATACCCCCAAAATGCAATTTTTCCTAAAGAACTACCTGACCCGGCGGTGAGCGGCGGTCATATTTTGTACCGCCATGCTGAATTTACTCTAGAATGATTCCTGCCTAAATTCATATTTTACTGAAAACACCACCAACCAAAATACTAAAATGATGAGGCTGCTGAAAAATACATATCATATAGACTTTTTTAGTCCCCATCCAGGCCATACTGGCCTCACCACAATGGCCCATATACAGAATATGTATTAAAATGCAGATGCAAACATGGCATTCAAGTCAAGTGTTTTTTATTGTCATGTCAGCCATATACAACCGAATTCCAAAAAAGTTGGGACACTTTACAAATTGTGAATAAAAACAGAATGCAGTGATGTGGAAGTTTCAAATTTCAATATTTTACTCAGAATACAACATCGATGACATATCAAATGTTCAAACTGAGGAAATGTATCATTTTAAGGGGAAAATAAGTTGATTTCCAATTTCATGGCATCTACACATCCCAAAATAGTTGGGACAAGGACACATTTACCACTGTGTGGCATCCCCTCTTCCTTTTAAAACAGTCTGCAAACGTCTGGGGACTGTGGAGAGAAGTTATGGATAGAATGTTGTCCCATTCTTGTCTAATACAGGCTTCTAGTTGCTCAATTGTCTTAGGTCTTCTTTGTCATGTATTCCTATGTATGATGCACCAAAAGTTTTCTATGGGTGAAAGATCTGGACTGCAGACTTGATGGTGCCTTTCCAGATGCGTAAGCTGGCCATGCCACACACACTCATGCATCTCCATACCATCAGAGATGCAGCCTTCAGAAATGAACACTAACAATAAGCAATAACAACTTGGGTTGTCCTTTTCCGGATGGTATGGCATCCCAGTTTTCTGAAAAGAACTTTGAATTTTGATTTGTCTGACCACAGAACAGTTTTCCACTTTGTCACAGTCCATTTTAAATGAGCCTTGGCCCAGAGAAAACGCCTGTGCTTCTGGATCATGTTTAGGAATGGATTCGTTTTTGACCTATACAGTTTTAGCTGGCTATAGCGAATGGCACAGTGGATTGTGTTCACTGACAATGTTTTCTGGAAGTAGTCCTAAGGCCAGTTTGTGATATCCATTACATTAGCATTCCTGTATGTGATGCAGTGCCATCTAAGGACCCAATGATCATGGGCATCCAGTATGGTTTTCCGGCCTTGACCCCTATGCAGAGATTGTTCCAGATTCTCTGAATCCTTGGATGATGATATGCACTGTAGATGATTATACCTTCAAACTCTTTGCAATTTTTATCTGAGAAACTCCTTTGTGATCTCGGACCACTACTTTTTGCCACAACATTTGGGGAACTGGTGATCCTCTGCCCATCTTGACTTCTGAGAGTCAATGCCACTCTCAGAGGCTCTTTTCATACCAAATCATGACATGTTGACAATTGACCAAATAAGTTGCAAATAGGTCCTCAAGCTGTCCCTTATCTGAAAATTTGACTTTTCTGGCCTCTTATTGCTACCCGTCCCAACTATTTTGGGATGTGTAGCTCTCATAAAATCCAAAATGAGCCAATATTCGGCATAACATTTCAAAAAGTCCCACTTTCAACATTTGCCATGCTATCTGTAGTGGCAGCTCCCTTCTAGCTTTGCATGCCACAAATGGAGCGGGTGAATAGCAACCAGTCTGACGCGACAAAATTCTTCAACTCAAAAAATCTTCATTTAAAAATGTTTACTGGTGAATTAAATCAAATACAAAAATAAAACATCACTTCTTGGTTCTACATTTCCACAAATAGTCGAAGTCTAATTTAGCCTGTTAGCTTAGCAGGCCAGCAGGTCGGTCAGAAAACTATATCACCTCCACCCGACCTTCTAATGAAAGAATGTACTTGTCATGTGACTTATATTAAACTATACATCAAGCGCATTCCCCCTAGTGGTGAAACACACACATTTCCCCAATCATGAACTATTTCTTCCTTCATGAATTTACACATTTTAACTTTTCAGCATTAATTCTAATAACCAATAATTATTATTTAAACAAAATTACTTTTCTCCATATGGCTCTTACATTTCCGGCCCCTAATTGTTTATGCTATGGGCAGAACAATTACTAAATTCTCACTTAAACAAGAGCCATGAATTTAAGCTTAATTTTACAAATTTTCTCACAAAAATAAATAAGATTACAGGTTTGTCACACTTAATAAACAACTTAAATTATCATTATTCAAACTTTCAGTTCAGTCCAGTTTCATAGTCCTTGAGTCATTCATCCTGACTCTTGAATCAAGCAAAGCTTACTCACTGGTCTGTCCAATTGGCTTGTTTTCGTCTGCACAACAGCTCGCCTTACCACACCCTTGGCATCAGGCAAGGTCTTCTTGATCCGGCCCATTATCCAAGAGTTGCGCGGCGCAGTGTCATCTGCTATCAGGACGACATCTCCCTCTTGGAAATTCCTCTTTGGTCTTGACCACTTCTGGCGATTCTGAAGCAACGGTAGGTACTCTTTGAGCCACCTGGTCCAAAACAAATCTGCAATATATTGCACCTGATGCCATCGTCTTCGCGCATATTGGTCATTCTGGGAAAAGATTCCAGGAGGGATGCTTGGTTGTGCTCTTAAAAGCAACAAGTGGTTCGGTGTCAACACGTCCAGATCACTGGGGTCGTCTGATGCCAGTGTGAGAGGCCTGTTGTTGATGATGGATTCCACCTCACACATGACAGTTAGCAGACCTTCATCATCCAGTGACTGCTGTCTGACGATCGAGTTCAAGATCTTACGTACTGTACGTATCTGTCTTTCCCACGCGCCGCCGTGGTGAGAGGCTGCGGGGGCATTGAAGATCCATTTAACCCCTTTTTCCATCATTGCATCAGCAATTCTCTTCTGGTTCAGATCTTCAAGTGCCTCTCGTAACTCTCTCTCCGCAGCAACGAAATTAGTCCCATTGTCTGAGCGCATGATCTTGGCCTGACCTCTTCTGCATGTGAAGCGACGGAGCGCATTTATGCAAGAGTCGGTATCCAGACTATGGGCAATCTCAATGTGGACAGCTCGCACGGTAAGACAGGTAAAAAGGACCCCATACCTCTTGACATGGCTTCGACCTCGCTTGACCTCGAAAGGCCCAAAGAAGTCCACTCCCACGTTGGTAAATGGAGGCTGATCTGGTATGATGCGATCCAATGGCAGATCTGCCATTTTCTGCTCTCCTGTCCTACTGTTGAGCTTTCTGCAGACTGTGCATCTTGAAATTATGCCTCTAATCGCTGAGCTCACTTGGGGTATCCAATACCTTGTGCGCAGCTGGGACAACATGTAGTTTCGTCCACAATGTCCAATTTCCCTATGGATGTGTTGCAAGATGAGAGCAGCAACTGGAGACCTCTTGCAGAGAATTGCTGGGTGCTTCGTCTCCTCTGGCATTGACAGTCTGGAGAGACGTCCGCCCACTCTCACAATTCCATCCTTCAGGAAGGGATCCAGTTTGTAGATTGGACTGGTCTTTTTCACATGTCCAGCTGTTTGTAGAGCCATAATTTCCTCTGGGTAGGCTTGAAGTTGACTAACTTTGATTAGCTCATTTTCAGCCTCTTCCAGGTCTTCTATGGTGAGCAGAGTTGGTTTCAGCGTCTGCCTACACCTTTTCATGTGTGCTGTTGCCAGCAGCTCTTGTTGATTTGGACAACTCTCTGACAGTCTGATTGTCTCCATGAAGATCTTTCTCTCTTCTCTCAACTGTAGCAGCTTTCGTTTCAGCCCCAAAAGCCACGCTACTGCTCTTTTCAGCCGTGTCCAATCAGAGTAGAATGCAATCAGCTTGCTGACAGCAGACATCTCTCCATCCTCATCAACATTTACTGCACATGACTTGACCTCAGGGTCATCTTGAGGTAGGTCTTTCACATAAGGTAACTCAGGCCAATCTTCCTGGGACTTTAGAAGGAAACTTGGGCCTTGCAACCAAGTCTCGCTCTCAATGAACGCCTTCACTTTCATTCCTCTTGAGGCTAGATCCGCCGGATTTTCTCCTGACTTCACATAACGCCACTGGGAAGGATGGCTATGTTCCCTTATCACTGTGATCCTGTTCGCGACAAAAGTCTTGAAGCGACTGTGTTCATTTCCAATGTATCGCAGTACTGTGGTGCTGTCAGTCCAAAATATGGAGTCTTGGAGTGGCACCTGTAGTTCACATCGCAACATCTGATCCATTTTCACAGCCACCACAGCAGCTGTTAGCTCTAGTCGTGGAATTGTTACACGTTTCAAAGGGGCTACCCTTGCTTTTCCCATCAAAAGAGTGCAACACTTCTCACCAGCTTGGTTTGACAGGAGCAGGTAGGTGGCGGTGCCATAGCCAGTCTCCGATGCATCAGCAAAATGATGTAGTTGTGCCGCCTGCAAAGGTCCAAATGACAATGGCTTAACACACCTGCTTACTGTGAATCCCTCTAACAGTGTCATTTCTGCCAACCATTCTTTCCATCTGAGTGCCTGGCAGTCTTGGATTTCTTGATCCCAGCCACACTTTTCTTCACAGAGAGCCCTCAGGATCTGCTTCGCGGGCAGAATAACTGGAGCCAAGAATCCTAGGGGGTCATACAATGCACTAACCACAGACAGGATTCCACGCCTCGTCATAGGCCTTTCAGGAACATTCAGTTGGAATTTAAAACTGTCTGAGGCTGTGCACCACTGAACACCCAGGGCACGCTCCATAGGAGGGATGTTGTGGCTTAGATCCAAGTCTTTAACATCAGTGGCACGATCTTCTTCAGGGATGGTCAACAGAACAGCCTTACTGGAACTGACCCACTTATTCAGCTGAAAGCCGCCTATGGCGCACAGTGCTCTTAGATCTTTCACGAGCTGAACTGCTTGAGCATCAGAGGGGACTGACTTCAAGCAGTCATCCACATAAAAGTTGCGGAGAACTGTGTCTGCAGCTTCCGGGCTTGCTGTTCCTCTGTTGTCCTCTGCGGTTTTCCTCAAGGCATACGATGCGCAACTTGGTGAAGATGTAGCACCAAACAGGTGAACTGTCATTCTGAATTCTTCCATCTCTTCACTCAGGTTGCCATCCGGCCACCACAGGAAACGTAGAAGATCTGCATCTTCTTCAGGAACTTTAACCTGATAGAACATTGCCTTGACATCTGCCATTAACGCCACTGGTTCTTGCCTAAATCTCACTAGCACACCAATAAGCGTATTGGTTAGATTCGGGCCTTGCAGCAACTGCTCATTTAAAGAGACTCCTCTGTAGGTTGCTGTGCAATCAAAGACTACGCGAATCTTCTTTTTCTTGGGGTGGTACACTCCGTGGTGGGGAATGTACCACACCCGGCCATCATCACGCAGTAGTTGCTCCTTGGGGACTTTGACGGCATATCCATTCTCTAGGACATCTTTCATGAATGCCTTGTAGTCTTCATGGAAGCCTGCATGTCTTTTCAGTTTCCTTTTCAAGCTGATGGCGCGCTGTTCTGCAATACAGCGGTTGTTTGGCATTGTTACTTCTGCATCCTTCAGAGGCAAGCTCACACAGTAATGTCCATCCACCAGTCTAGCAGAACTGTTCATCAGAGACATGAACTTGTGGTCGTCTTGTGACATTTCTTCTTTTTCTTCACAGTCACGCTCTGGGAAGTCTGCGTTGTACTGTTGTCTCAACAACGTCTCTATTTCCACTACTGAGAGACGGTTCACTGTGTGGCTCTCACTGGTGTCACTGTCCTTCTTTAGACTTCTTAGCAGCCCATTTACCACCCAGCCTAAAGCAGTTCTCACCGCATAGGGACCATCTCCTTTACTATGGATTACCTGCCATGGCTCCATTGCCTTCGGAACATTGGTGCCTATGAGCAGGCCAACTTCAGCATTGATCTGAGGTAGAGAAACATCTTTCAGGTAAGGCCACCTAGCAATGTCTTCCTGCTTGGGGATGTTCTCTTCATGCACTGGAATGAAACTGTGGGTGAATACCCTGGGCAGGTCAATGTAGGTTTCTTCTTTAACACCACACACTTCTAAGTCGGTCAGGACAAACGTCTTCATGACCTTGCTGTCATCTGCCCTGCTACAGCCCATAGTGTTGAGAAGAATCTGCGTTCGTCTGCCCTTGAGTTTCAGCTTTCTCAGGAGGTCTTCAGTGCAAAAGCTTGCTGTGCTGCCAGGATCCATAAACGCATATGTTTCCACATATCTATCACTTCTCTTGGATTTGATCTTGACAGGCAAAACGGCTAATGCACATTTCCCTCCGGCCCCAGTGTAGGCACAAAATTCCTCATTCAGAGAGACGCATGCACTGGAAACTTCTTTGCTCTCAGAGCTATCTTCTTCTTTCTTATCAGCAGGCAAGCTGTCTTCTTTTTCTCCATGTGCAACAAGTCTGGATGTTTTTGTGAACATATTTGACATTTTGCCTTTCTTTTGCAGTCCTTGCTAAGGTGTCCTGGGAAAAGACATCCAAAGCAAAGGCCTTTGGACTTAATGAATTCCAATCTCTCTTTAATTGGTAGTTCTCTAATCTTTCTACACTCTGTCAATGTGTGCTTGTTGTTGCAATAAGCACAAGGTTTCTGCACAGAAACATTCACAGCTTTTTTCACTGTTGCATCTTCTTGTGGTGTCTCCACACTTGTAGCAAAGCTGCTGCTTCCCTTCTGAATACCTTTCTTAACTTGAGTGTCTTTCTTGTCCTTTCCTTGCTTCATTGCTGGAGTCTCTGACACGCTTCCAAATAGGGGGTCTGTGGCGATTTTCGCCTGGCGATCAATGAACTCAACCAGGGCTGAGAATCTTGCACGTCCTCTTCCCCTCTCTTGGATTTCAAAAGCTGTCACTCTCCACTTCTCACGCAATTTATAAGGAAGCTTTGAAAGAACAGTCCGCATATTAGTGGGGTTGTCCATTTCTTCCATGAACTCTAAATCACCCATTGTGTTCTTGCAGCCAGTTAGGAACAGCGCATAAGCATTAAGAGCTTTACCATCTTCTTGTTTTATGGTAGGCCAATTCAACGCCTTGTCCATGTAGGCATTGGCTATCTTTAGCTCATTACCGTAGTGCTTCTGCAAGAGCCTTCTGGCTTCTTTGTAGCCTCTTTCAGCTGGCATATGCTCACAGCTACGGACGAGCTCCTGCGCTTCACCGCTGGTATACTGCTCCAGATAGTAGAACAAATCTTGGTAGGTATCAGCTTTACTCTCAACAGCATGCTCGAATGATCTAATGAATGACTTGTATGTGAGAGGATCACCCTAAAACCTCCTTGCGTGGTAGACTGGACAGGTTATGTTGTCTAACAAGCATCTCTGTGATGACACTCTGTTTCTGTAACACTTGATGGAGGTCTTTGTCATCATCATCATTCAAATGTCTTGCAGATTGTCTCTGGCGGACACTCACTGGCTGGTGTATCACAGGACCAGAGCTCTGCAACACTCTTCTTACTGATGGCTGTACTCTATCATCCCTTTCCGTCTTTACATTTTGTCTTGAGGATCTTTTAGAGACATGACTGTTCATGCCATCTTCTTCATATGACTCCAACACCTTCAGTCTCGCTGTACATTCTGCAAGTGCTGCATCAACTTCTAATTTTTCTCTTTTAGCTTTAAGCTCAACTTTGAGTTTAGCTTCCTCAAGATCCAATGCTTGCTTTTGTTCTAATGTCGCTGCTCGTGCCAATAAACCTGCATGTGTCGCTGCCTCTTTGGCACGCACAGTTGACACTGAACTCACTGAGGTTTTTCTTGACCCATCTGAAGTCACTGATCCACTTTTACCTCTAGGTCTGCAATCCAGCAGATTAACTTGTGAAGCACTTTCACCCACATCATCTTCATCTTGTTCAACAGAAACTTCTGACAGTGCAGCTGGAACCTTTTCAATTCGCTCACGCTGACGACTGACCCAATCCAAACAATTTTCCATATATTCCTTGACTGATGTTAATTTCTTAGTGAAAGATTCTTGATCCACTTTCCTATCTTCCTCATCCAACAGTGGAATTATGGACTCATTAATCTCAACTAATTCTTTATGCAAGTTGCACACATCGCTTTGCAAAAGATTTTCTATTGTGTATACATCTTCATTTTTATCCATGAGTTCATTAATTTCTTTCATTTTAGTTGTGAGCTGGCCGAATTTCCCTTTCCTAGTTCCAAGCAGTCTATGCAGTTTCTCTTGCAATGCTTTTTCAGTGGGCTTTGGCGCCCTCTTCTGGTCAAAAACATCGTGTGTCTGTTCGTTTTCAACACTTTCTGCCATCTTCATTAATCAATGCACATTTCACTAGCAAATGTCCAAAAACAGTCGAACTTTTTCAACATCAAATGCTAATGTCCTTATTCTTCAAAATGCAGAGATCATCTTGGCATTAAATGTTTTCAAACTTCCGTGACTAAACGAGACACCACGTCCTCACTGCATGACTCATCATGTAGCAATAGCAGCTAGCTTAGCAGGACTTAGCTTCTGCTTCTGACTCAAGCATTTAGCAATATCAGCTCAACTCTGAAACTCTCATAGGAGATGCCCGTCTCACTTGTGCAATAGGTCTGTCGTGTGTCTTCCTTCTTATGGAGTCTTCAGACCTTTCAGCAGTTTCTGGCTTTCCAGTGAAGTCTTCAGACTTTCCGGTGTAGTTTTCTGACTTTATGTAGTGGCAGCTCCCTTCTAGCTTTGCATGCCACAAATGGAGCGGGTGAATAGCAACCAGTCTGACGCGACAAAATTCTTCAACTCAAAAAATCTTCATTTAAAAATGTTTACTGGTGAATTAAATCAAATACAAAAATAAAACATCACTTCTTGGTTCTACATTTCCACAAATAGTCGAAGTCTAATTTAGCCTGTTAGCTTAGCAGGCCAGCAGGTCGGTCAGAAAACTATATCACCTCCACCCGACCTTCTAATGAAAGAATGTACTTGTCATGTGACTTATATTAAACTATACATCAAGCGCATTCCCCCTAGTGGTGAAACACACACATTTCCCCAATCATGAACTATTTCTTCCTTCATGAATTTACACATTTTAACTTTTCAGCATTAATTCTAATAACCAATAATTATTATTTAAACAAAATTACTTTTCTCCATATGGCTCTTACATTATCTATATTCTATTGTGAACAACATATAGGTTTATGAGATTTTGGATTCCATTTTTATTAACAATTTATGCAGTGTCCCAACTTTTTTGGAATTCGGTTGTACATTGTATACAGTGAGGCAAAATACATTTTCAACAAGGATCAAGAGGTGCTACATATATAAAAAGACAGCCTAGTCTATAGCCTATGATTTGAACTGTTAAACTCATATCAGCTGTCTCAAAACAAATGGAAGTGTCATTGTACATATAGGCTATAATATAAGTGTCATTGTACATATAGGCTATAATATAAGTGTCATTGTACACATAGGCTATAATATAAGTGTCATTGTACACATAGGCTATAATATAAGTGTCATTGTACACATAGGCTATAATATAAGTGTCATTGTACACATAGGCTATAATATAAGTGTCATTGTACACATAGGCTATAATATAAGTGTCATTGTACACATAGGCTATAATATAAGTGTCATTGTACATATAGGCTATAATATAAGTGTCATTGTACATATAGGCTATAATAAGCCATTCAAAAGTCCAGTTCCCCTGCCTTCAGATCCCCCCTGACTTAAAGTTGTTGGATGTTATTTTTTCTATTTAGTTTGTTCCACAGGAGACTAACAAAATTCATTTTTGCTCCTCTGTTGTACAGCGGCCTTGACAGCAGCCACAGCCTAAGCCATCACCTCTTTTGAGGTGGTCCCTGAAAAAAAATGTTTTGGACAAAGTGGTCCTTGGTCTGAAAAAGTTTGAGAAACACTGCTATAGAATGAAAGAGCCAACTGGAAGGAAGACTTCCTGGAGAAGATGGTAGATGAAGGAGCACAGTGAAGAACAAAGCCAAAAGATTAATAAATAGCTATGAACTGCCATGATCTTTAGAGCATACTATAATAATTTAATTATGACTTTTACTCAGGGCAGGGCACTATCATTGGGTTTATCCAAGTATGCTGACTTACAGTGTACACCACAATTTTGATTTGCTTTAATTCACTGACATTTGTCGTCATTTAAAGTGATGATTCAGCATCATTTAAGCAAAGCCCTGGTGTGCAAGCGTGTGAAGTTAAAGAACTTGGAACAATATAGGCTGGACGTAAATGAACGAGCACCAAGGTTATACTAACTTGAATGATGCCAAACCATCACTTTAACAAATATTTTTTATTTTTTTTATACCTCGGTGTGGTCTCCCTTTATGGCATTTCTGTCATAAAAAAGGAGTCTACTTGCAGCATGTTTGCAACATGAAACTGCTAATGGCGTGTGGTGGTGTGAACCTTTCTGTGCTGTGGTTTGCATTGTGGTTGCCCATAGATGTACTCCCCCTTGCACAGTCCATAGCCTACGTGAGCACTGTGCTGGGGGACTATGCATGACAGTGCAAAATGATTAATAAACAGCTAAAGATCATAATCAGAGAATTTAGAAGTGAATCAAACAAGTTTCTTACCGGATTCTACTTTCATGCAATCTTTCAATATTAAGGACTGAAAAGTTAAGCACTTTGAAACTGAATGTACTTTAGAGCGTACTGTACTTTTATTATGACTGACTCAGGGCACAGTCATTGGCTGTATCCAAATACCCCTTTAACCGTATATGCTGACTTACAGGAGCTTACATCACAATTTTGCTTTGCTTTACATTCAATGACTTTTGTTTTCATTTAATAAATATTCTTTTGTTCATTATTATACTTTTGTGTGGTCTCCCTTTATGGCATTTCTGTCATAAAATAGGGCTGTATTTGCAGCATGTTTGCAACATGAAACTGCTAATCGCGTGTGGTGGTGTGAGCCTCTCTGTGCAGTGGTTTGCATTGTGGTTGCCCATAGATGTACTCCCCCTTGCACAGTCCACAGGCCTACGTGAGCACTGTGCTGGGGGACTATGGATGACAGTGTCTGTACGCCTGTTGGTGCATTTCTCACGTATCACACGTCCACCTGTGCCCCAGTCATTTGCCCTTACCTGTCTGTGCCAAGCACAGGCTATACAGACCTCTGGTGGCTGAGATGTTTGTTGCAGGTATAGTTAAGACCTACAGTAAATCCCAATGCCCTCCTCCCTGAACCCTTTAAGACTGAACTGGGATTCGGCCAAAAGGTCACTGGTATCAGCAGTTAGTCTATCCAGTGATGTAGTAGGCCTACTAGAGCCAAGATACCAATCAAGGATTATGTTCTTTATTGTTGGTTCAACAACTAAATGTAGCGGATTATTCATTGATACCAATTCCTCTGCCAAAAAATAAATTTCCTCTTACTGAATCGTTGCCAAGAAAAGCATAAACGTAGCTCCTTTACTTTCCTATATGGCACGCAGCAGTTTAGAACAAATTGCGGTTGGAGCTGTGCTACTGTAAATGGTGAATTTAAAACGGCATGGAGTGTGATTCAACCAATCGAGGACCAGAACTATCAGTTTTAGAAATCCCCTGGAGAGGTTAAAGACTTGACCTGGACATGCTTGAATACTCCACCTGCCAATAATAGTGTACAGTATTGACCTCTCAATGAAGGATTGAACCTCTCAAAATGAGGGATGAACACAAAGCCTCAGCTAGTAACATTCAGCCTCTGTAAAATCAACACTTTTTCCACCCACACAAAGAACTTCCGTAAATGAATAATTGATGGTATAGAATGCATCTGCCATGCAAAGAGTTGACTTTAGGCTTCCCTGTCAACACAGCCACTGCAGTGATTCATGCCGCACATTGAGCAATGCCACCTAGCAGAACAAGAGAACAATGGAGCTCAAGACAACATCAAGATAAAAAAATATGACATTTAAAGGAAACAGTTAGTCAGCTGGATGTTATTGCTCACTATCAACTCTCTCTCTCTCTCACACACACACACACACACACACACACACACACACACACACACACACACACACACACACACACTTACGCACACACACAAACAAGAAGTGAATAGTCACTGTAATGTCAGTAGTTGTACTCATATAATGAACTGTCACATTGAATAAATGATTATCTCTAGTTATCCCAAATGAGTAATTAATTTGATTAGTTTCCTGTTCTCTTATTCTCTCACTGACACATTCACACACATGCTTAAGACCACTAATGTTCTTTCTATCCATTTTGCTTTCAATTTCAACCTCATTAATGTTGCTGACGTTTCCATTGAACACTTTTGCATGTCGTTGCATCAGTTTAGCTCAGTGTTCAAAAGCCACACTGTAAACTACACACTGTAAAGCTCTTTGAATCAACCGTGTTGTTAAAATGCACTGTATAAATACATATGACTTGACTAGACATTTGAAAGACCTAGTAAGTAAAAGAGACACACTTCAACTACTTTATTAAACAGAGTGACTGTGTAGCTCTATTTAAAGCCGCTAGGTTTGATTTAATATGGAGCCAGGAAGGAAGGAAAAGTCTTTTAAAACCCGTCATCTTCGCATTTTCTACCTGTAACGTTAACGTTACCCTCTCCAGCTCTGGACAAACACACCACCTGACCACGATCATAGCCTTGATTGGTCCAGGGCAGGGGGAGCAGCTGTGAGCTGAACCGCAGATTTGTGAAGGTTGAATTGGATTTGGGAGTGAGAAGAACGACAAAGGGCCTTCTCTATGAAACACAAACAAACACCCACACTTGTTAACAAACATGGGGCTTTCCTCTTGCACACTCACACTGGCATCTCTGGGGGAGTTGAGAGGGAGGGAGTGAGTGAGTGAGTCAAGGGAGGGAGGGGTGGATCATGTAGGCATAAATACCAGAGCCTCGCTCAAGCAGGTGGAAATAAAACACCTGAACACTTCCAGGCCTGTTCACACCTGCAACACAGGTAGAAACATTTCCTATTTTCTTAAAAATTGTTAAGTTGATCAAATGTCCAGAAATGTTAAATGTGTATGCTAATTAAGTTAAACTGAAGGTGTAGTGTTAAGTCATTAACAGGTGTAATCAATCACTGCTTTGGCACCAATCAAAGAATATTTACTAAACCTGCAGGTTGTTCTGGATCCTTTCAGTGTGCTTTTAGGGTCACTGACAAATAAGGGTTTGCAATTTCAAAAATACAACCTACCAATTCACTTAGACTTTCTTGAATTAAATTATGTTACATGGGATTTTCAATTAACAGGCAGTGGCAGATAAATGTTTAAATTTACTAGTTGTTCAAAAATCTGTGGCTGAACCTCATGTACCAAGAAAGCATAATATAACCTAACAGCATCAAAGAGTACAACAACCAAATTGGTGTGTTATCATTTTTCCATGCTGACATATTGTATGTTGGACAAGGAGTGGGCAAGGAGGAGGAAGAAGGAAGTGTGGCTGTATGAGAATGAACAAGGGGAAATTAATCACTTTCTTGTCTAGGAAGTGTTTTTGTCATCATGCTTTCTCGAGCGGCAACCCACGCCACGTCTCTTGTCTGGGTGGTGATGATGCTGTACATGTGCCCACTCACTGAATCCTTCAAGCCGCTGCTCTCGTCAGGAGGGGGGTCTCTCACTCACCGCGACATCACGCAGAGGGCCATCTACCGCAAGACTGGACAAGTGTGCCGGGCTATAGCCACTGCCCAGGGCCAGGACTTTACTTTGCCAGTGAGTGTCCAGCAGGAGAGAGGAGTGGAGACAGTTGCTCAGGATTATAATTGTACCTTACATTTCTATAGCGCTTTTCAAGACACCCAAAGTGCTTTACAGTTGAAGAGGGACCTCACCGACCACCACCAATTTGCCATCTTATTATCCTACATCACACTGTAATCAATGTCAGAATCTCAATGTTCCCCAACAGTAGGCTAAGCCCTGAACCCATAGACATGACTGGCTTTGTGATTGGCCATTTCAATGGCTGTATGTGCATTTAGGCCAATCATTTTGCCCTGAGTCATGGTCATAGTAAAGTTATAGGAGGCTTCAAAATGGCAAGCCTTAGTTTGAGTCCAAAATAGTTGATGGCCTAAAGCCTAATAGCCTACATGTACAGTAATAGCCTACATGTATGAAAGTGGATCCTTTGGTTTGGTAAGAAAATATTAGCAGGACTCTTGTAGTGTCACACTTCATCTAGCGTAACGAGACAGTTATGAGTCAGACAGACAGTTAATTATGTAAACTGTGGTGATCTGTAGTTATTCATTTATCATCTTGGTTTCTTCTTCACTATCTCTCATCATCCACTGCCACCATTGTCAGATTGACGATAAGCTGACAGCATACAGCCTGCAACGCGCATGCTTTTCTGGGGGTCTTCCTTCCTGTCAGCACTGGCCTTCCAGTCCGCTGTGACCAAGACCTATCTGAGCAACGCTGGTGTGGATGTCCTTTGGGCTCTGAGCGCCCCGCACCACTTTGACGACGAGACCTTCGCTGATGGGAGAGAGCTGATTGGTCGGGCTGTGGCTGCGGTCAAGGCCGCTGTCAAACAGAGGAGCTTCACCTCTGCCAGAATTAGCCTTGGTGCTGCATGCCACACACTGCAGGTACAGTACTTAGGTTTTGTGTAGGTGGGGTTGGTAAAGAAATAATGAAAATCTCTGTTTGGTTCCACTAAAGTGCTCCAATAATGTGTACATTTACAATGTATGACTTCTGTATTTGTACATATAGTTTTCTATAGCTCAAGTTCTTGGTAGTGGCCACATAACCTGAGGGTTAGAGGGTAGGGACGGTATATGTAACTCTCATACTTGCTTGGTCTATACACCTGTCATCTCAATAGATGGCTTGTCTGATCTTCAAAGTCAAAGTCAAATCTTGGGTGTCCCCTGTATATAAATTGCATGCAAATATTTGGATATTGCATATCATTTACTGGTAGCTTACCAAACTTCTCTTTTCTTTGTTATAGCTAGGTATTTTAAGAAAATACCAGACATACTGTGTAGTAAAAAGAAAATGCCTTGGATTTGCCTTTGACTTTCAGGAGGCACACCCTCAGCTTTACCTGTCAGCAAAAGCTTACTCGTATGTAAACAGATTGACATGGGCCCGTGTCAACAAATTGACAAAGCCTATTTCAGAGGGACATATGCACACATTTCGCCTGTTACTTTAGTAATGAGAATCCACAATGTTTCCTTTTGTGCAGGATTTCTACAGCCACAGTAACTGGATAGAAATGGGAAACACTGTACCATTCTCTAACTTGATCCGGCCAGACATACCTTTGGATAATCTGGCAGGTGTGTGTGTGTGTGTGTGTGTGTGTGTGTGTGTGTGTGTGTGTGTGTGTGTGTGTGTGTGTGTGTGTGTGTGTGTGTGTGTGTGTGTGTGTGTGTGTGTGTGCGTGCTTCTTAACTTTCTCAACTGCACCTCCATAAGGTAATACAGATATCCCAAACTGCATTAATATATTTCAAGAGTGGAGGTGTCTATTCCCACATGTACTTCCAGTAGATTATACAGCACTTCCCTCCATTCAATTCAACTTGCCTTGTAGACTTAAATATCCATATAATTTACATACATGCAGACATGACATACATGCAAACGTATAACACAAATATACAGAAACACAACACACACACGCACACGCGCACACACACGCAACAAACTTGCCTCCTCCTCACATGGCCCAGATCCATGATAAGACATTTTGACTTTCTTTTTTATGAGCGGAAATGTAACTGGTGCAACTGTCTATATTAGTGAATCAATATTTTATGGCACATTTATTATATTATATTTATTATAGATTTTTGTCACGCTGGTGATCCAAAACAATTGTATATGTTTTGGATACCCAATTTTCTTTTTTTTATTATTTCCTGCATGAAGAGGACAAACATTACACAAAAGTCACAAACACTCACAAGTCTCTTTCTTTCATCCACACCCAAACACCCAACACCTGTAATATTTGTTTCCCAGGGCCTACCACGGCCACCTGTAGGAACTGCACAGGTGGGAAGTGCACTGATAACCTCCTACCTGAGATCCTCCAGGAGAAGAAACTCACCTCGGGCTACTTCAACCTCTTCTCCTCCGCCAAGCCAGCAGGTCGCCATCAACACTTTTATTTATTCACACCAAAACCTACATGTACAGTATGCCATCATCACATTTATTCACACCAAAACCTACATGTATGCGTTCGCTTTTATTCACACCAAACCTACATGTATGCGTTCGCTTTGCGGACAAGATTTTGGTTCACCTCGGTTTAGAATCACATGTTGACAGATTAGTCCATGCACAGAGCAGGCAAAGCCAAACAGCCCTTGCGCTGCCCATTTGAAATAGGAAGTATAGAATGTTCTACAATATAAGCAGGTTCAGGGCGGATATGCTGTAGCAGCATGGGATGCATTGGGGGGCCAGTTGCATTGGATGTGCATTCCAGGTAGTTGGTAGCCTGGCGAATGCCAAACTAAAAATCAGGAGTGATATTTAGTCTGGAGACCTACCTATTGCATCTCTCGTAGCGGAAGCATCGTTGGGCGCTACGAATGTCCATCATAGCGTCTGTACATAGTTCAGAGCCAATACCAGAGCCACCATGTGACGTAAAATGCAATCGAGGGCCGTACTAGTCCCTTTTTGTTCTGTGATTGGATACCGAAAGCAGGCGAGAAAATCGGCCATGGTCACCATGCTGCTTTGCAGAGTGAAATGAAATAACCGCGCAAAGGAGCATATGGGAACTCCCAGGCTAGGTAGTTGGAGGTTTAAGGCAAAATGTACTCTCAAAAGAGTTGGCAACCACAGTACTTAGGATTCAGACACTGGCTAAATTGACACGCCTCACTGCAGGCAAGTGCAGCCATGGTGGCTCCTTTGACCGGACCAGTGGGCGGGATCCAACTGGTGGGATCAACAAGGATGACACCTCAGAGAGCCATGGCCACCTGCACCTGAAGGCAGCAGAGGTGGCCATTAATGCCACCATGGAGCTGCTGGAAGACATCCGGCTAGCGACCGGTGACAAAGACTTCCTGCGGTAAGACTAGTTGACAGATTGGTTGACTATTGTTTTTATTATTTGTATTACCGTGCACTACCATCCCCCTTCCTTTTCCTTCTCCTTCTGCCTCCATTGTATCTCTAAACTTGTTCCTCTGACAGACTTGTGTTCTAGCGCTATTCTGCACTTCTCTAAACTTGTTCCTCTGACAGACTTGTGTTCTAGCGCTATTCTGCACTTCTCTAAACTTGTTCCTCTGACAGACTTGTGTTCTAGCGCTATTCTGCACTTCTCTAAACTTGTTCCTCTGACAGACTTGTGTTCTAGCGCTATTCTGCACTTATCTTAACTTGTTCCTCTGACAGACTTGTGTTCTAGCGCTATTCTGCACTCATCTTAACTTGTTCCTCTGACAGACTTGTGTTCTAGCGCTATTCTGCACTCATCTAAACTTGTTCCTCTGACAGACTTGTGTTCTAGCGCTATTCTGCACTCATCTAAACTTGTTCCTCTGACAGACTTGTGTTCTAGCACTATTCTGCACTTCTCTAAACTTGTTCCTCTGACAGACTTGTGTTCTAGCGCTATTCTGCACTTCTCTAAACTTGTTCCTCTGACAGACTTGTGTTCTAGCGCTATTCTGCACTTCTCTAAACTTGTTCCTCTGACAGACTTGTGTTCTAGCGCTATTCTGCACTTCTCTAAACTTGTTCCTCTGACAGACTTGTGTTCTAGCGCTATTCTGACTTCTCTTAACTTGTTCCTCTGACAGACTTGTGTTCTAGCGCTATTCTGCACTTCTCTAAACTTGTTCCTCTGACAGACTTGTGTTCTAGCGCTATTCTGCACTTCTCTTAACTTGTTCCTCTGACAGACTTGTGTTCTCAGCGCTATTCTGCACTCATCTAAACTTGTTCCTCTGACAGACTTGTGTTCTAGCGCTATTCTGCACTCATCTAAACTTGTTCCTCTGACAGACTTGTGTTCTAGCGCTATTCTGCACTCATCTAAACTTGTTCCTCTGACAGACTTGTGTTCTCGCGCTCATTCTGCACTTCTCTAAACTTGTTCCTCTGACAGACTTGTGTTCTAGCGCTATTCTGCACTTCTCTTAACTTGTTCCTCTGACAGACTTGTGTTCTAGCGCTATTCTGCACTTCTCTAAACTTGTTCCTCTGACAGACTTGTGTTCTAGCGCTATTCTGCACTTCTCTAAACTTGTTCCTCTGACAGACTTGTGTTCTAGCGCTATTCTGCACTTATCTTAACTTGTTCCTCTGACAGACTTGTGTTCTAGCGCTATTCTGCACTTATCTTAACTTGTTCCTCTGACAGACTTGTGTTCTAGTGCTATTCTTACTTGGGCTCTCCACTGCCATGCAACGTGACTTTTGGATAAACACGTCATACTTTTGAAATGCATAAATATTAATGGGATGAGCAAATTCTCTGTCTGTCTCAGGCTGGTGGGTATGTCCCAGTCGTCTGTGCTGTGTTTTGTGATTGACACCACTGGCAGCATGGGAGATGACATTGCTGCGGCCAAGCGGGTCTCATTCGCCATCATCGACCTCAAACGTGGCACTCCACAGGAGCCATCCGAATACATCCTGGTCCCTTTCAATGACCCAGGTCAGGCCAGCAGGGGGTGCACTCTCATAAAGAGTGATGGTGACAAAATACACAAACACACAGCTGGTCATGAGCTTTTTAGTCACAAATGTGTTGTCTCCGTGTTGAAACAGGCTTTGGTCCCCTGGTCAGGACAACTGATGCTGATGTTTTTAAGCAGGAGGTAAACAAGCTAAGTGCCGCAGGTGGAGGAGATGTTCCGGAGATGTGTTTATCAGGACTTGTAGTAAGTGTGTGTCTATCCTAGATTACTAAATACTATCATTTCTGGATCAGTATCATTATCAGTAAATGACATACAGTTGTACAGAAGTATGCTTTGTCTAACCATGGGGGAAAATAATAATTAGTGTCTAACTGTTGTTGTCCAATGAGCAGCTGGCACTAACTGTTGTTGTCCAATGAACAGCTGGCATTAACCGCTGCACCCTCCTCCTCTGACATCTTTGTGTTCACGGACGCCCCTGCTAAAGACGCCATCCTGAGGAGCACTGTGAAAGCACTGATAGAGAGCACACAGTCAAAGGTGAATGGGATGGGGTTGGCCAGACCTGACCTCACAAATGCTTTCTGTCTCTTTCTTCGACGCTCACAGACACACACCTGCATCAATCAATAGGCATATCAAGAGCATGCAGATTAGCGGAGACTCGTTAGTATAGGCTACACCATTTTCAAGTATGGAGCCGCATGGAGCATTTTGGTAGCCTACCTCTGAACCAGGCACCAAATTCCTATAGGGCAGGAAGACTTATGTATGTATGTACATGATGGTGGGTGGCTACATGTCCACCTGGCACCTACAGCTAAACGTTACTCTAGAGAGAGTAAAAGCAACGCTACATGATCTTTGGTTACTCTTTGCTTATTTTTTGAGGAGCCTATTCGATAATGTGTATTGTCATTCATGCTGTAAAACTTCAGGCGCATTCTCGACCAACTCTCTTCTTGTTCTTGTATGGCAAACAAACTAGGTGTGTTATCGCCACCCTCTGGACAGATGAATTACTGTTTGTGCAAAGAAACTCAACATGAGTTCATGCATCATTTCCAGATTTGGAACGGGAAAAATCGTGGTTCATGGATCCGACAGACTGCCCAGTGTTGAATATGGCATTGTCAATCAATTTGCAGTTACATATGATGTCATATCTGCCTATTGTCCTTTCAGACTAACCAGCCAACCACGGTTCATTTGTATTAGTTTAAAGGAGACACCAACTGGAGAAACAGTTTGGCCTTGGCCTTGATGAATTAGGAGAAATTATGCATGGTCATAAATACTCTCCCAAACATGGAGGAATGATACCAAAGCCAACATGTGATGCAAATGTTAAGTTTAAATTGGGCTTATAAAATTGCACTTGATCTTATTTTTGATATATATTTTATATATTCAACTTTAATTTATCAAAAAACAAGGTGCAATACCCCTTTCATCCATTTGATGTCCCCTTTAATATGCGTCTCCTGTGCCATTCTTTCACATGGTGCCATTTTGTTAGCCTGGCGATGCCATCCTACGTACCTCCGCTAAACATTTTATCTCCACACGTAGTCTGGTCCAAGCCCCCCTAACTGCCTTTCCCTCGGTTACTCTACGGTTTAGCCAATCAGCACACAGTTTAGAGCGATGTCTCAAATTTTTGTAGTCCTACAGGATAGGAACGCGTTTGTTATTCTCCCCCCACTTTCGAATTACATTCACAAAATTGGTACATGACATTAGCGTCCATGATCTTGAGGATTTATTGCCACTACAATGTCAAAATAGATCAGAACTTGCCAGACACCTGTTAATACTGAAAGCAAAAGTTGTAGGCGTTAGAGCCAGTCGAGAGAATACATCATATCCAAACGGAAACCTATTGGATTACATTTTCATGGGATTTCTCCAGACCTTTTTTTTTTTTGACATGTTACATTACGGTAACTATTTTCTCCCAAAGGTCACCTTCATGCTGACTGATGTCTTGCGCTCCAGACGTCACCATCCTCGCTCCCTGAGCCCTGCGTCCAGAGCCCTTTCAGCGGATGATGCTAAACTATACCAAGACCTGGCACAAGCTTCAGGGGGGCAGGCCATAGAGGTGACCAAATCCTCACTGTCTCAGGCCACTGTGGTTATAGAGGATGCCTCCACCTCCGCGCTGGTAACAACAGAAGAGTTTATATATAAGCACATAATAATAATAATATAATAATAATAATAATAATAATAATAATAATAATAATAATAATGATGATGGTGGTCCTTACTTTCTACCATCTTTACAGTCCTCCCCCATTGAGTAGGGAAAGGTGTTTGCATAGATAATAGCTATTTATATATACTGGCGATTAATCATCTCCATGCTGCCCTCTGCAGGTGACTCTGTTCCAGGCAGTCAGGACCCCAGTAGGGGCTGAGAATTTCACATTCCTCCTGGATGACATGGTGTCCAATGTGACTGTGTACATCACTGGCGTCTCACCCACATTCACTCTATACAATCCCACAGGTCAGAGAGGGGATAACATCCCTTATCTGTGCCCATAGATATTTGGGTTATAGACTTCATTTATTGCAATTTAGATATTGTCCATATCTTGCATCTTTTTGTGGGGCTGTCAGAAACAAGTCAGAAATGATGAGAAACTATTAAGAAATGCTATGAATATTTTCCCCACAATTTATTTCAGGTGAATCCCAAAGCTCTAGTGTGCCAGAGGGACCGCTAGGCTCGATTAAACAGGTGGGAAACCTCCAGCGCGTGCAAGTCAACACCAAGAACCGCACAGGACTGTGGGTAATTTCCATCAACTCCACAGAAACATTCACGGTCAAAGTCACAGGTGGGTCACAAGTTCTCAAAATGTCACGCACAGATGACGAAGAATTAAACAAACCACAGTGGAATAAGCGTAATTTTTGTATTTTTGTGTGTATCCTATACAGGTCAAAGTTCCGTCAATTTTCTGTTTAACTTTGTGGAGGCCTTTGGTGGTGCACATGGAGACTTTGGCCTGATACAGAGTCGTCCATCCACTGGTATGATCAAAGTAGTCTAAAAATATTTGATTTTGTCAAATCTTCTAGGAGAAGAAAAACATGTCAATAAGTGAAGAACTAAGGAACAGACCAACTATGTTTTTTGTAGAGGATTGTGTCTGGTCATCACTTACTGTACCTTTTCAAACCAGAGAAGAAAGCTACGCTACTGCTGTCAGTAACTGGCAGTGATTGGCTGAAAGTGACGGAGGTGACTCTAGTGCCCGTGTCTGGTGATGGGGATGTAAACGGGAGCATTAAGGCTGTAGGAGGTGGAGAATTCCTGGTGACCATAGATGAGCTGCCCGAGGGGGACTTCAACATCCGTCTGAGGGGCGAGACCAGCAGGGACTCCAGGGACGCCCGCTCCACCACCACCACCTTCTTCCAGAGGCAGTCTTCCACACAGCTCAGGCCCTCCAGGGTGACCGTGACTGTGAGCGCACAGGATATTCAGTTAACCGCTAACTAGTCCAACAAGTAACCCCTTCACGTTCTATGAACCCTGTAGCTATAAGCCTTTATGAATTCATTATAAGCCTTTATGAATGGATTTATAATGCTCTATGAATACTGGGTTCATAGAAAGTGTTACTCCACTTATTAATAGTCCAACAAACACTTTAACTGCTTTTGCAGCTACTGTAAATAACTACTCCTGCAACTGACAATTACTCCAACAATGAACTACTCTAACAACTAACAAGACAAGCCAACAATTAATAACTCCAATGACTAACTGGTCCAACAATTAATAACTCCAATGACTAACTGGTCCAACAAGTAATAACTCCAATGACTAACTGGTCCAACAATTTGGGAAATTGAACTCCAATGTTCCCACAGCCCCACAGGCTCTCACATTACAAAGATTATAACTTTTTTCCCAATGCACTAACTGTTCCGACACACATGTAATATTTACTCCATTGAGCTAACTGGTCCATACACATTAGAATGAACTCCAAAATGACTAACTGAGGTCCAACGAATATAATAACTCGTTATGGCTAACGTGGATCCAACAACTAATAACTCCAATGACCTAGACTGGTACCATTGAGGGCAATTAATAACTCCAATGACTAACTGGTCCAACAATTACATAGGAGTCTACCAGGCAGGGCTAGAACTGTGTCCATACAATATAGTACCTGACTCTGCAGAATGACTAACTAATCCAAGCAATGTGGAACATAGAGCTCCAATGAACATAACTGTGTCACACTCCCACTGGTCTACATCTAACTACTCCAATAGTCAACAACTCCTCCAAGTCCTTTGGTGAGAGATGGATAACTATTCTGTCCATCCGAGTGAAACAGTAAATATATTTTGCAGTAGTGCAATGGTTGGAGTGCATAGCATCATAGCATCTTCTTCTTTTCTCAATTTTCTCCCCAGTTTTCACATCTGGACTGGACCTAAACACTTAAGCTCATGATTTGTGTCCTTGTATACTGATCATTGATGTACTGTATTTTGCACTTAAGGCAATCAAAATGTAGTTGGATTTGAAAGTATTTATAGTGCTTCTCCTGCTACAGGCCTCAGTGAACAGCACTCTGGAGCCTGGAGGAACCATTACTGTGCCCTTCACAGTGGAGACCAATACCACGGCGGGTAGCTATACCATTCGAGCGAGGAACGACCGTGGGTTTGCCTCGTCTTTCCCCAGTAGCATGACCCTGGAGGCTGGAGGTCGTGCTGAGGGCACAGTGACCCTCACCGCTCCCTCAGACACCCCCTCAGGCACTGACGTCACATTGACCATCGAGGCTGAGGCTCCTGAAGCCACTGACTCCAACTATGTGCTCATGACCTTTGCTGTTAGCTCCAAGGTTACTGTTGTTATTATTATCATCACTTGAAGTACTCGACTACCAGTTCATTAATGCTCACTCTGGTACCAAGCATTTTGTCTCTCTGTGTGGCTAATGCATTTTGGACATGGTTACTGTATGAAATAAAGGAAATGAACAAAAAATAAACTAAATTAGATGTAAATATGCAGCTTCTTAAAGTGAAAATCCTAGCATTTACTTGGACGGCCTTTACACTTCCTTAACCTAGATAATCTCACTAATCAGCAGATCTTCCTGGAAGAAATATACGATACATGATTGCAGAATATATAATTTGCTGGAATTTTGAAGTAGTAGGACTTTTACTTTGTGATGTCAGACGTTTCCACCTCGGGCTTAATGCCAAGCTGACCCATATTATTCCCTCTCAACAGGTGACTGATTTCACCCGTCCTGCCTGTGAGATTCTCAGCATTGATGCCAACTGTCCAAAGGACTGCAGCCAGGCAATGTGGCAGCTCTCTGCCAGGCTGAGCGATGGGAATGGCACGGGTATTGTAAGTGTCACACTGCGAGAGGGCAATGGAACCCTCAGCACCAACTCCTCGACTGTGGGCATAACCTCTGCTAACTACACTGCCTCCTGCTGTTCAGAAGTGGTACAGCTGGTCATGGTTGACGGTGTGGGTAATGCTGCCATATGCTCAGCCTCTATCAGAAGCGTTTCCTCTGCCACAACTGTTCAGCCAGTGACTGTTACAACCAATGGTCCAGCCAACACCACAGTAACTCTGATAGCCACGACGTCCAGTGCACAGGTCCATTGCCATCTCTCTCTCTGGCTCTGGCCCTCAGTGATGCTACCTTTGCTCTATCTCAGGACTTAAGACGCTGATACACAGAGAAACTGGAAGAGCAGTGTCATTGGCTAATAATTTGTGCCTTTGTTTCTGATAGGATGATCACGATACGCTACTCTCTTGTGATTAAAGTTTGTTTGATAAATATTTAGTACATACTATTAGTGGGATAGCGCCTA
Source organism: Sardinella longiceps (assembly GCA_027497455.2). Classification (NCBI taxonomy): domain Eukaryota; kingdom Metazoa; phylum Chordata; class Actinopteri; order Clupeiformes; family Clupeidae; genus Sardinella; species Sardinella longiceps. The sequence continues at coordinate 37,852,759 of JAODXP020000021.1, read as the reverse complement.
AACACATCACTCAGCAACACTGCTATAAAGTTGCCTAGTGTATCATCATGTAGAGAGGCCCAGGGCTCAGGAAGAGAAAGGACTTACGGCTGCAGTACCAAAACCTGCCAGAGGGTGGCTGTTATCAGACAGTACAGAAGGAGAGATGTGACTGGTCCTGTCCTACTTACGAAATTGTGAATGTTGTGACACCTGTGGATTGAGGCTGGGTTGATATCACTAATCCAGAGAAAATGTAAACACGGTTATTGCTAAAACAAAAAATGTGGTAACAAAGTACAACTTGGGACTTGCAGAGTAATTAGGCCAAAGGCGGTAACACTTTGCGGTAAGGGTACATGAATTATCATGAATTCATGCATGAAATCATTCATGATAAATTCATGATTCATGCATTACTTCATCTCTGAAAGTCTAATGAGTTATCAGGAATTAACATGAATTCATTGTTTGTCATTAATGACCTCCTGCTGAAATAGCACATGATCTGAAGTATTAGTTACTCTGGGTACATCATCATGAGTCATGATTAATTAGCATGAGTCATGATAAATTAGCATGATCATGATGAATTCATCATGTTTGTGCCCCCTCAACTAAAGTGTTGACATGGTTAAATTGTTAAAATTTAGTTGACGTATGGGATAGATATGAGGAACTAGGCCAAAGTAGGCTAAATAAGTACTTTTATTATATCAAATTATATCAAATTCTTTTGAACAAAAACATCATGATTATGTATAATTAGTCATGACTCATGATGATGTACCCAGAGTAATTAATGCTTAAGATCATCTGCTATTTCAGCAGGAGGTCATTAATGATAAACAATGAATTCATGCTAATACCTGATGAGTCATTAGATATTCAGAGATGAAGTAATGCATGAATCACAAATGAATCATGAATGAAATCATGCATGAATTCATGATAATTCATGTACCCTTACCGCAAAGTGTTACCATAGTTTCTTATACAATTATTTTACTTATTTATCATGGAAGTTACTGCGTTGTTAAAAATAATAATGCAATGAAATGGTATATCTATATGTATGTTGGCTCACAAATTTCGACGCCCCAAGCAGCAGCATACAGTATGTAATTCACTGCTGTAAACATTTAGGCTACCTTACCTAACTTGGCCTTATATACGAATCCGACGAGCATTTTGTGTAGGCTGCCATCTTGTGGCGACGCCATTGTTGGATTGTAAAAAACCTTCTTGACAATGCACAGTCAATGACTGCTAACAGCAAAGACCATGGAATACTCTGACATTATACAAGTAGTAGTGAATCTCGTAAATCACAGCATTTTATGGTGTGCAATTACGTTATCCCTATGGACAGATTGGTGATCTAACAGCTCAACAATGGCGCCTGCTTACTTCCGGTAGTTTCGTCGGTAATCACCATTTGGCATGCAAACTGATCCTCTCAGAACTGGCCGACCAATCACCATGAAGCATAAGAGATTGAAGGTGGAGGAGGGGCGGGCTTAAGGGGTTTACCAAGTTCTGGAACAAAGCTACTCGGTAGAAGACGACGGTTCTGTATGAACTAAAGCCTAATATTTATTTTATCAAAAATAAAACACACAGGGAAGCCATGCAGTTTTTGCTGTAAAAGTAATAAAAGGTATACAAACATACAAAAGGCATACAAACTTTTTTCTTCTTTCTGGCACTACTAGAACTAGAACTATTAGTGATGTATTATGTGAATCCTGTTTAAATGAGCTTTTTCCTATTTTGGGCTGCATTGGGATGATGCTGTGGAAGAGAGGAGAAGTTGTCATAATATTAGAAATGGAGGGAATGGCAGATTCTACAGTGCTACATTCTAGAATGAAACTGGCTGAGAGAGTGCAAGTTTTGCAGTCAGACCCATTGCCTACCTACCCTACCAAAAGCTCTTAGAAAATGCATAATGATAAGTTATAGGGAACTTTTGCACCCTCTGTAACAAGCCTCTGGTAACAGGCATGAATAAGCACAAAAAAGATGTAGTCAATTTAAGCATCTGGTTTATACGGAAGAGCATTAGGATCAGTAGGATATATATATTTTGCTAATCTCTGAGAAAGAAACTCAGAATTTTCGAGAAAAAAGTCGAAATTTTCGAGAAATAAAGTCGAAAGTTTTGAGAAATAAAGTCGAAAATTTAAAAGTCGAAAGTTTTGAGAAATAAAGTCGAAAGTTTTGAGATACAAAGTCGAAAGTTTTGAGATTCAAAGTCAAAATTTTCGAGAAAAAAAGTCAGAAATATGTAGAAGGCGGGCGGAAGTGACATTCACCGGCGGTCAGTGGACATGAATGAGACCAGTGTGATGCCGGGAGAGGAAGACACCGGCTTCAGATGCGTCCCTGCCTTGTTATGATGCAGCTGGACAAAGTGAGAGTTTAACCCCACACCAAGCACAAACATCGAATCCCTTGGCCAATGTTAGTGGTGGGAACAATATTTCAGGGGTGGGATTGTTCATCGTGAAGTTAGGAGGCAAGTTAGTAGTGTGGGGAATGTCGGAGTTTATGGGAGCACAGTGTTTTTTATCGCGCTAGCCAGCTAGCTTCTATGCCTTCTGACCGTGCCTCTCCACAATCCGACAGTAACGTGGTGGAGGCTGGAGGTTTTGTCTAATGCCACTGGGGATGTTACGAGGTCATAGTGTTCATAGGAGAGTTAGGGTACAACATAGGCAAGGTGGGGAGTGTGGGGACAATGTGATAGCCTTCGTGCAGGAGGAACTGAGTGGGAACGGACAGATGCAGGGCATGTGTTGTGGGTGGAGGTGTATACCACCAGCAATGACCCTAAAGTCATTGCCTCGTATTATATCAAGTGCATCGAGTTGTCTTTCCCCCAGATAACCAATTGGCTGATCAAACGGAAGGCTACTGACCCTCATTTGCCAAGTACTCAAAGCCGGCATTTCCATTATCTTGAACTAAACATGCCGTGGCACAGCGCCTTTGACCCTGCTGCGCGCTGCATGGCGAGGTCCGCCTTGCGCGCACGCAAAGTGGAGAGAATTCGCACACTGTCATTATCATTGCGACTCCCCACCCTGCCTATGTTGTACCCTAACTCTCCTATGAACACTATGACCTCGTAACATCCCCAGTAGCATTAGTCAAAACCTCCAGCCTCCACGTCACTGTCGGATTGTGGAGAGGCACGGTCAGAAGGCATAGAAGCTAGCTGGCTAGCGCGATAAAAACACTGTGCTCCCATATAAACTCCGGCATTCCCCACACTACTAACTTGCCTCCTAACTTCACGATGAACAATCCGACCCCCTGAAATATTGTTACCACCACTAACATTGGCCAAGGGATCCGATGTTTGTGCTTGGTGTGGGGCTAAACTCTCACTTTGTCCAGCTGCATCATAACAAGGCAGGGACGCATCTGAAGCGGGTGTCACCCTCTCCCAGCCTCTCACTGATCTCATTCATGTCCACTGACCACCGGCAAATATCACTTCCGCCCGCCTTCTACATATTTCTGACTTTTTTTCTCGAAAATTTTGACTTTATATCTCAAAACTTTTGACTTTATATCTCAAAACTTTCGACTTTATTTCTCAAAACTTTCGACTTTATTTCTCAAAACTTTCGACTTTTAAATTTTCGACTTTATTTCTCAAAACTTTCGACTTTATTTCTCGAAAATTTCGACTTTTTTCTCGAAAATTCTGAGTTTCTTTCTCAGAGATTAGCAAAATATATATCTCCTACTGATCCTAATGCTCTTCCGTAGGTTTATGTCGGTGAACACAGTTGTCAGAATTGCCGGACCCAACCCACCTATACACCTATTAAAAGGCAAGTTCTACAAGGGCTTTTTTTAGTGACTGAAAGAGCTCCAGGAAGGGAGTTGATACTGTTGGCATATACTGTACCACCCTAACACTTACTGAGGCTAGATTAGTAATGACTTCCTCATCTTTCCTCAAATTCAGCTTGAATTTATCTGTTTCAAATCAAGACAGGCTTCATCCAGTGACTCTGAGAGGTGAATAAGACATGGATCTGTGTTAGGCACAAAGAACAAATCTAATTTGCATTATGCAGTTTTAGGTAAAGTATCCCATCATTATTGAGTCTGAGATTATTGAGTCTGAGTTGCTTTTGTGATTGGTAAACTGAACCCTGATAGCCTACTACTATGGCCTTGAGGGTGGTTATTGCAGCATATGATGTATTTTGGCAGTTAATCTTCCAAGCGTCATGGAAAGTCAGTCATTGTCAATACAAGTTCTAAAAATAATTTAAGGAACATGATTGCACATGACTCGCTGCTTAGTTTTGCACAATCATATCCATTTTGCTCATCACCCTGTGCTGTCTTGGTGAAAGTAAAATACTAATATATGTTGTCCTTACATTGTGCTTCTGATTTAATGTAAATTTGGATGATTATTTTTTGTTTCCTTTTTGTTTCTTTTTATTTCCTTTAAATTGTTTGCAGTGGGATTATTTTCAGGGGACATTACATTTATACTGCAATGCAAGCTGTAAAATGACTACATTAAGTTGTATTGTTTTTGTTCTGTAGTGTTGTCCCATGAAAAGATACAACATGAGGGTTGAGAGACTATTGAGAGATAATGTAGTAGTCTATGTCTGCAGTTCAGTTCACGCAGACCGCACTTTGCTACCTTGCAGGCATTGAAAGTTTTGTGAAAGGCCAGCAGCTCTCAATATGGTTTCCTTAGTTAACCACCTCCTCTATCTTAACATAATCAACCATATGAGATGAAAAGTCTCAAAGTCTCATAACCCTAGTCTAGACATATATGAATTGTCAACTATCTATGCAAATGTAGAATCATGTAGAGATGTGTATGAACTTGGAGATGGTCATCACTTTCCATGTGAAGGTACTGTAAGTAGGCACAAAAACATACACACACACGCACACACACACACACACACACACACACACACACACACACACACACACACACACACACAAACACAGAATACTTACTTTTGGGGATGCTGTTCAAACGTAATGTTATTATCAGGTCTGTATTGGTCTGTCTTTGTTTTTACTTTCAGAAAAGTCAAACAATTTATTGATAGATTCTGGCCACGAGTGATAGACCCTCGGGTAAGACGACTAAACCACTTTGACACAAAACTTTGACACAAAAACTGCGGAAGCGTGCATTTTGAAATTTAGCCAAGCGAACGTTACTCTAGGATCTTGAACCCTACTTTAAAAAAAAAAAAACACACACACTATGGGCGTTGTTAGTGATGGTCAGGGAGGGTGTTCCACACCCTTGGAGCAGCAGAGAAGAAGGCCTCTTCACAGATAACCACTTCCTCTAGTTTAACTAGAATCAACCATAAAAGCTGAAGAAAAGTCTCACAGGGCTCCACTGATCGCCTACAGACATGTATGAAATGTCAGCTATCTATGCTAATGCAGAATCAAATACTAATGTGTATGAACTTGAAGATGGCTATCACTCTCCATGTAAGTAGGCACAAAACATACATACACACACACACACACACACACACACACACACACACACACACACACAAGCAAACACAGAAAACATTGTTACTTTTGGGGATGCTGTTCAAACGTAATGTTATTATTAGGTCTGTATTGGTCTGTCTTTGTTTTTACTTTCAGAAAAGTCAGCTCGGACACCACTGATGTCTGAGTACAATCTGTGGCTGAGTACTGCTGCTACCACTAGAGTACGTCTAGAGTGCTAGGCTTATACAGTGCTGTGAAACGATAAAGAAAAAAAAAGTTGAAACCATGTTTTCCATACAGCTTAGAGAGAAACACAAAATCTATTTTTTTCTTTAACTCTTGAACATTGTGTTAGAGTAAGCTTTGCCTGTTTCAAGTCATTATTATCACTTTTTTTTTTTTTTTTACATTTGTCAGGCTTATATTTTGTTAAATGTCAGAATGAAGAAGCATAATAAAGTGTATAACAAGTCAAAAAAGATAAGTGTTGTTTTAAGTGTTGTTTAAGTACAGTATCTACTATATTGTCGGGCACCTAGAGGAAGGATGTTTCACACCCTTGGAGCAGCAGAGGAGAGGGCTCGGTCACCCATGCTATGATGCTTGGTGCTGGGGGCTTAGAGGGGGTTAGTGTTTGCAGATTGGAGGCTATTTTAGGTGGCATGTGTGGGGGGTGGGTCATTGAGGAGTTCCTGTAGAGAAGTGGGAGTCTGACCATGGATACACATGGATGCTCTACCAAAGCGATCTATTTACTATTCAATTTTGGCTGTCATAATACTACAAAAGCTATCGAAGAGTGCACCTGTTGCAATCCAAATTCCAAACGGTTTTCCAGATCACCACAAAAAAATATACTTAACAAAAGTTATTTTGCACAAAGACAGACACAGAAATCAACACTGGTGAATACATAGCCTTGGTAGAGGTAAATATAAGGGCAAACATTTTCAGTTATTGTTCTTTTAGATCCATTTCTTGAACTTAAAGGTGCTATGTGGAATTCCAGTCAAAAAAATCATATACCATACTCCACACTCAAGGGGGTGGTGTTCAGCATAAACCAGAGCCATAGCCTGTACAGTTTGAGGCTCTTCACAAAGTATTTTTTCTACCCTATCCAAAAATTAAAAGCTTCCACCATAATTTACAAAGATGGGTAACATGCAACTATATCAAGAAGCTTGATTTCTGCAAGAGCCCATGAAAATAATCGCATTTAGTGAAAAGCGCGGCTGTAACACAGACTAACGTTAACTAAGTTCAACATATTGACAGGGGACAATGCATCGGCAACACCGAAACGCTTCTCCTTTGGAAGAGCCTAAGAGTTATCGTTTGACTCGGGACATGCAGGTCAGCAGTAAGCACCCTGCCCGCTTCATACACACTGTAAAGGATTGGAGGCTATATGAAGCGGGCAGGGGGATGCCGTTCCAAGAACGATGAGCGATGCACACGTGTTTTCCTTTACTAACGAATTTGTGATCGAGATATTCCTTACCTACACCTCGATTAAATCAATTGAATGTCCACTATTATTTAGGTGTGCAAATTAATGTTACCAGAGTTGGTCGATATTTTAGATCATATTGATATTTGAGCCAACTAACGTTAACGTTAGCTAGTTGACCGCCACTGCACCCACTGACAATACATTTGGCTCGGCTACTAACAGCTTGATTGCTTTTGACAGGGTCTACTTTACGTTTACAGATCAATTTCGTTAGCACAAGCCCCTGTGTTAGCAAACATCAGCTTGGCATACCGCTACATTTAACCATAGGACGTATAGTTGTAACGTTACGGGCTCTGCTATCTATCTAACATAACTTTTGACATGGGCAGTGGTAGCCTAATGTTAGTCTTTTTACCTGTCCAGACGAAACATTGCAGTTCCACCATCAATCTTCCTTTAGCCTACTTGCTCCAGCTGCCATGAATGGTTTTCAAACTATGTCGATGGTTTAATTCCAGTTTAATCGGTTCTTATCTTCACTTTTCAATGACTGTGTTCCTGGCTCCCATAACTTGTGGTGGTGGTGGGGTTGACGTTAGTTTCAGCTAATCCAGTACAGCTCAATCCTTGTACGCTCCTTTTCTAAAACTAACTTCCCATTTTGATGGAAACGTGGGACTTTGTATCTTCCCTAGAATTGACAGCTACTCCAGAAAATGTGTAATAGCCATAAACATGTACATTAACAGGGCATAAATGGACTCTGACAGATTAATTTCAACTACAAGCCAAGTGCTACTAAACCACAGGCGATTTCTTTGTCAGCAATCGGAGGTTTGCGAGCTGTGACAGGCCTGTTAGTCGCTAGCGATTACTAGTGGCAAAATTGGTATTACAATACAAATAAATAGGCATCAGGGCCGTGGCTAATTTTTAGCATGCTAATTTGGGTTGATATCTCAGCAGCTGAGTACATGGTCGTATTTTTTGTGTGATGACTGCATTTGTTTCTTCACATTCTCCTGTTGCATTTTGTTTATTTTTTCATATTTCAAACTTCAATTCTTACACAATACACCTTTAAATGACTTCACCGATGCATTTCCTAAATGTCCTGCGTTTTAGCTTCTCATAGGGCTTTGCCCGGACAAATGCAGAAGACGCCATGTGACCTTTCAAAGGAACAAGTCCATAGATACTATCGACCCACCACAATATGTCTGGGTGTGCTGAGTGCCCTTCTACTGGCGGTCATCATAGCTTCAGTTGTTGTCATGGTTGCCGGGAACAATTGTGAGTATACAGTACAACAGCAGAGCTAACCAGTTATTAAAGGGACACCAGGCAACATTTTACTGTTAATTTACCAGCCTCAAAGTCACTTTGATGATTAAATGATTCATTACGGGGTGACCGATGGCTCTCTCGTCAGACTCAAGCATTTGTTTTGCGGTAATCCCACTTGCAGTTTGGCAGAGTGTCGGGTCCACGAAATAGAAACTGAAATTAGGTATAACTGAAATGGGAGCGTGTCTATGTTCCCACAACTCTATGTTCCCACAGCCCTATATTCTCACATGTCTAAGAGTTGTTTTTTTTCCCAAAGTCAGGTACTATATTCCATCATTTCTTTTTTTTTTAAAGATATATTTTTTAGGGCTTTTATGCCTTTAATTCGATAGGACAGTGAAGAGTGTGACAGGAAATGAGTGGGAGAGAGAGAAGGGTATGGATCAGGAAATGACCTCGGGTCGGAATCGAACCAGGGTCCCTGGATTTGCGGTATGATGCACTAGCCCACTGAGCTATGCCACCCCCATATTCCATAATTTCTACCCCTGCCTGGTCGACCCCCTATGTAAGTTCAAGCAAGATTCAATCTTTGGTATTATTTGCCTTCAATGGTGCCTTCCAGGTAGTGGGGTTTAGTTTTGCATCCACATTCCACAACGATTTTATATTCACCAACCTCATTTTTGGAATCAGTTTCCATTCTAATGTGAACGGAAGGGCTAAATGGATAAATATTACCTGTGTTGGAGTAAACATGCCCTTATCAGAACATATTGCTGTGGGAAAATAGGGTCAAATTTTAAAAAAAAAACTTTGTAATGTGAGAACATGCGGGGCTGTGGGAACATAGGGCCCAATTTCCCAAATTTCCTAAGAAATGTGGGAACATAGGGTTGTGGGAACATAGGGCCTAATTTCCAAAAATTCTGTCAAAAATAAAAATTCATGACAATATGGGAACATAGGGCTGTGGGAACATAGAGCTGCGGGAACAAAGAGCTGTGGGAACATAGAGCTGACCCCACTGAAATCGCATTTATTACCGGCTTGTCAGACAACGTAACACACAAAAAATATCATTTCCGGTTTGTTCTCTTTGATTAGCAAATAAATTTACATCGATTGTTGAGAATGTGTAACGCAGTTGTATTTTTTCTAATATTCTGGACGGAGATAGTAAACCGTAGTCCTGCCCTGGTGTCCCTTTAATAATAATTACATACATACATGCAAGCAAGCTGTATGTACTCTAAATATACAGTAAGACCTGAGTCTGTCATAAACATGACATGAAGTGTCATGCTCTTTAGGATATTGACACATAGTGACAACAGTCATTAATTTATCACCATCGTCATCAGAATTTAACCAAGCTTCCGTTTTAAGCCACTGTTGGGTTTGTGGTTTTAGTATTAATAAAGAGGAAGCTAGTGGTGTTCAGTAAACACTATAACACAAGATATTTTATACAGTCATAACAAAAAAAAACCCACATTAGAGCTTCACTTTAGCACAGCACTAAGAATTATAAGCAAAATTTACCGTATTCTTATGGTATAGTTCTTTAACCATGGCCTTTCTTCATCCAGATCCTCTAGAAAGTTCCTCCTGCAGTTCTGAGGAGAACCTTCTCACCAACCTCACAGAACAGATGAGGAACCTGGAGCAAGAGTACAGCGCATGCCGTTCTCAGAAAGACAGCTTGGAGCAAGAGTATAGTGCATGCCGTTCTCAGAAAGACAGCTTGTCCGCAAGCCATACCAGACAATCTGAGAAGCTAAGCAAGTTTCAACAGGAGCTGGATAGTCTACGCAGCATAATAAGTAAGATAGACAATATATATGTATGAATGTTCTTAAATGTTCTGTTGTTAAACAGTGAAATGATTAACTTTGGTGAATTCTGATGATTGTAATTCCACTGGCCGTGTGTTAGGCCTTCTCTGTTCACCTTGATACATTCTATCAGCCTGACAAGCTATATTATAACATTGAAATGGATAGTCTGGCAAGAATCGATAAACGCAACTCAATCCTGGGTGGGATCAGTCTTGCAAACACAATAGCTCACAGTTGCTTGATCACACAATAGTCTCCTCCACCCCTTGATCACCCAATCAGAGAAATAAACAAGATGTAAACAGTAGCCTAATTCAAGACTGCTGTTCATGGCTAAGCCCAACTAACAGTGTCCAACCAATCACAAGACCTACTGTAGTAGACCTTTTTTTTTTTTTTTTGCTACTACTAGGGTACGTCTAGATTCTATTCCATTATGCTAAAATTCTCAAATGACCAGCAGTGTTAGTCTACAACTCTTGACACACCAGTGAGTACGTCCAGCTATCAGCCATAGGTTGTACTCAGACATTGGTGGCGTAAGAACTGTCAATCCACTCACAATGCTCTAGGTTGTATTCAGACATCGTGGTGTCTCGCCAAACACAACGTTCTATCTGGACAGGGAGTCATTGGGCGGGCTTAGCGTTGTTTGAATCGGCTTGTTAGTTGGCTACAGCAGTGTTGGGTCAACTTAAGGAATGCTGTCAGCTCTTAACCCAGATGTGATTTTGCCCGTGTGTTTTATTTAGAGGACACCTGTCCAAAGGGGTGGAGGAGACTGGGGTCCAGAATCTACTTTGTCTCCACGGTAAAAAATAGCTGGAGCATCAGCAGGGAGGATTGCAAACAGAGAGGAGCAGACCTCATCATCGTAAATAGCAGAGAAGAGCAGGTGTGTCTCTGTGTTTGTGTGTGTGCATACTTCTGACAATGATTGACAATTATGTATTAGCTTTGTATAATAGCCTGGTCATACACAGACATTTGTCATACATCATAAGTGATTGATTGGTTTTTTTTTCAACAGGAGTTTCTTAAAAGCCTGGAAATGCATGTTTGGATTGGTCTGACTGAGGACAAGGAAAATAGTGTCTGGAAATGGGTAGATGGCACACAGATAACTACCAGGTAAGATATACTGTAAGCCTATAGCTACCCTCTAGTTGCCTTTATTTTGACACACAAACACTTTATCTGTATCTTGTTGAATTATACACATACACACACCCTCGTACACTCTCACTCTCTCAATCCATGTTGATGTCCAGGTTCTGGGCCCCAGGAGAACCTAATGAGTATCGCAGTGGGGAAGACTGTGCTGTGAATCTCTATGGTTCTGGTTCACTCAACCTCTGGAATGACGAAAGATGCCACTCTAATTATGCCTGGGTGTGTGAGAGGAGGGTCTGCGATGGTAGCTCTTAGATTGTTCACTTGCTCTCTCTCTCTCTCTCTCTCTCTCGCACACATACAGTATCAATGATCCTATAATGATGTGGGTCGGAATGTGTCTGATGCGAACATGCATTTTTATGCCGATGACACAATAATTTACTGCTTTGGGTCATCCCCTGCTAATGCTGTTGAATTACTACAGAAGGCTTTTGATGTGATCCAACACACATTTCTACAGCTAAAATTGCTACTTAAAGATGACACAGAATGGATTAATTGAGTATACCTTGTTCTCAGATGATAAAATGCAATATATTCAAATGTATTTTGTCAAAAAGACGGTCAAGCGATATTTATAAGCCTAGTTAACACCTCATATTTAAGATGTGTATTGAAATGGGTTTTTTGCCTAAACAATGCCTCACTCTGGCCACCTTAATTGAACTGCAATGGCTTTGTGCTATTTGACATCATTTGTAGGCTTTGTTCTAATTCGCCCATCATTTAATGGCTATTTCTAAATGTAGGATTTTCGTATGAAAGAGGGCAGAACCATGCCTCATGTTCATGATAGCTCTTTGACAATCCACAACCTCTCTTAATTCATCAAAACCAATGTAAAAGTGGTTTTCCATTCTATGTCTCCTTTAATGCTGATAAGATTAAGCAAATGTTGTTCTCAAAGCCAAGGAAAGTACCATCAATCATCCCCTCAGTATTCACCCTTGAGGGAAATGAAATTGAGGTGGTACATTTGTATAAATATCTTGGTATTTTGCTTGATGACACTTTGACATTCAAAGCCCATATTGAAAATCTTGTTAGGAAACTTAAACTAAAATTAGGTTTTTTATTTAGAAATAAATTTAGTTTTTCCTTTCATGTTAAGAAGCGCCTTGTCTCTGCAACTTTTGTATCCATTTTAGATTGTGCAGATCTGCTGTACATGAATGTCTCAGCTCAATGTCTGAGTAAGATTGACTCTATGTATCATGGTGCCCTGAGGTTCATCACTGACTGTAGGGCCCTAACTCATCACTGTGAACTGTATGCCAGAGTTCAATGGCCTGCATGGCCTGTGTTTTCTGCACCTACTTCATGGAACAATTTACAAAAGGACTTGAAATTATCAGAACTGATTCCATTGAGCGATTTTAATACCAAGATGAGATCACTTGAGACTGCGTCCCTTGTCTGTAACTTTTTTAATTGATTTGTTTTTGTTTTACTTGATTTGTTATTATTTTAATGCAACTGGAATTTAAATTTTGTAACTTGTGCCGCCACTTGGCCAGGACACCCTTGTAAAAGAGATTTTTAATGTCAACGTTTTGGTTAAATAAAGGATAAATAAAAAAAATAAAAATAAAATAATATCATGCAAAAAACCTTTGCTATGACTCTGTGTTTTGTGTCTTTCTGTTTTGTTTTATTTTCCTTCCTGGTTCATTTCCAGTGTTGGGCAAGTTACTGCAAAACTGTAATGCGTTATTTATTCCTTATTACTGACATTTTTAAGTAATCCCTTACATTACAATATTAGTGTTTTGAAAATGTTAGGCGTTACATTACTGTTGCATTACATTTAAGTTACTTTTCGGGCCCTCCGGAAGCCTTTGACCGTCAATAATTCGTTATCAAAGTTGAGAATGACTAGCGGAGACTGTAACGTTCTTCGTTAATTCCGGCTCAGCAGACGTTTTACCCTTACTTACCTCTCAGTGACTTTTGGCGAATTTGTATGAAGGGAAAAAAAACATTAAAAATGCATTAAAAATGCATTGTAACTTGAGTTACTGACAATTGTACAGAGTAAAATATTACCAATTTTTTTTCTGTAATGCCTTACATTACCTAGTTACCACAAAAAGTAATGCATTACAGTAATTTGTTACTTTTGTAACTCGTTACTCCCAACACTGTTCATTTCTGCAAACATCAGCTGTCACAGGCAGCTGACACAACTTTTACTTACACAACAACCAACTCATGCCAGTAACGCTAAACTGGAAGGTGTTGTCATATAGAGGTAGCCTGGCAAGCCATCCTAGGCCCATATCATTGAAATGTATAGTCTGGCATCGATAGATAGATCAAACTCAATTGTGGGCGGAACAAGTTATCTTTCAAACTACTTCTGCACGCAATAGGATAGCCTATATGACCAATCAGAGGAACGAAGAAGATGTAAATACCAATTCTAAAGGCCGCTGTTTTCGGCGATGCCCGCCCTAAACACATAGGGCGTTGTGATTGGATGACACCAACGGTGTCAGTAATCAGGAAAGGGGGCCGCACTATGCATACACCTTTTATTCACACAGACGCGTTTCGGCGTTCTGCCTTCCTCAGTGTGTGCATCTGTGTGAATAGAAGCTTGAAAGGAATCCCGCACACTGACCATTACACAAGCAAAATATTTATTAAAGATTGAGAAAATACAACGTTTCAGTCTTAGTGTCTAAGTGGTCATTGTGCGGGATTCCTTTCAAGCTTCTATCTATGACCATACAGTCTTCTCCAACGCACCCGACCGAGAAAAAGAGGTGTGCAAGAAGTCTTCATCATCACTGCGTCTGTGTGAATAAAAGGTGTATGCATAGTGTGGCCTCCTTTCCTTATTATTGACTGCATAAATGCTGGGCCAGCATTCTTAAAGTAACATAAAGACTTTTGACTGAAGCCTGCTCCCATCCTTCTGAGCCAACGGTGCCAGCCAATCAGATTCCCTACGGCTTGCTACTAGACGTACAGGCTGAGCAAATGTATTTGCTGTCGTTAGGGTTAGGACGTCTAGACGTCTTTCAAGCCTAATATAGAGCGTCATTTGAGTCAACTGATTATTGACAGCAGCAAATATCCATTGATAGCGCTAATTCAAAGTACTAATTCCTCTCAAGTACCAATCTTAGATTGAGATTGATTGTTGGAATGACTTCTAGAAACACTAAATATCTGAAGTAAGGACCATGGTTGCAATAATGCTTTGTAGAAATTAATGAATCAATTATTCAATATGGTTGGCCAATTGTGAGGCATATTATCTAAATGCTAGAAAAGTGTTACGCACCTCTTAGCATTGATGACAGTGATTAGGTGTGTGGTTTCTTTAATGGGTCTCATTCACAAAACAACTCGGTAACTTTTTAAGAAGCTACTCTGCTGTCAACTCAGGTAAACTGTTCTTAGATATTTTTGTGAGATTGCAAAGGCATTAGGAGAAGTTTATCATTCTTGTCAAGTCTAGTTTTTAGTTCTGTCATCCAATTCGGCATTCTGTGCTTTCCAAAACCAGTATTTGTACCGGTAATTATTGTAAGCTACCAATTTATTGTATGCATATTGACACTTTCAATTCATGTCATTTCATGAACCATAGCTGTCAGCATAAGGAAATGCTGACTAACAATCCTAGAGGCACACAGATAATGTGATCCAGCATTAGAGCTTAAGAGATGCTAGTGCAGCGGTTTTGTTTTCTCTGCTTCCCCAATCTGACAGAGTTTCAAGCAAGGCTGATGGAAAAAGGAACCAGAAAGCCTAGCTATTTTACTCACTCCACTCGGTAGCGGCAGGGTCACAAATATGTCTGTCAATTTTTATGAAAAGGATGATGCAGTTGAAGTCAAGCAGATTTTGACAAATGTAGATGAATATGAAAACAATGGTAGCACTTACTCTCTAGAAAATGCTTCAAGGAGCAAACAAAAAGGTAAGTCAATATTTTTTGCTTTGAATTTTGATGCTAATCAGTCCGAGTCGTAATTAGTATTAATATGGGACCTCTTTGGCATGCAAATCTTCACTTTGTCTTGAAAGACCTACATTGTTCAGTCCTGCACCCATAGCCAGTTTGAATGTGTATGGTTAATCTTTGCTACACACGTACATTAATGAGAATGCAAAGTGAATAAAACTAAATAAAAAGAATAAATTATAATTATAATTGAAGAATAAATTATAATAATATAGAAATTATTTTTAAAAATATTTTGAAAATGGCACTTAAACTAATTTCACATCTCTTAGGCTGTCACATAAAATGTAGCCTAGCCTATGTTGTAGAAAAGGTTTACGCAATATACCATTCAATGCATTTAAAAAATGAAGTGGGTCACATAAATCACATGCTGTATTGGCAAAACCTCATCTCATCACACATCTAACCTTTCCCTCACAAACAAAGACACTGAGGAAACAGTTCATTGAGGAAATGGGAATCAATCTTTCTCAGAGATAGATTGATGCCTTCCTGGGATGAAATACTTAGTATTTCACATATAAACAGGAAAGTCATGGTGGGTTAGTTTGTGTGCCACTGCCTCAGAGAACAGCATGTGCTGTTGCCGATTTCACAATCGTGCACGTTCCGTCAAGTTCATGTCAAATAGATTGGAATAGCCTCAGTTACAGCACCAGGTAACTTCTACAAAGTTTTAGTATCTTCTATCAAAATCTTGGTTAAAAAAATAATAATTTTTCTATCAAAATTAAAATCTTGCTATAAACTAAATTATTTCATGAAAATATGACAATACAATGTATCAAAAGTTGTCATGGCTATAACTGCCATTTATTTCTCCACAGAGGCAAGGTTCTACAAAGTGTCCACGGTGACTGTGTTGGTGCTGTGTGGCCTTCTGCTTCTGGCCATCATAGGGCTGTGTGTGAGGGTCTCCGCACAGGGCCAAGAGCTCCACTCTACTACAGCCAGGCTCACACAGTCTCAGACCGCTAACGCTAACCTGACCAGGGAGAGGGAGGAATTGAAAGCCAATAACACCACCCTAACCAAAGAGAAAGAGAGGTTGGAGAGCAAATTCAGTGCTCTGGTCAGGGAGAGAGATCAGTTAAATACCAACTACACCAACACAAACGCAGAAAAGATCCAGCTTCAGACCAGCTACGATGAACTGAAACGAGGTCAAGAAGCACTCAACACCAGCTATGTTTCCTTAGAGAGAGAGAAAGATGAAGTGCATAAGGGGCTTTTGAACTTGGGTTAGTAGGTCTTGATTATTTAATATATACACATTATACAGGCCATGTGTTAAGCTAGTTTTGTCATGGCTATGGAGAGTTGCCATTAGACAGCCTTAGCCATGGTAAAACCAGCATAACTCACAGTTTTGAGTGGGTTATTGCGTTTCTATAATTGGTGCCACATTTACTTGACATGCTTTCATTAAAAGAGGACACAACAATGAGACATAAAGTGTTATACAGCCAGTTCGCACCCTCTTGTGGTGGGATAAAACATGACACATTAACAATTTCAAAGAAGTAATCTTACAGCATTACTGCTGGGTATCCAAGCTAGTAAGCATAATTACATGAATAAACTATTCTGACCTCTAACCCCCCACCCCCCTCTTTTTTTCTTTCTTTTGAAAGGCTGGAGGTATTTTGATTCCCACTTGTACTATCTCTCCACTAATAACAAGACTTGGGATGAAGCGAGACAGGACTGCAAGTCAAGAAATGCAGACCTGGTTATAATAAACAGTCGAGAGGAACAGGTAAGTGTGTGTGTGTGTGTGTGTGTGTGTGTGTGTGTGTGTGTGTGTGTGTGTGTGTGTGTGTGTGTGTGTGCACGAGAGAGAGAGAGTGAGAGTGTTTTTTCTCTTTGTGTTATCATACATGCTAGTAAGATGTAGCATCCACTTCAGTGTTTTATGCATGCTTTTGAATGGTTGCAATGTTATTTCATGTGAAAGTCTATAGATCTGAAATCTGGCATATGCACTGTCAACACCTCGCCTTCATATATGCTTTTATTAAAAACACCAGGAATTTGTCTCGTCATTTAACAAAGAAGCTTGGATTGGCCTATCTGATGTCAACGTTGAAGGCCAGTGGAGATGGGTAGATGGCAGCCAACTAACTACTAAGTATGATCATAAATTTGTTGGCCCTATTTCAATTATGTGTCTTTGTCAAATAGATTTTTATGATACAGTGAGCACACTGCATGTATTTTGTGTCTATGTTGATTATGCTTGTTTAGTTTAATTGTCATTGGTCTGTGTCACTTGCAGGTTCTGGGCCAAAGATCAGCCAAACAGCTACAAGGGAGAACAAGACTGTGTGAAACTATGGCTAACACCCCCTCTAGAGAACTGGAATGATGAGAAATGTTCTATAATCCACAACTGGGTCTGTGAGAGAACCATTCTGTGAGATAAGCACCTTAGCTTCATACAATCGTGTGTCACTAGACATCCCACTGTTACAGCTGAGGTGTCAGCTAAGAACCGTGAAAACAAAGTGGTTAACATCAGCAACTGTTGATTTCAGACTTCTAATGATTTTTACTAATGTGATCTAATGCACACATATTTCAAGGTAGGCAAGGCAAAGTATAGTACATGACTCTCAACAGTTGAACAAACATATACTAGAGCTTTGCCATTCCGAACTATGACACTATGGGCTACACTAGATCGCATCTCAGTAAGCAGAAGTCAACATTGAGTCTGAAATAAATAGTTCTATTTTAACCACTTTGTTTTCCCTTTTAATACACCTCAGCTATAACAGTGAGATGTCTAGTGCACAGATTATAGGCCTTCATGTGTATGAGAGGAGGCCCAATCCAAACTAACTGCATTTTAAGTCACTTTATTGTGCCATTCTGAGCTTTATCTGTGGTTAAAATTGTGTTTTGGTTATGTTGTGTGTGGCGCTAGGCTGTGAACATAATCAGATGGTCAATCTCAACTGAACTTCACCCAACTACCCCAGCTACTGTCGACATAATTAAAATCTCAACGTGTCATGGTGAAAATACCCTGGTCATGTCATGATATTATGAAAAATAAATACAAATTTGTCATCTGAATTTATCATCAACATTTGAGTGTTGTCACAGGCACTTTTCATCTTGGAGTCAGTGCAAGACAGTTAAAGGATATTTTTGACATTGCTGAGATCTACTGGTAGTGATTTGATCATCCGCTTTTACAACGTTTCACTTCGTGCAAAGCATCTGATACATCTGCACTGACAATTGTTTCCTCTCTATGGGGCGCTATGCAATATTTTGCTACAGTTTGTAAAAAATGTAAAAAATATATATATATTGTTATCTTGACTCGAGGTTGGTGATGTCAGGGCTCAATATTGTGGCTTCAGTTTCTCACTCTGTTCACAAAATGAAACTGCATTATGCTCTCTCTGACTATCTGGTGAATCAAAATGAAATGGGTGGAGTCAGCAGGAGGTGTTCTCCTGGCTACTGGTAGATATGACACACACACACTCACACACACACACACACACACACACACACACACACACACACACACACACACACACACACACACACACACACACACATTATGCTCTCTCTGACTATCTGGTGAATCAAAATGAAATGGGTGGAGTCAGCAGGAGGTGTTCTCCTGGCTACTGGTAGATATGACAATGAGAGAATTTGGTGCAACAAAATGTGTTACAGTTTGCAGAATTTCTGAAATGGAAACAAACGCTGACAGGGGCGCGATAAACTTCCATTTTTGTTTCTACGCTCGTACCAGATGTGAGTCCATATTGTTCCTGGCCACCGAGTGCTGTTGGTAATGGTAGGATTTGTTACCTCCACCAATTGCTTATGTTTTCGCTGGCTTCTGTCCAACTGTCTGTGTACAAATTAACTCAAAAAGTAATGCACGGATTTGGATGGCATTTTCGGAGTAGTTTCAACAGATTAAGTTTTGGTGCTGATTGATTATCCAAAATGCCTTAAGGAACTTATATTGTGTCAATGACCGTACTGCCTTGCGGAGGTCTGCACTCTCCAAGGGATTTTCTATTTTTTTTTTTTTTTTAATGAAAATCTCTTTGACTTTGACTTTTTTTTATTCTGATAACTCAAAGTTCACCATTTGTTGATGTCCTCTGTGATGTGGGGGCTTAGGCAGTAGATAAACAATTCCAGTCAACCTTTAGTCAAACATGAGCTCACACCAGGGGAATTTCCTCTTCATGACAACTCTAGTCCGAGAAAAGCCCTGATTGAGTAACTCCTCTGAACAGGAAACATGTTCTGCTAGGTAGGTAGTATGAGGTATTAAAATGGAATCTCTGTTTTTTTTCTTTTGTCTATTTAAAAAGAAAAGAACAGAATCCCCAAACTGACACTGTTATCATATCTACTAATGATGCTGTTACTCTTTTTATATTATCAGTTAAGTTGCAGTAACATTTGTATTTGGGAATGAAGCGGCATAAAAATAATGTTGTATTTGAACTGTATACTGTAATACTGTATTTCAACACTTGTTTATCATTTTGAGCAGGATAATTTAGAGCAGACATGGACTGACCCCCACTAAGAACCAGATCATGGCCTATAGTAAGAGCTGGTTAGGTCCAGAACAGAGTCAAATTAGGACCAGAACAGTTTCATTTCCACCCTGGCCACTCCTCTGACTCCGCCCCGCATAAGCAGACACATTATAAAAGCCCAGTCTGGTGAGAAAACATCAGACAACATTCTGAAGTTCTACTGCTACTCAGAACAGCACCCAGGTAAGACAGCAGAGGCAGATGGAGGTCATCTTAGATTATACAGCGCGTATACAATACATAATGTGTGACACAAATACTTGCTTTGTAACAAACTAGTATTTTGGCAGTGCTGTTGCACCTCCGACAAATAATTGATCTGTCTTTCCATTTCCAATTCCTTTTTCTGTTGTTTGTTTAGTGTGCCATATTTGAAACGGATATCTTTGTTTTGAATCATCATGAACTCAGTGATTTTGCTGTGTGTTGTTTTGATTGTAGACTAAGTTATGAAGGCTCTCCTGGTGGCCGTGCTCCTGGTCCTGACCATGGCATATAGTGAGTCTTCCATTCTACACCCGGCCTTTAGTGGTCTCAGACATGTTAAACAAGCAAAACAAAGTTAGCTTTTGCTTCACTAAATCAAAGTGGATATTTTTGTCCAAACCTATGGATAACTAAATCATACACTTGGACGGTGTTCAGACTGGGGCTTTCTGTTATCACAGCGAAACACAGTTTCTGTCACGTTTTTCATGCCATTTTAAACATTCTGGAACTATTTTTCCGGCATAGTAATACCAACTAAGACAACAAAAAGGCAAATAAAGCTGGATAGGAACTGTATTTCGCCATAATAATTGTTTTGGAACATCAACGGACATCACTAAACACTCAGTGAGCTGCACACAGGTTTAAGGTTGTTTTCAGGACATTATTGGACATGCACAAAGCAAGCCATTCTGAAGCACCAAAGGGGGGATTCTAAATGAGCCAAATATCCAAGACAGGACCAGTTATCAAAACTTTGGAGTTGATAATTCTATTTCATCCTAGACACTCCAGAAAATGGGTTAAAGATGCTAAAAAGTGAACTTCTCCTTTAATGTGGTGACCTATGGCAATTGCAGGGAAATGAGAGAATCGTTAAGAAGAATTTAAAACATTGGAGGTATACGCTATGATGTTGATGGAATTGATGATTTTGAACCGGTTCTCGATACCCATCCCTAGTGCGGGGGGGTGTGTGTGTGTGTGTGTGTGTGTGTGTGTGCTTCCATCCACAGGTTCCGCTTTGAAGTGCAGACACTGTGTTCCTTCAACACCAGGTGGTAGATGTACTGTCACCACGGAAACCTGCCCATCTCGAATGGATGCATGTGTTGCTGCCCGCTTCCTTATTTCACCTTGTATGTCTTGACACCTCACTACGTGTGTGTGTGTGTGTGTGTATGTGCTTGTATGCCCTGACACCTCACCATGTGTGTGTGTGTGTGTGTGTGTGTGTGTGTGTGTGTGTGCGTGTATGTCCTGACACCTCACTATGTGTGTGTGTGTGTGTGTGTGTGTGTGTGTGTGTGTGTGTGTGTGTGTGTGTGTGTGTGTGTGTGTGTGTGTGTGTGTGTGTAAAAGACTTTAATTGAGTTCCCAAAACCAAAAATGATGGCTAGGTGAATAACATGTTAATATCTGACCTGATCTAAGTGCTTGTCTGCTCTCTGTCCAGTCTCCTACTTCCACAGGTGCATCAAAATGAGTGACTGCAGGATCCTCCAGAGCAGCCCCCACATAAAGGCCCACTGCTGCCAGACAGACCTCTGCAACATCTCCAGCCTCTAGATCTCCATACAACTAGAACTTTCCAGACAGACCTCTGCAACATCTCCAGCCTCTAGATCTTTATACAACTAGAACTTTCCAGACAGACCTCTGCAACATCTCCAGCCTCTAGATCTTTTGGTTCTAACAGTACACTAGAGGCCTACAGACAGTGACATGTTTTCATGTCCAAAATACTGCATTTTGCAATGCAATGGATAGAGTGCACAGTCACATGTAAAATAGACAACTGCCTTCCTGCATATTACAGTAACTGAAAGTTCTTTGTTTTTATACTGCCATTAAAAGTCAGCCACCATGTTTTTTGTTTCTTTTTTTCTGCATGTGGAGGCCCATAAGGCTTGATATTTCCCTTGGTGTAGCAGGCGGATTCAATCAATAGATCAATTTGGTGACTAGAGAAATTTTGAAGAGCAAAGTGCAAAACTGCACACACACACACTGATTGTGATTGTGTGTGTGTGTGTGCTTGTATGTCCTGACACCTCACTACATGTGTGTGTGTGTGTGTGTGTGTGTGTGTGTGTGTATGTGTGTGTGTGCTTGTATGTCCTGATTTTGAAGAGCAAATTTATGGTAGAGAGATGAACATGTATGGTTTAGAGAGTAAAAACAGGTGAGAAACAATTAACTAAAGTCGTTTTTAGTAGGCCTACAACTGGAATAAAACATAAAAAATAAATAAACAAACAAAAGGACAACAACGAAAACACATGAGCTGTGTGCATCTAAATGATGACATACTGACCAAGAGCAAACAATATGGACCTCTGGTATTGACTTGTGTAGCCAGGGGCTTAGAGGGTTTACTCATCACACACACACACACACACACACACACACACACACAGAGTTTGCCTTCTGGCACTGGGACATTGTGCCTTGTTCTTGATTTTGGACTGAACTAAACATGCAGTGAGTCAGAATGAGGTGTGAATTTCCCGTACATCACACAGACTAACATTCACACACAAACGCTATAAAAGCATTTTAAAAGAACACACACAGACTAACATTCACACACAAACGCTATAAAAGCATTATAAAAGAACACACACAGACTCACATTCACACACAAACGCTATAAAAGCATTATAAAAGAACACACACAGACTAACATTCACACACAAACGCTATAAAAGCATTATAAAAGAACACACACAGACTCACATTCACACACAAACGCTATAAAAGCATTATAAAAGACCAGTGTAGTGGGAGAGGGAGAATCAGACACAGCAAAGACAACATTCTGAAAGCCCACTCTTGCTCAGAACAGCACCCAGGTAAGACAGTAGAGCAGCTTAGAAGATATCTTTGACTCAGAATATAAGGCAAACTCGACTGCCATCATGGTTTGGTCAATTGAAAAGCTTTAAAAACACCTATGGAGGGGTTCAGAGATAAAAATGTGAGCCCAAACATCTGCTTTGTCTATTTACAATAAATATTCTGACAGTGTTCTCTCACTGAAATCTCTCACATGTTCCCTCTCTCATTACAATTTCCTATCTAAAGTGCAATATTGCAACTTACATCTTTCTCTGCTTTGAATCCTCACGAACCCTGGAAGTGATTTCACCTTCTGTTGTTTTGACTGTAGACTAATCATGAAGACGTACTCCCCTGGTGGTTATGATCTTGGTACTGACAGTGACCTACTGTGTGGTGAGTCCTCTAAACTGCTCCCTCTAGTGGTCTCAAAGACATAAATCACGTCAGCTTGCCAAATCCATTTTTTTTTAATCCATGACAAATATCATTGTAATTTAGTTGTTTTAGCTGATATGCAAACAAGCTTAAACAATTAAGCTGTATGTTCATGATTTATCTATTGGTCACAGATAGTTACTCACTTAAATGTCCAAAATATGAAACCTGTGTGTGTGTGTGTGTGTGTGTGTGTGTGTGTGTGTGTGTGTGTGTGTGTGTGTGTGTGTGTGTGTGTGTGTGTTGCACATATTTGTTTGTGTATTTGCAAACACAATTTTACAAGTGCTTTTATTCAGTACTTTCAATTGAGACTTCAATAGACCAATGTAACGCCACCATTTGGGGAAATAGTGCTTACTGCATAGGCCTACTGGATGTGCCCTAGTATACAGTGCAACACACACTATTGCCTCCCCCAATTCATTAATTAGAGCAGGTGTTCTACACGTGTACTTGACTAGTTTATTGCTGATTCAAAGTCATGGTTGGGCTTAACATGTTGATGACAGAGCAGTGCAGTTTTGAATAGCTATAAAATAAAGTACGTCTTATTTTATGCATCCATTGGTGCCATTTCTTGGACTGGATTTGATCTATCAGTCACAGTAAGGGACAGACCAACATCTTTCTAGATCTGAATTTGGGTCTGAAAGTTCAGGCTATCTGTAAAATCATTCATATTACATTTGAAGAGTTCAGATGCAAAACCCCCTAAACACCATTTTTGTGAAAACTGAGTTAATGATATTGTGTGAATCTTGTATAAATCTAGAATATGTAAATGAAATGTTTTTGTGAAAAAAATAAAATAGAACCTGCTCCCCGCTGTGTCTAAAATATTTGTTTACAATCAAACGCCTGATAAAAAATGGCCTTTTTCTCAAAAAGTGGTCAAGCGGAGTTAGGGGGTTTTGCATCTGAACTCTTCATTTGTACTTTTAGCAGACACTATTATCCCTTCATCCCTTTCCCCAGTTTCTGTTGATTAGTAGCTTATTAATGGTAAAACTCACTTGTTTATGTAGTGCTGGATACGTGACAGATTTGTATCGACTGATCTAAGTGCTTGTCTGCTCTCTGTCCAGTCTCCTACTTCCACAGGTGCATCAGAATGAGTGACTGCAGGATCCTCCAGAGCAGCCCCCACATAAAGGCCAACTGCTGCCAGACAGACCTCTGCAACATCTCCAGCCTCTAGATCTCTATACTAGAACTTTCCAGACAGACCTCTGCAACATCTCCAGCCTCTAGATCTTTATACAACTAGAACTTTCCAGACTGCCCTCAGACTACCTTTTACACAGACACCCCTGTGGATCCTTCCAAAACCTTCTAGAACCACCACCACCACCAAGACAGCTCTCAGATCTTTCTGGAACCTGTGACCTGTGACCTCCAGAGACCCCTCCAAATACTCAAGGGCAGGTCCAGGCACCTCCAAGGCCCTCCTCAGTTCCTTTGGAGCCTAACAGTCTCTCTAGCCAGCATTAAGCATCCTAAAGGCTGGCAGACACACTTTAAGCTGGATCACACACTGGTTCATTTGACAAAAGATTATGACTTCACAGCAGGGGCGTCATCTTACATTTGACCACTTACCTTAGTTGTAATCAAGGTTAAGGTTTCATACTTTGCAGGACACAAAATACATTGAAATGGAATGTGCAAATAAATTGTGATATTTTCAACAAATGCTTATCAGAGGAACCATTGAGAAAGGACATATCCCCTCCTTGACTCACACATACACACACACACACACACACACACACACACACACACATTTCTCCACGGTAGACAGACACACAACAGGTCCCTGCCTTCTACAAATAGCATTCCCTGGACTTTGACAAGACAAGAGACACTGAACAAGGCAAACAGTCTATGAATCAGTCTGGGTCTGTCTGGCAAGGCAGGAGATGGGCGAGTTAGGAGAGCAGGATAAGAACTATTCTACTCAGATGGAGATAAAGGGGAAGCTAGGAGTTGCCTATTCTATTCTATTCTATTCTATCTTATTCTGCTTTATTCTGTTCTAAGTGACAAACTGGTCTGGGTGTGGGTGATCAGTGGTTCAGCAGGGATAGTTGTTCTATGCCCCGACACTGTTCACACACAGATAGAGAGAAAAATAAACATCCATATTGTAAAGTCTCTATATGCTAATTGTATATATGTGAAAAGACTATGTACCATGTTGTTCATATCTCTCCGGAAATCTCTAGAGGACATATAGAAGGGGAGTGAGCAGAATGTTTACATAATGCACACACAATTCCATCCCTAACCCCACCCCCGTATTTGTCAGTGGGAGAGGCTATTGCTATTTAACTGCTACTGATAACACAACCTCATCACATCAAGTCAAGTGGCAGAACAGTATACAGGTAATATCTCTGCATTTCTAAGAACACATTTTCTCATTCATTTCTTTTTATCATCCTTTAAAATACAAGTTATTTATGAAGTTTTGCTTGTTTGAGGATTTCTTCGAAAGACTAGTCTTCTGTTCTGTGAGTCTCGTTAACATTATGAATTGTACGTTTGATCGTCTGCTGGGCATACAATGAGGAAAATAGTCATGAATAAACCACGTGAATAGATAAAATATATTTGTGATCAAAAAGTAACTGAGGTGTGTCAGTAACCAGACAGAACCGAGACCCACGGGTCAACAGAGCAGAGTGGGTGAGAAGAGAAGAAGGGAGGAATGAGAGAGTTTGCAGAGGAACAGAGGAGCAGAGGAGCAGTGTTTCTCCCATATCAAAGACCTTAGCAAACACATAGGATCTTGGAAGCTGTTGCTGTCCAAATTTAGAAGTTATTGTGCTTGTATGTATTTTCTTTTACAGAATAATGAAGATTCTTGTCCTGGCCGTGGTTCTGCTCTTAGCAGTCAGCAGTAAGTCCCTACATGTTTATTTTGTGCTTTTACAAGTATAATTCATTGGTGAATTCATATTTCATTATGTGTAATTATAGTAGGCCTATTTCATAAAGAGTGTTCAACTTTGTAACTTCAATGTGTTTGTACCAACTAGCTAGATATATAAGGAGCATACACACATAGACATACACATAATTACACCTGTGCTTGTGATGCCAGAGTAATAGATTGCAATGATTGTGAAATATGTTTGAATACAACCTTCCTCTAAGGCCAATGGAACAGTTACTGTGACTAACCAAACGGTCATGAACCTCCATGCGCGCGCACACACGCACACACACACACACACACACACACACACACACACACACACACACACACACACACACACACACACACAATATCTAACACAATAACTGTGTGTACATGTCTAAGGTTTTGCTCTGGACTGCAATCGCTGTTTTCCTAAGAAACCGGGCGGTGACTGCACTGTTACCACGGAAACCTGCCCACCTGGAAAGGATGCATGTGCGGCTGCCAAATTTCTCACTCCCCCATGTAAGTCCTCTGTCCCTACACACACACACACACACACACACACACACACACACACACACACACACACACACACACACACACACACACTGTAAGGGGGAAAAAAAGCATATGGCATGTTTTCACCTATTGAGAATGGAACTTTGACCCTGTGAAGGCAGCAACATTTGGTTGACATAGTAACCGTGCATCATTAAGTCAGTGGTGCTGTAACCACTGGAGATATGAAGACTGTCACAACAGGGAGAATAACATGGCTGCCTTCAACTCTGACCCAATAACATCCTATTCATTCATCCCTGTATTAAAAAAACATCTGGCACAATGTATCCATAACATTTTTGCATCTTGAGAAAAATCATGATGTGAGTACACAAGGTATATTACAGTACTATTCTTACAGGTGACTGTTTTTGCTTTTTCTCCCTATCATAGACACACACATACACACACACACACACACACACACACATGCACAAAGAAAGAGACATGTGTATTCTAAACATTCAGCTTCTCCCCTTGTCGTTTCCAGATGCCCACTACCAGAAGTGCATGAGCATGTCCGACTGTGAGATGCTTCAGACCAACTCCTACATCAACATAAAGTGCTGTCAGGAGGACCTCTGCAATGTCTTCTAGAACATTCCAGAATTATTCAGGTCTCAACAGAACGTTTTGGACACCTCTGTTCTCTTTTAGATAGAATCTTCAGCAAGACCGAACGGAACACATCAGACCTTTCAGTGGACTCAGTATTTCAGTTCAGTATTTCAATTCAGTGTCTAAGTGTACACAGCTGACACAGTTTTTGTCTGTTGCTTGAACACATTTTGCAAAACTTGGCTCATTGTGTTAAAACTCTATACACAAGTAAATTCTGTAACAACAGTGGGAAATAAGTCATTCACATTTATGTCAAATTAAAACTGCTATAAATCTTTGTCAAAATGACCTGGCTATCTGACAAAATCATATCCACTTGCATCATATGAATATACTTTCAGATCAGCAGCAACACAGACTATAAGACGCTGCAGTCTTGTATTTTCACTGTCTCTATGCCATAACAACTATCTTCCATCAGAAACAATGGAAATGGCAGACACATCAGCACCAAAACAAATCACCATTTGTCTTGACTTAAGAGGCAACTTCAGTCATTTTCAACACGTTCAAACCGTTTTGTAAACAAACAATGTTTGGCTGCTCGCATAAACACAGTTTTAACACTTTTTCAGCCATTTGTAGTCATACACAATACAGTTCTGTGTTGAGAGGTGTCTGTTGATTCTTCATACTTTTTGTGGTGACATTTGGAGTATGTTAAGATTCAAAAGTCTGCCCCATTGGGCTAGTTGTAAGGGATTATTCTCTGTTCAAAGAAACCTATATGGTTAGACCAAAATGTCTTATGTCTTCAGTATTGGCTAATCTCAAGTAGCTTGAGCAATAGAGCTCTTGTTGAAAATGACTGAAGTAGCCCTTTAACACCTCTCATAAAGCATCCAGTGTAGCCCTTGGGTAACAATTGCTCACAAGGGAAGCCAAACCTGTTACACTGCTGACACTCACAGGTTGTCACATGGCACACACTGATTACAGTCTCTCTACATGGGTTATTCAACAGATATCTGGATTTTTCAAAATGCTTACATAATCTTTAGTTTTCTTGAGGCTATGATGGAATAAAAAGGGTGGCTCCATGGCTGAAGTGGCCTGAACATACTATGGAATTTACTATGGTGTAATGTCAGTCAGACCAATTGTAGTTACAACTCTGACCACCAGGTAGAGACAGAACACTATATGTGTTTTTTTTTTTGTTATTGTTGTTGTTTAACTTATTGCTCAAATGAAACTCCACAGGCAATTTTATACGTACAATACAGTGCAAACACTAACACATACTGTACATACTCTCACTCTCACTCTCTCTCTCTCTCTCTCTCTCTCTCTCTCTCTCTCTCTCTCTCAAGGAGAGGTTAAAAGAGGGTCACCCTCTGGTTCAACTCCATTCACCAAGTGCTTACATAGAATCAGAGTAGAGTAAAATTAAGGGGTCCAAAGCAGGGGCGCTGCCAGAAATTTTGGGCCCTATGACAATTATTTTTTTTGGTCCCCTCAAATATTGATTTTAATATTACAATTTTCTTTGGGCCCCCCTGTCTTTGCTGGGCCCTTAGAATCATCCTAACCCCCCCACCCCCTAGCGGCGCCCCTGGTCAAAAGGAATATCAACCCTCGAAATGTTGTCCAATTCCTCTTAAATGCCTTAAAGAAATTATCAGTGAATGAGTGAATCATCACATAGCCCTGCTGTTTTATACTGCTAAGCGCTATTGAAAACCACCTCAATGATCGAATTTCGTGCATCGTAGACCGAGTTTGCAAAACGGCAGCTAACACTACCTGAATGAGGCATGTCAAAAACAAAACCTGATCCTGTTACTGTTAGCTGCCGTTTCGCTATCTCAGTCTGCGTTGCATGAAATTCAGTGATTGAGGTGGCTATCAATAGTGCTTGGCACTATGAAACAATAGGGCTATGTGTTGATTCACTCCGGATATTCCTTTAACGCCGTTATACTCTAACTTGCCGTTATACTCTAACTCGCCGTTATACTCTAACTCCGTTATTATTACCAACACTGGACAATAGGAAAGACACTGGGTTGGGCCCTTGTTTTCTTTATGGATTACACTTGTAATTGTGACTATAATCCAGGTGCCTCTCCCTTCTGCACTGCACAGTTGGTAGCTCTCTCATTAGCCATCTGATGTATGCCGATGATTTGAGTTTGATATTAGTTCTAATGCCAAGAAGAGCAATGCAATGATTTTTATTTTATTTTGTATTTAAACCTTTATTTTACCAGGAATGTCCCATTGAGATTATTATTATCTCTTCCACCAGGGAGTCCTGGCCAAGATCACCAGCAGGAAAACTAAAAGTACAGAAATGACATGTACACAACAGACTGTGAAACAAAAAGTATTGCTTGAACTTGCCTCCTAAGTGACAAAGAAGTCCATTGTATAGCTAAATTTTTTTTATTTTTATAGGTCCATTTTACCATTTCATAATGGTGTGTCCTTGATAATGTGATGATAAACAGAAGCAAAGGTGACAAAGATATTACTTTCCCCCTGTTTTATCTGAGTAATAGTCACATACTAGTCACCAGACGTCACATACTTAGGCCATATTTTCACAAGTGATCTCAGTGATGAGAAATGTTCTGTTTAAAGCCTTCTGCACATCTATGTATTCTGCGTATCTGCTTAAAGTAGCCTGAAAAAGCAAACAGTTGCTTATGCATGTAATGACACAATGAGACTGTTGTTGAGAGTACCTAGATAGTTCACTGCCAGCTACCTGTTTGCATTCTCCAATGTGCCACCATGTGAGCAATCTATTTATGTCCCGGTTGGATTTGATTATTGAAAGTTTAGCAACGCCTTAAAGGAGTGCCATGAGGTGTTCATCTGAACTAAGAAAACATTGTAGGGGCAGCTTATATGTCTAAATGTTGTGATGATGTCTGTCTTTACGTTTCTTGTTACCTATTTATTCTGTATTTACATTTTGTATGATATAGACCATGGTAGGTGTTTGGAAAAAAGAATTGATGATAATCATCCACAAATGCAAATATTGTCCTGAGTAGGCCTACTGTAACAATCAGTTCCTGGTAAATTCACTTTGGTTTCTGGTCTAGCCTGCTACTGAAGAGTATGAACTAATGCTGCATTCCAGGAAGCTGCAGGGTAGGTTTCACACCTCCAGCAATGCAATGTTCCCCTCTTGTCATTACTATTGTACCTTGAGACTTTACAGTAGATGTAAGATATTGATGTTGGAAAGTTAATAACTTAATACTGTTTTTAACAATATTTTGTCTATGTACTTCATGTTTTGAACAAGGTTTTGACTAGTTGTACACATATTACACACAATCTGTTGGTTAATGTAAACAATCTACACAGTAGGTTAAATTGTCAAATGATTTTGTCAGTAAACAATATATTATTCAGACACATACACAAGGCCTACTGGTTAATGCAACCAAGTTAGATAGATTAAATTATTAAATAATTTAGATTGGTTGAAATTTTAACCAATGTCAGTAACCAATAAATTAGTTGGACACATATTACACAATCAATTGGTCACTGCAACCAACTTATATTGGTTAAATTACTGAATAATTTGGTTGAAAATTTAAAAAAAAATTTCAAAAAATTATTGATTTGACTAATAAATAGTTCGGACAGTTATTACGCGATGAGATAAGGTTTTAGAGTTTTTCCTTGTTTCCTTCATGAGAGGAGGGCAGAGATGGATGTGCGTAAGGTTGAAGGAATGCTGTCACTCTTGAGCAGTCACTATACTTAGCAGGCAAAGACGAGGATCGCCAACTTTTGTGAACATGATTTTTGCATGTGGATAAATAAATTGACAGCTTTTCCAAGACTAATTGGCGAATATTCGTTCAGAAATGGAGCAAGGTTTAACTGGTATCAAGAAAGTCTTTATTCTTGTGGTTTTATTTAGCACTGTCACTTTTATGTATTACGCTTTATACAACGTAGACCTAGGCTTACAAAGTAGAGCTAGTACTAGTAGTAGAAGTAGTGTAACTAGAACTCAACCTTTTGGACACCAGGGATTCGTAATTTATAATGTGTCTAAAAGTCCTGATAAAGTTATCAGACACGCGGAACCAGTTCCAGCTCACCAGGAACTGCAGAAGTGCGTCGAAACAGATGTTTTAGGTGAGTCAAGCCGCACCAATTTCACGATACTACATCTGAATGAAAATACCGGGATTCCACATTGTTAGTGTTTCTAAGGCTATAGATGCCATGTAGAACTAGCCCAGCAGCTACACGTCTCGGATATTCTTCTGTGCGTGACTTGATCAAATTTAAGTCAAAAAAGGCAAAATATTTTGGTTTCTAATATTACTCAAATTTGAGACAGTGCGTTCATGTGTGATTCCTTAAGGGGGTTAGGCCTATAATTAGGCTACCTCCGCCAAGGAGGTTATGTTTTCGACATCATATATTTGTGCGTCTGTTTGTGATCATTTACAGGCAAAAGTTAGGCTACAGACGGATTTTTAACAGAGGTGTGTCTTTGGCCAAGGAAGTACCCATAAATACTGCTGACGATCCAGACCAGGATTTTTTAAAAGACTTCTCACCGAGTTATCACATCTGTCAATGTTAGAACTCTGGGGGCACCTCTGGGAGGTCTGCACCCTAGTTTAAAGTTTATTGTATGGACAAAAACACTCTTGAACTGTATGCATTCAAGTTGCAATAGACTTTGCCCACACACACACACACACACACACACACACACACACACACACACACACACACACACACACACACATGCAGAAATGATTTCAGTGCATTATTATAGTGGTCATGAGATTAAGTGCTTCATAATGAAAGAGGGGCAGGTGGGGCCCGTAAATTCTCTCCCTTCCAAGGTGGGGAATGAAAAAAAAGTGAAACACTGGTGTATAACATTATACATACATTACATTTTGTTCATTATAGCTTTGCTTGAAATACTGCACTGGCCTCTTTGAAGAATAATGTGCCTTGTTACCTAGTTCTTGTATAGATTTTAAGGGACCAATTTTAAAAGTATTGCTATGTAAGCCAAATGCTTTATTTTAGCATCTAAAATCAGATCAAATTTTTAGAAACAATGCAGTCATCAGTAGAAGAATAGCTTAGCCTACTTCTTCCTGTGATACATTCTTGGGCTTTGAAGGATGCAATCAAGTTGCATGAGTAGTCTAATGTAGGCTAATGACATGTAATGACATGTAAAATTAAAAATGTATTCTCCGAGTATCACAGAGACTAGCAGTGACCAACGGCACTGGGAAGCTAAAGAAGTAAAGTTTTACGTTATGTGTCAATACATATACGAAGTTCACCGAGTTTAGAACTTTTGATGGGTTCGCTAAGTTTTTTTGATCAATAGTTTGAACGTGCTCGCTCGGGAGAGTGCCACAGCTCTAGAATAGTGCGCTATTTCAGCTTGTGTGTGAGGCAACGCAAAGATCTGCTAAATTAAGTCATAATTTGGGTAGAGCGTGTGGAAAGGAAACTGGACGTGAGAGCGCTGGTTGTAATAATTTTTAAAAGCTTAAAGATCCGGGGCTTTTGAAGTAAGATCCAGGCTCCCCAAAAGCCACTTCAAAGGTCCCCAAAGCCATGCCTCGCTCTGTCGCTGCTCTAAACAACCGACTTGAGGCATAATGGGAGAGGGAGGTTGGAGAGGACCGCACAGGTGATTAACTTTTTTTCTCAACCAGTGTGGTCTATTTTAATTTTGTATGGCATTTTGTATAGCCTATTAACATGCTTAAGACATATTTTACATATAGGCTATCGTTACTAGTAGCCTAATTGTGATGATTTTTCACAACCCATATTGCGGTGCCCCCTCATAGCCTGACATAGCCCGACCATAATACGTATTATGGGCGGGCTATGTCAGGCTAGCCCTCTCAGGCACTTGGTGCCTTATGCACAGTGTGTTACCTGCGTGCGGAGATCTCCTGCACTGCCGGAGCCATTCTCATGGCACTCTGGTTTCAAACCTGCCACCCCGTCAACTGCAGCAAACCCATGGCATGGGTGTCGAACATTCTAACAAATTAGCCATTATTATTTAAAGGTCCCATATTACGCTTTTTCCATGCTAACTTTTTTTTTTTAGCTCTAATGTTTAGAACAGGCTGTTTCTCATGGGGGGTGCACCAGGTAACTAGACACCTGCAGCCAACACATTGAGGATTTCCCCTGTAGCCTATGACAGACCACCCCTAATTAGTCAATTGATAATTGTCATTGTTCTCAGCTGATATGGCCTGCCATCTTCTCTCTTTCTCTTTTTTTGCAATTATCCATTCTCATTGTCCTCAGCTGCTTACGTGGCTGCCTATGTTGTGGGACCCACCCAATTTACCCAGTGACATACGTAGTTAGGAAAATTCTATGCAGGTGGTTTAAGCACACAGCATCTGAACAGTTACTGAGAGTGGAAATTGTCTATTTTAACAATTGAGGCTTTTTTATCAAACTTAAAGTGTGTGTGTAGATACAGTATAGACCCAAGAAACACATTCAAAAGCAATAGGAAGTGATTTTGCGTAATATGGGACCTTTAATGTTTGTAAGAATAGGCAAA
Organism: Sardinella longiceps; assembly: GCA_027497455.2. NCBI lineage: Eukaryota > Metazoa > Chordata > Actinopteri > Clupeiformes > Clupeidae > Sardinella > Sardinella longiceps. The sequence goes on along the minus strand of JAODXP020000021.1, from coordinate 37,818,764 downwards.
TTGTCACACAGGTGAGATGGGACTGAACTTACACCGGGCAACCTGATGCTATGTCCTGATTGGCAAACTGAAATGTGACAGTTTATATTTCCTCATGACTGGATTAGAAATGAAGAACAGCCTGTTCTTCTGACAGGCACAGTAACAGAACTAGAAAAGCTCTTGGAGAGCATAGACCTCCGTCAAGGCAATGTGGTCACAGACACAAGATAGATTCCAGATGGTGTTCTGGATCACCGATCGCCACCAAAATGGTATCAGTTGATACTTGTCCCAATGCACACGTCCGAAAATTTCATCCAAATCTGTTCAGTACTTTTCGAGTTATGTTGTATACAGACACACATACGCCGGCGAAAACATAACCTCCATGGCGGAGGTAAAAGATGCAAGTGGTAGGCCTAATGCCAAATTTGAGAGTTATTTTCAGCAAGCTGTGCATAAGGAGCTCATAGACCTATGTTAACTTGTTGAAAAGAAGTATATCCCCTTAATATATTGTATCAAGCTGGCTGGCGATCCTTGTCGTATTTTTGTAATGTGCATTGCAAAATGAAAGTTTCCTTCTCAATTTACAGCTAAATTTACAGCAATGCGTGTGAAACACAAAGGTTGAGTCCCTACGACCTGCTGTAGTCTCTCAGGTGTGGCGTGTGGGAGGACTGGCTCTTTGATCTGGGAGCTGCATCGTTTCTGGCATTTGTCAGACTGTGCCATGAGAATGTTGCGGACATGGATTTTCTAAGCCAGGGGGCGGGTACCTTTTCAGAGCCATGAACGGCAAATTGAATTCCATACAAGATAGAGGCATGCCAGAGGCAACATCAAGCATGAGTGTTTTGGCATACTCCCCATCTGTGAATGGTTTTCTGTCTCTCACAATTGCAAAAGCACCAGCAAAGCTAGTTGAATTCCAGTCACCTGGTCTGAAATAGATAGATGAATGGATTGAAAGCCTACATGAGAATGTTTTACATTTTTAACTTTATCAACTTTATCATCTTTTTATTAAAGATGTGTTGCGAGCCAGACACAACCATCAAAAGAGCCACATCTGTCTCGTGAGCCATAGGTTCCCTACCCCGGTTCTAAGCTGATGTTGTGGGCTCCAGGGGTGAAAGTAAGCTTATAAGCGCCTATAACCCTCGGCTCCAGGGGTGAAAGTAATCTTATAAGCGCCTATAACCCTCGGTATACAATTGACAGGAGGTACAGGAGGAGCTTTCTGCCAGACCAAATAAATAAATAAATAAAAATAAGTCACATGCACTGATTAAGTAAAACACATCTACCAATAATATGGTATTGGAAATGAGCGATATTCTTCGAATGCCTAAGTCAAGACGAAATTTACTCTGCAGCAATTTTTATTGCAGCCTCCCACTCTGAAATGGGGTTTGGCAAGTTGGATGTCTGGGGAGTGGAGCCTGCTGCTAAACATGCTCCATCCATACGCCCATACATACTCAAGTAGATATTATACTCATGTAAAATACTAATTGCAAATGCAAATGCAAATACTAACTTGACTTCCTTTACTCAATTTAAAGCAGTGGTGGCGCGGTTGGTAGTGGTGCTGTTCAGCAACCGGAGGGTTGCAGTGTCAAGCTCCGCTCCACCTGACATTGAGGTGTCCTTGAGCAAGATGTCTGTGTGTACTACTCGTATACTGCAGTGTGTAGTATGCAGTACGTGACAAATAGCTTAGAAGTACAGTAGTATCAGATGCTTCTGAGCATCTGTATTATTCCCATGGTTACAGTAGGCTGCTCTTGGGCAGGCCAACCTTTGGTCATGATCTTTGGTCATGGTGTCTCTGAGGGTGGTGAGCTGGGCATCTTCAGCTATAGTTTCTTTGATTTTCTGCTTGTTCTTGCCTATGATATTCCACTTGCAGCTGAACAACACTGCTTATAACCCTTCTTTCAATTTGGAGTTGGACAGAGTTTTCTTCTGTGCTGTTGAAAAAACTTGGGATGCATAGGCTACGGGTCTCTTGTCCTGGAGAATGACTGCTCTGAGGCCACATTATGGTGCAGTACCTTTTGCCGGATGGCAGTAAGGCGAAGATTGAGTGGGTGGGATGGATGTGTTGAGTTTACTCTTTCCTGTGGTGTTACATAGTTGTAGCACACAATATTCTGTGCATGGGCTATCTGCACTGGAAATGGTTGACTCTCAATCAGTTCATGGGTAACAGAGGAAATGCAAATAGGAACACTTTTTCTTTCCTTTTAAAGGCATATTCCAGGATTAAGCACTTTTATCCCTTTTTCTGGGATGTGTAGGATGAAATAGATGTAGAATGGTTGACACAATTTGGACGATTGGTCCTGTCTGAGTGCTTGAAAGCATGCAATCTTAAATAGTGAAACATGACAAGTTCTGATCTGATGAAATACTGAAATTAGGAAAAAACAAGATTTTATTTCTCAGCTTTTATGAAGCCAAAATGTTGTGGAAAACAGAGAATCACCCCTAAAATGACTTGTATTAGGACTTGACTTTTAATAGAAAACTAATAGGAGGTAGCTTGTCAATTCTTGAGGAAGGAAAGGAACTGAACTAGCTAAATGACTCATTTGTTAAGGCCTGTTGGAAATAAAATTGACCTTTTCTTCATTTAGCCATTTTATTTCTTCTTCTCTTGTTTTCGCTCATTCTCTTTGTCAGTGGGCCCTTTGTCAGTGGAGTTCAATAAGCCAGTGACTCTGGAAATGGTACGGAAGAATAATCCTAAGATTCAGGAAGGTGGTCGTTGGAAACCCTCCAACTGTACGGCTCTACAGAAAGTGGCCATAATTATTCCCTTCAGACACCGAGATGAGCACTTGAAGTTCTGGCTCTACTACCTGCACCCTATTCTTCAGAGGCAGCAGCTTGATTATGGCGTCTATGTTATCAATCAGGTGAAAATGGTTAAAAATTACTGTAAATCCAGTGACAAATATCTTGTGTGATCAGCTGATCAGCTTGGTTCATAGAGAGTGTGAAAATATTGTTATGTTTTAGTAATGTCTAACACTTCTGAGAGCAGCCTCTTGCAATGTCTGTCTACAGGATGGAGAGACCAAGTTTAACAGAGCCAAGCTGTTAAATGTGGGGTATGCTGAGGCGCTGAAGGAATATGACTATGATTGCTTCGTCTTTAGTGATGTGGACATTATCCCCTTGGATGACCGAAACATCTACAGGTGCTACAATCAGCCCAGACACATAGCTGTTGCCATGGACAAATTTGGTTTTAGGTAAGTATTTACCTGTGGTTTAAAATATGCATTGGCAATGTATTGGTCTTTTTGGAGATAAGAAGCAAGGGTAAAATGCCTAGGTTGGTCCAAGCTGCACCTTGGTGCTATACCCTTAAAGGGCAACTTCAGTCATTTTCAACAAAAGCTCTATTGCTCAAGCTAATTGAAGTATACTAACACAGGTAGGTGTTTGCCTGCTATGGCATTTACTGCCTGACGCACCTCCTCCGGTGCCTACGGGTTGGCTCGCTGCAGGGTCATCAGCCGGGTACCACCAATCTTTAACGTTTCGCCCCCTTTAAACCCGGAACGTCTCCTGGTGGCGGGGCAGCGACCGGGACGTCTCCCAGTCGCCCCATGCAGCATGCCTATGCGCTAGGTTGTGCCCCAGCGTGTATCCCTCCTTTTCAGCCAAAGCCAGAAACTACTTCTCTCCGCCTCCTCTGCCAGGTCCTTTGTAGCCTTTCGGAGACTTGCCCCGCACACACCCGCCTCCCTCAGTAGGCGGATGGTTGATGTTCCCACAAAGCCGCGGCAGCCAACCTCCACCGGGTAAATAGTGGTCCTCCAGCCCGCCTCCCTGCACTCCGCTGCAAGGTCGGAGTACTTCAGCCTTTTCCGTTCCCATGCCGCCTCCACGCCTGCTTCCCATGGGACAGTTAGCTCAACGAGAAGCACCGACTTATTGCTCAAGCTAATTGAGATTAGCCAATACTAAAGACGCAAGACATTTTGCTCCAGCCATATAGGTTTCCTTCAACAGAGAATAATCACTTACAACTAGCCCAATGGGGCAGAATTTTGAAATGTATTTTTAACATCTTAACATACTCCAAATGTCACCACAAAAAACTATGAAGTATCAACAGACACCTTACAACACAGAACTGTATTGTGTATGACTACAAATGGCTGAAAAAGTATTAAAACTGTGTGTTTATGCAAAACGGTTTTGTAAACACTGCATAAAAACATTTGTAGTCATAAACACTACAGTGGTGTGTTGTAATGTGTCTGATGATGTTCCATTGATTTTGGGGTGATATTTAGAGGATGTTTAGATGCTGAAAACACAGTTTAAAAATCTGCCCCATTGGGCTAGTTGTAAGTGATTATTCTCTGTTCAAGGAAACCTATATAGTTGGACCACAAACAATGACGTGAACATTGTTCATTGTCTCCACATGCTTTTCCATGTCGGACGAATTTGTAATAATAAAACGCTCGAAGTGTAAAGTCAGGTGACAATCTGAGCTCCGAGACAGCTCGAGGAGGATAATAAAACGCACCATCAGATGCACGGCAAGTACGGTTAACACCCCCAAGATGCGAGGGTGGAGTCAGCGTGGACAAGAAAGTTGCTTAACAATAATAGATTGCTTCATTCATATTACAACAAAGTCCATATTAGATGTTTCGTCTAATTATTTTCTTTATTGCCTGCTTGTGTTTAGACTAAAATAAATTTTCCATGATTTGATTATTACAGTAACACTGACAGAAATGTCATGAGCTGTCTCTGCTCCTGTCATAAGTGAAGCAACTTTCAATCACAAGTCAGATTAGCTCCGTTTAGCAAGCTAAAGTTAGCTACATTTACTGTGGTGATGAATGAAGTTGGCTAGTTAGCAAGATAATGAAGCTAACAAGCATCAACTAAATTGCCCTCAGTATCGCATTTGGAGGGGTATCAAGTTCAGAATTCATATCGGACCATCTGAACATCATTAGTACCTTAAGGCATTGCCCTCAGAAAAACATGTCCAGCTTCTTGTAGATGGTGCTCAGTGTAACTTCTAGCTTAGCATGTTATTGACTTCCACGTTGAGGGAGCTTGTGTTTTCCCCCCGATGGAACTATTTTTCCTTATTTCACCCAAAGCGGAGCTATATTTGTGGGCGTGGTCAGACTTGCCGTCTGTACCCATGCCTACAATACGTCAATACGTGGCCGGAGATTCAACAGTTGTGCTGCACCCTTTCTACCACCCTAAAATGCTAACCTCTGCTTACTGATGCATTTTTGGCCTGCCTCTTTAATCCAGGGTTTTCAATGGTAACTTAAGAACAAATTTAAGAAAATTCTTATGAAGATATTTTGAATGACGCCCGTTGTTCTTAGGGATTACTCATTACTGTGAGATCTTAAGAAATCTTAAGAGCTGTGGTAGTATTCTCTCTCTGTTGATATGTTGGTTTGGCTCCTAGTCTGTGTTGCTATGAGTTGCCAGCTCAATCCTTGTGTGTGAAGAGTTGATCTGTGCAGGTTGATAAAGGTCACGGTACATTGTCACATATCAGATAGCAGAACACAAAGCTCAAGCAGTTTTTGAGCAATGTTGTTGGGTAAGCACATAACCAGTTCCACCAAATGCCAAGTGCTCATGCCAAGTCTTGCAATCGTTAAATATGATTGACTGCATTCTGGTCTCTGCTGGGAGAGACCTGGTAGACCTGCTAAATTTAGATTCACCTTAATTTAACACTATAAATAAATAACACAATAATCACACTTCAATCTTTATCGGCTTGACTTGCATTATACTTAAATATCACACAGGTCTAACTTAATTCTGGATTAAGCTTTTTAATCGTACATAAATTAGCTTATTTGTTATCATGTTTTGATATATTCTGTAATTTGTCATTTGTTGAGAGAGACGCAAGGAAATTTGATGTAGGATTAGCATTAAAAGTTATTTTCCGCTGGGGTGATTGGAATGCTCACTTAACATTATGGAAGGTATTTTTGTGAGGAAAACTCCCTAGGCAATTTAACTGAGATGAATACCTACTGGTTATTCAGGTTTTGTACATTACTTGATAATAAACTAGGGTGTGCGGTCAACATCCCACGTTTCTGAATTTGGAAGTTGAATGAATAATACAAGCACTAGACAGTTCAGTTTACTTCTTTTTAATTGACTTGCCGATGTTATGGGCCGACACCTTTAATTAGTGTGAGATAAAAGCGATTTAACCCAAACCGCAAAAAAGGTGTGTGTGAATAAACTATCTCCCCCCGTTTGCTCCCACAGGAAGACAATACACTCTGCAAAATTATTAGACTTCCAACTATACTACACAGACGTGAATATAAGACAATAAACACTTCTACTGTAATGTTGTAATTGTCTTTAGGACTATAAGATTGAAAGCCTTTTATTTGAAAGAGCTTTTCAAGTCTGGACACTCGGTTGATAGCGGAAGTCAGTCATAACCTCTTTCATCTAAAAAGCTCTTCAAATCTAAAAGCACATTTATACCACACATTAATGTTTCAAGTTTACCCCATCAGACCTGTCTTTTACATTCTCTCCAAAGTCAGCAAAAATGTATTAAATCCTTCAGGCCACCCAGTTGTTTTGGATGTAGCCTATGCTATGCCAGGTGTGTTGTAATGGATGGATGTGTCCAGCATTGATCCTAGTACACCACATAAAGACAGTTTTGAGGCCATGAAATGTTTCTACTGATAGGTTGTTAACTTATATTCCGCCTCACTGATCTAACAATCACATAAAACCTGTTTTAAAACTAAATACTATAATACTAGCACTAAATCTACCTGTAAGGTCAGACTGTAAAAGTGCAGGCTATACACATTATCATCACTCAGTTGACACTCAATTTTTTTGACGATCTATCCTGAGTTACCACAGTACCTGCCCTAACATTTTCAACTAGCAATTTCTATATTCATTTTCCTATATTTCAGTCGCTACCATTCACTTATGTCTGTATTGAGGGTGCTAGTTTAGGCCAGTGAGAGGGTTGGACTGGGGAGTTGTAGTGGGTGCGTAGAGGAATGAGAGGGTTGGACTGGGGAGTTGTAGTGGGTGCGTAGAGGAGTGAGAGGCAGAAATAGAATGAGTCTGAATGGTGGGGCAGGCGGGAGTCACATCTATTGAAAAACAGGTTCAACTAGTTTCTTCTCTCACTCAGCATCCCCTTCCTCCAGCTGCTCGCTAGGCTGCTTATCTCCAGAAATACACTTATACTCCTTACCTCACTCACGTCAGATCATGCGCTACGTAACTTTCGTAAGCCACTTCCGCGCAACGATCTGATGTTGAAGCCCATCAGAGAGATTTCAAGCCATTATTCTCTAACCGGACCAATCAGGGCCGCTAGCTGCTGTAGAGGGTGTGACGTAGCGAATAAGCAACTGTTTTGAATCCAACCAATCCAACAAACGTAACCAGCGTCATCGGTTGGTTTCGATGTGGTTGGCTGCAGTGTACGTCAATTAAATTGATGGACAAGCCGTTTGCCCAGTTAGATTCAAGGATTTCTGGCTCCTGAAATATCTTGTCTATCGCTGAATATCAGATGAACGCGCGTAGCGCTACATCTGACGTGAGTGAGGTAATTATACTCCTCCACACCTCGAACATTCCCTTGTTGAAGTCGCTCTTGTAGCGACAGAGACATCGTATTACCACAGAGGGAGGCCTACAGGAAACTGGACTGGACACTCTCATTTCCAAGGCCTCTTGTGGTAGTCATTCAAAAGATTACACCAAGGCACTCATCCATTGGAAAAGTTGAAATGCCTTTATTGCTATGGGCAAAACATAGTTAAGCAGCCCTTTACCAAAGAGCACCTTTCTAGATATAATATAAATGAGTTCCAGGTAGCACTCCTGCCTAACTTTTTTCTTTTTTTCCCCTCTTGTGGTAGTGTTTAGAATGTGAACTATTCTCATGTGTGATGTATTATTTGGACATTCTTGAAATTGCCGTTTAAGTGTTTATTGTCTTACACATTCACGTCTTTGTATTAAAAGAGAAAGTCAAATAATTTTGCTACATAAAGGGTATATACTGTATCTGAGCAGTGGATTTCCCACTCTTTGGAAACAGGGGTGCTTGTGGGATCAAAGGCGGTGGGGGGGGGGTATTTAAACACACCTTTTTTGGGGCTTGAGGTGAACTCACGGTAGCTCCCACTGAAGAAAGGTGTCAGCCTGGAACGTCTGTGAGGCGATTAAAAAAGTAAACTGAGCTGTCGTGGAATTACTATTTATTCTCGAGTGCTTGCTTTATTTACACTTGATCAATTTTTTTTATTGTCAGACATCCCCCAACCTTAATTTAGGGCAATGTCAACATGGGCGGAAAAAAGTCACCCATGTTTTTTATTTTTATTCAAAACAGTATGTTTGTTTACACAAAATAGGTTAGCAATCATCAAGAGTCCCTTACAATAAGCTTCATGTAACCTGACAATACGTCCAGATAACAGCATTAGCTCATAACAATGGTTAATGTGTTATTCTGAACAATAGTGCCCTATAGTGCACTGGTATGGCACAATACTGAAAGTGAATAGGTGCCGTGGATGACAAAATTGTTGATAGGGGTGCTTTGAACTCAAAAAGTGGGGTGAGGTGACTTGGAATATCTGTATTGTGGTGTGTTGTTTAGAGCATTATTTGTCTGGTAAGAATAGTATCTTTATAATTGCTAAGTTTTCAATGCCTCATTTTAAATGTTGGAATGTCATTATACTATCAACAAAGTGGGGGCTACCTTGAGCCTTTCTATGGTTTAAAACAGCCATTTTGCTGCGATCACCCGGAACTAGTACAAATGTATATCAGATGCTAATTAATGCCAGTAATTGGGGTATTAGTACATTAGTACACAAACCTTGGAATTGCCCAGAGTAAATCAAGCAGTAGTCCAGTACCTACGGTGGCAGACTCTAACCTACCATGTACTAATATCTCCATCTCTGGCATTTATTAACATACCAGTATTCCTCAATCATCATTTAATAGTTACTATGTGTTAAATATTAATGATTTGTGTATTTACTATTCAATTACCTTTTGTGGTTTATAGTTACCCTTACAAAAATAAAAAAATGCCACAGATATGCCGCAATATTGCCACAAACTACTTGTTATTTGCATGTGAAAATATGACTAGCAAACTTACCACAAATCTCCGGCAAAGTTGTGGGGGCTTTGCGGCCAAGAGTTAGAAGTCTGGCAAATTGTTAAGAAAATATGTGGTTAAAAAAATGGCAAATTGCCACTAGCAGCAAATGTATTTACCATTTACCAATTTTGCCAGTAATGGCAAACTTCTGATGAACATTTGCCGACAAGTTTACAGTTTGTCGGGAGTTTGAAGGCAAGTTTGCTACAAGGTCATATTTTCACATTCAAATTCAAGGGAAAAAAAGATATGCCTTTAAATGGTTGCCTATTTTTCTTCTTTTAAAGATTACCATATAATCAGTACTTTGGAGGTGTTTCATCTCTAAGCAAAGAGCAGTTCTTGAAAATGAATGGACTTCCCAATAATTACTGGGGCTGGGGTGGAGAGGATGATGACATTTTCAACAGGTGAGCAACAAAAACTACACTACAATTACAACATTTTTGCAATTTATTACTTTATACACATTTGGGCTAATAAAAAAACTGTTCCTGTAGGTTGTCCATGATGGGCATGTCCATCTCCAGACCTGCTGGAAAAATAGGAAATTGCAGAATGATCCGTCACAATAGAGATAAAAACAATGAACCCAACCCCAAAAGGTAAACCCCTAATCATTATATTCCCTCCAGTTTTTTTGTCACTCTGTTTGGGTCTACTAATTGTTACTTCAACTGTTTTTGACAGGTTTAATAATATAGCACGTACAAGGCAAACAATGAAAACTGATGGCATCAATTCTTTGAAGTACATTGTAGTGAGAACTGAAAAGGATCAGCTGTTCACTAAAATCACTGTGGACATCGGGAGCCCATGATTAGTAGTATAAATGTTATATTTTCTGTTCACATATCTATTTTTGTAATGATTGTTTTAGCACTTTGAACTTTGATCTGCAAATGTATATCCCAAAATCACTTATGCAAATGTACTTCATGCTTATTGTTAGTCAGTGTTGAAGTAAAATATGTTCAAGTGAGGTATACAAACATACTCAAGTAGATAGTTAAAAAATGCATTTGGTACCTACTAACTGTCTGCCTCTGCAGACATCTCAGGGCTTTGTGGACGACTGTACATTGCAGTACATTGCCTACTGTATCATCTTTCATCTCTGTACTATTTTTCTTTACAATTTACAAATGATTAGTTTGAAGTTGAATTGGGCTTTGAGTTATATTTTATTATTCTCATTCCTTGAGATAATATTTTGGGGCTATGTTTTTATTTATTTTATTTTATTTTATTTTTTGTTTTTCGTTTTATGTCTTTCAGAGAATTTTCAAGGAATAGGGTGAAGGCGAGGCCATTTGGGACAGTTTTTAGTTGATCAGAAATAAACGAGAGTCCATGTGATTAATTGTATCACTTTACTTTAAGTCTTTGAAACCTTTGAATACATATATGCCAATTATAATAGCTCAGGTCAAATGGGGGACTTTAATAATATATAATTTAAATAGATAAATCAAATTGATCGTTCGTCCTGCAGCTCGCAAATTTGTTCTTTCTACCCACGGTCAATCGCACACATAGTTGAAAAGATTGCATTATAATGTCCATTATAATCTTTTATGTCCCCCAATGCAATGCTATAATTTATTTTCTAACTAGGTGGTATAGCATTGCAAAAATGCACCTTACTGCCCTCAGGTGGCGACAATCATCCTTCTGGCTGATGGACTAGGAAGATCTGATATCACCAAGTAATTAAGAGTCCAGGATCAATGTCAAACTTGTTGCCCTGGATCAATGGGTTAGGGTTAGGGTTATGGTACATTAGGGTACAGCAATGAGAGTGTAGTGTATGTTTATACATATGTGTGTTTATGAGTGTTTATATATATATATGTATTTATATTGGTGTATGTTTGTTACAGTGTGTGTGTGAGGGAGAGAGAGAGTTTCTGTGTGTATTTGTAGTCTGTTTACTGTTTAATGTGAAAAGAGATACATTTGAATTCAGAGCACCTCTGGTAACATTTGGAGAAATTCTCCTCACACACTTCTGCACTTCTCAATAAATATACACTGACATGAAAAATATGGTATTCTGGATTGCCCTGGGGCACTGTACTGACAAACAACATGCACATAAACAAACAAACAAACAAACAAACAAACAAACAGTGATGGTGTGAAGATGGGGTTACACAACATCAAAGAAAATGCCAAACTAATTAGGATTCTGGCGTCAATCATATGGGCTATGGAGGAGCAGCACATAAGGGATGTCTACACTGACATGGCAGAATGAGTACCGGTACGGTATGTCTAGATCACTTACTGTAGATTAGGTAAACCGTGACACATTGAAGGCTGCACCGCACTGCACTGGGGAAGACAAGTTGGTGCTGAACTCTGTGCACTCCTGACTGAGTTCATCTTTGGCATTTCATTAAAACACAAAGAAAATCAGTCTTACAGTGTTACACTACAGGCCTGCAATAAGAGGTGGGGGGGGGGGGGCATGACGTGTCCTACAGGGAGACACAGAGAAGGAATTGCAGAGAGGGAAAGGGAGCATCTGTGAGTGCATCTTTTGAACATCTGGCTCCTTCTCTCGCTCATGCTACTCATCTCTATGCAACAGCCCCCCCCTCCTCCACACACACACACACACACACCTCTTACCTTCCTCTCACCTCTGTCCCTCCCTTTGTTTGTCTTTATCTCTTTTCTGCTCCTCTTTCTCTAGCTCTCGTCTGCCCTGCTGCTCAATTCAACCAAGTTATAGAATATTCAATTCAATTCAATTCAATTTTATTTGTAGAGCGCACAAATACAGTACATTGTCTCGCGGCGCTTATATCTGGACATGAGTTTATATATAGCACATTTTATAGTGATTTGTAACAATGAACAGCAGCAGATCAGATGTCTGTGTCCTGGACTGTCCTCAGGAGAGCAGGGGAGATTTAGAGGGGATGGACTAAGTACAGGACAGCACTGAGCACTGAGAACAGGGAAATTATTGAATTACAGTTATTATCTCCATTGTGTTTGCCAAATGCCCCTCATCATTATACTGACCACACTCCAATTATCACTGTTTACTGACTAGCACAACTTTAGCCTAGAAATCTAGACGTACCCTGGCGGTAGCAAATTGATTGTATGTCTAGCCATCAGCCATAGGAAAATATGATATTCAACCATCATTGGTGGTTGATGTGTGGACCAATCACAATGCACTATGTGGGCAGGGATGGGCTTAGCATAGTTTGAATAAGCTCATTCGTTGCTCTGATTGGTCATAGCCAGAGTCGTGGTTGTAGCGGTATCCTATCACTTGCTGAGGCAGTTTGAAAGACAACGCAAGACAAGCCACGGTCTATCATTCATGGTCAGACTATACATAATATATAGTCATATAGATCTACGTAGTTGTCAGGCTACCAGCACTTAGCATGAAGACATGACCCATGTCCAGAATTGCATCAGCATTTTAGTAGTACTTCTACTACTACAACTGTACTTACAAATTTTATTTTATTTTATTTTTTATTTTTTAACAGCCGTGGTCTGGATTGAATTTCAGTCGGGCCAATTTTACTGCTGGGTTGCCATTTCAATAAGCCTGATTTATGGATTAACCAGAACTCCTGAGTTGTTTAACTTTAAATCGATTGCTTAGATTAGGTGAGGATGGTGTGTGTGTGTGTGTGTGTGTGTGTGTGTGTGTGTGTGTGTATGTGTGTGTGTGTTTCATGTTGATCCAGACGTGTCCACAGCAAGTGAAATAATCATCTGATGAGGGCAGCTGAATAATGAAGGTTCCCCAAACACACATGCGCCAGCCAACAGCTGTCTCTCTCTCTCCCCCTCTCTTTCACACACACACACACACACACACACACACACACACACACACACACACACACACACACACACACAGAGACACACACACAGAGAGACACACACACACACACAGACACACACACACACACGTGTGCACACATGAATAATGAAGGGCTCCCTGGGCCCACTGGATGAGCCAGCTGGACACTTCTGGAACCCTCTGCAGACCAGAAGGCTACCTGAGGGGTTGAGCAGTCTAAGCCAACAGCCGTCACACACACACACACACACACACACACACACACACACACACACACACACACACACACACACACTCACACACACACACACACACACACACACATGAACACACATACACAGGCACAAACCACACAGACATACAGTCACGAACCACACACACTTACAGACATAGACACACATAGGCATACACAAGCACACACGCATACAGCCACAAACACATACACACAGATAAATATATTGCTAGAAGAGATTTTGAGTTACACAATCTCTCTCTCTCTCTCTCTCTCTCTCTCTCTCTGTCTCTCTCTCTCTCTCTCTCTCTCTCTCTCTCTCTCTCACACACACACACACACACACACACACACACACACACACACACACACACACACACACAAAGACTCCCTACCCCTCTAGAACTTCTGGAGCTGACAGGACAAAGACTGCATTAAGAGTAGCATGATTAACTGCCAGTGACAGACTGTTTTGTCAACATAGGAGGAGCTCTGCATGTGTGTGTCGGTGTGTGTTTCTGTTTGAATGTATGTAAATTTGTTTGTGTGTATGTGTGTGTGTGTCGGACAGGCTGTGTATGCGTACATGTGTGTGTGTGTGTGTGAGAGGCTGTGTATGTGTGTGTGTGTGTGTCGGACAAGCTGTGTGTGCGTGCATGTGTGTGTGTGTGAGTGTGTGTGTGTGTGTCGGACAGGCTGTGTGTGCGTGCATGTGTGTGTGTGTGTGTGTGTGTGTCACAGGCGGAGGGGGGCTGATGTCACTGAGTGTTTCTCCAGCAGTGCCAACAGTTGGCAGAGAAATTCACACCTATCAGCACACACACACACACACACACACACACACACACACACACACACACACACACACACACACACACACACACACCTATCAGCATATTACACAGTTGGGGGTGGAATTTGTTAGTATGATGTCCAATGCCCACAGACTAATGAACACACACACACACACACACACACACACACACACACACACACACACACACACACACACACACACAAATACACACACACACAGAAAATAAGAAAATGAATGTAGTCTCTTTTCTTTCCCTAAATATTCTGGTCAGTCTGAGCACACAAGATAAAACCAAAAGGAGATGCATTTTCAGTTATGGACAAACCAAATGTAACATTCATGAAGGTTTAAATAAATCAAAACATATTCAAACCTGTTCCCCCCATAAGATGAAAAAAAAAAAAAAGGTCCTGCCCGGTCTGCGCTCCATCAACTATGCTGATTTCATTTCCCACCACTAGAGGGAGCTAAAACCCCATTCCATAACGATCATCATCTCACTGATCTCTCACTCGTCTCTCGTCTGGTCTGTCTGTCTGTTTGTCTGTCTGTCTGTCTGTCTCAGAGCCAACTACTGTCAGTAAGCTCAAGCTCACGGCGGCACCAGGAGGGCTGTTTGTCTGTGTGGTGTGAAAAGGTTTTATTTTTTTTCTTTTCTTTTTCTTCCTCTTCTTCTTCCTCTTTTTCTTCTTCTTTTTTTTTTACCAGGTTTTAGACTGTGGAACAACACATCCCAGAGGCTGACACAATGCATAACAGATGCAAATATTCAAGCTGAAGTTCATGTTATGCTTTTATACATCTTATTCATTTTGTTTAACACATGTAAAATGAGTCATTGCTGCGCTGGTTATCCGTTAGTCATTATTATTCATGTGTGACCAGTGAAACTCTACTAATCAGTCAAATTCCCTAATTTCCCTATAATGTAGGAGCCAAACGCTGCCTGTGTTAGGGGGGGAAATGGTGGATCTGCACCAATTGAAGGCAAGAAAATTTTTTTGAGTTGCTTTCAGAACTAGTTAACCCTAGGTTATATGGTTAGCAAAGCAAAACATATGAAGATTAATGACACAGTCATGCATTGATGACACAGTCATGCATGTTTTAAACTGTACGTTCAGAGTGCAATCAATAAAATGCCAAGAGTCGGCGGAAACTCCCAAGAAACATCGCTTGAGCACAGCAACCAAAATGGCAAATTTGCCGATGACGTTAGCATTCAAACGTTCGATCCTGCTTCTCTACATGCATTTCGCCAGTAAATCGATATTCTGATTGGTAGTCGCCCAATCGCATCATAGCTCATTACATAAAGTTAACCGAAGTTTAACTTGATTTTATCGTCCAATTCGCCCAAGTTTCGTTGCCCAAGTCACCTGCCGCTTTTGTCGCCGAAATTGCCCGTCTCCCTACAAAGTCAATTACTTCCGTCGCTCGTGTTGCCTAATTTGCTTTCGGTCTGAACGCACAGATAGAGTGCATTTTAGAGAACAGGGTCCATATCAGACACACAAATACATACACTGTGATGTTCCTCTAGTCTAGTTCCTTAGAGAATTGGGGTCTGTATCAGACACACCAATACTGAATCTGTTACGTTCCTCTGGTTCCTTTAGAGGGTCTGCATCAGTCACATCAGTACTGAATCTGTTACGTTCCTCTGGTTCCTTTAGAGAACTGGGGTCTGCATCAGACACATCAATACTGAATCTGTTACGTTCCTCTGGTTCCTTTAGAGAACTGGGGTCTGCATCAGTCACATCAGTACTGAATCTGTTACGTTCCTCTGGTTCCTTTAGAGAACTGGGGTCTGCATCAGTCACATCAATACTGAATCTGTTACGTTCCTCTGGTTCCTTTAGAGAACTGGGGTCTGCATCAGTCACATCAATACTGAATCTGTTACGTTCCTCTGGTTCCTTTAGAGAACTGGGGTCTGCATCAGTCACATCAGTACTGAATCTGTTACGTTCCTCTGGTTCCTTTAGAGAACTGGGGTCTGCATCAGTCACATCAGTACTGAATCTGTTACGTTCCTCTGGTCTCTTTAAGTAACCATGGTCCGTATCGGTCACACCAATATTGACTCTGTGGTGTACCGTTAGTTCCTTTTGAGAACCAAGGTCCATATCAAACATCCAATACAGACTCTGTGGTGTTGCCAGGGGTGGTTCTATGATTGAGAGATAGGGACTGCTTAGCCTTATGGCTCTATGTGTGAATATGTGTTAAAAAAAATGTTGTATCGTGTTTAAATAGTCTACATTTCTAAGCTCAAATCAAACGAACACAGCTATGTTTTGTGGCCACACGCAACATCTCCCAATTCAACAAAATCCAAAAACTGTTTTTCCACTTCCATTACATGACACCTTAAATTTCGGCCTTTTACTAGTTCATCAGAAGCTGTTATTTGGCCCATTCCTCTCTTTCTCAGCCCCTGGTTTCCCTCTCCCAGCTAACATGCAGTCACTGAAATAATGATGGTTAGTGATGGAAGATTAGTTATGTACTTGTATGTATTAATTATGTACTTGTATGTATTAGTTATGTACTTGTATTGTATTTGTTTTGTATTGATCATTTGATCATGTTTTTTCTCCTAGTTATCCTTTTTATTGTTAACACAAAATACATATATACTGTATATCCTGCATATAAGTGCTGCCTGGGCCCTAACATTACATTTGCATTTGCTCCTATAACAGACAACAGTCTCAGAACAACTTCTTCTGATATGGGGAAAAAATATATTTATCTTGGGTGGGAGGGAATTGGGGGAGTGGAGTTTTATTGGTATTTTCATGTAAATTCAAAACTAATTGTCTTGCAAACCGTTCATCATAGAGACTAGAAAGTTGGAGACAGTTAGAAAGTTCAGGTCGTGATATGTGTTTGACAAAGACTCATCTGACAGAGAAGAATATGTGTGGCTGTCGGGAGGCAAAATTTAAATCAGGCTACTTATTTTTAGGGTTACTAATAAAGTTTTGGGAGTGCTCAAAATAGCCTAAAATCGGCACTGGATGTTCTCAGTAGTCAGACTCTGCCTGAACCATACAATGGCCCTTAGTTTCCCTGGACACAGAAAGAAAATAGGAGCTTTTCCTAATAAGTGTGTAAATGCAGCCGTGATGTGATGGGAGCTGGGAGAAAGAGAGGGGTGGAATGGGAAAGACAGATGAAATTTTTTGCTCGTCGGCACCACTGATTGAAATCGGTTCTGGGGGGATTTAAAAGTGGAGGCATTACCGAGAGATTATCACTCGATACCGCCCCAGACGGATGTGGTAAATGTCACCGACTTTTCAATTAATTTCTATTAATCACCCGGGGGACTAACGAGCGTGCTGAGGTTAGGGAGGCGACGGGGAGATAGCAATTAATTAAAGGCTTCGTCAGCCAGCCAGCCGCACACCCGGCCCCCACAAGCAGACAAATGCCAAAGAGAATATGATCCATTGTTCTCACAGACAAAAGGAAGAGGCAGCCCGGCGTGTTTCCAATGCACAATCGCATGCACAAAGAGTTGCACAATGTGTGTGTGAGTGTGT